>CM038556.1:22385195-22802133 GCA_021527575.1 Ensete glaucum | reverse complement strand
AAAAGAATTTTTATATAAAATAAATCACATAAATTAAAAAAAGAAAAAAATTCTTCGTGAAAATACCTCTATCCTATCAAGCTTTCAAAAAGAGATAAAGTAATATCATTATTGTCGAACATCTTAAACTAGAAAGATGATCTTGATGATTGAAAATTAAATGAGCATAAACTTTCCATTGACTTCTTCATTTGACTTATCCTTTATGGAAATCATTTTAACCTTTATAATTTATTCTTTTTAATAAAAAAGAGATTTATTATCTTAACGATTTTAATTTAAGATTTTTAATCAAGATTAATCTTTTATTTTATTAAGAAGAATTATATAAATGAATTATATGTCTTCAGATTTATCTTGAATGAATCAAGATTATTTACTCTTCTAAGACCCATTTTCTTTATTTACAAAAAAGGGAGAGATTTATTAAAATAAATCATGTCTTTTGATGCTTGCGAATAGATCTTTCATATTATATCCTTAATGACATAATTTTCATTATATAATCCCTTTATATGTATTTGTTAATGACTTGAAAATTAATTTTGTACTATTATATTATTTCCTTCTATTTGACAATGATGAAGGGGGAGATTAAATTGCTATCTTAACAACAAAGCCGTTAAATGAAGAATAATTTGATTTTATAAGAAAAGAATTGGATGTGATAAATCTTCCAACATTGAATGAGGAACAATTAAAACATGATAAACAAAGAAGAGAATTAGATATGATAAAATTGCTATCTTGCAACAAATTATTAAATGAGGAACAATTAACTTAGTAGAAGGTTTTAAATTTTCTAAATGAATGAGAAATGCATGATTTGCAAATTGAGCTTGATTTACTATCATATTTTTTTGGATTTTTTAATTTTTTAAATTGAGCTTTTTATTAAGTCCAAATGCATGATTTTGGGTCATATTATTTTTTGGATTTTTTGATCTTTTTCTTGATACTTACATGAGATGATATTTTAAAATGTAATGAGTACCTCTTATATTCCTCTTGGATGTCTCAGCTTTTTGAGCTTTTTTTTAAATATTTTAATTCTTAGATTCATGAACATATATCCCTCTCTCTTAATATTTGATTTTTTTATACTTAATTTTTGGATCTTTAACATCTCCACCCCCCCCGCTTCTTCTATGCTATTTAAAAAGGGGGAGAAAGTAATTTGATGAGAAATAAATTAAACTCTATTCTTATTCTTCTTCTTATTTTACCAAAGGGAGAAATGAACTAGATTTCTTTCTTTATATACTAAATGTTGTGATAAATATTTAAGAATGTTCAAATATAAGTTGAGTATTTTTTTCTTTTTTATTGATAACAAAGGGGGAGAAATGCCATAATTGATGACATAATGTTTTGTGATCTTTGAAATATTTAAAATTTTTATGTGATACCAAGAAGATGGATGTTGTATCATGATTGATGAAACATAATTTTGGTTGAAATTATTTATCATATGATACCAAGAAGATGAATACTTTAAATGTTTGGTTTCATAAATAGTTAAATTATGAAAATTTTAATATTATCAAAATGCTATACTTGAATTTAAAAGTGATGGGTTCTTTGAATTCAAATTTGCTCTATTTATCCTATGACATATACATAGGAGGAGTTAAGGTAACTCTCATCAATTGGTTGCCATCATAAAAGGAGAAGATTGTTAAATCATAGATCTTGATGATGAAATCAATTGATAGGTTTATGATCTAACATGTGTCTTAGAGATGAGTGATATAGTATTAACTACGATAGTGAAAAGGTAATACAATCTAATGTTGAGCCGAGTCACGTCGGGCATTGAATCGAGGTTTGAACGATGTAGTGGAAACTTGGGGATTGCAGAAGCTCACCGAATGTGATCGAGGTTTTGCCGGAGCTTGCCAAAGGTAATCAGGAGCTCATCGAAGGTAATCGGGACCTTAGCACGGAGTTCACCAAAGATGATCGAGACACTGGAGTTCGTCGAGTTTGGAAGATCAATTCACATGCCATACAAGAACGATTGTAATTATGTATTGTGTTATAGTTAGCATTGTAATTGAGTCCTAATTGAGTTAGATTTAGAGAAATCTAAATTAATTAAATATGAGGCAACCAAGTCTACATTGGGTTAGAATTTGAGCTCAGTTGAGCTCTTAGAAAGGGTCAACATGAGGTACATGTTGGGTATAAAAAAGATGAGAAAGTACTATTCTCAAGCTACTCGATGATAATACCACAAGTGGGAAGTGGTAGTACTATCTAGGTGATTGTGATACTACCTAGGTGACGCCTAGGTTTTTACTATCGATGATAGTACCATCGGTGCCGGCAATGGTATCGCCCGTGTTTAGGTTTTTCGATAAAGCTTAAATTTTGGTTCCATTTTCTGAAGTCAATTACGGTCTATAAATACTCTAAGTATTCTTGCATGAAAGAGCCAAAAGTGATAAGAAAGTGCAAGAAAAGTGATTAGAATTTTGGTTAAAATTCTATAAAATTTGAGAGCTTCCCATGTGCTTCAAGTGTAAAAAGTAAAATTAAGGGAAGAGTAGAAGATTGTAAATGTTTCTCTCTTGAACCTATAAAAATGAGAGTGTAAAAGTTTTTCTCTTGAGCTTGTGAAAAGGAGACAGTTGTAAGGGGTTTTTATCTTCACCCATGGAAGAATATTGTTAGTAGACAATGACGGGCCTCAATAAAGGAGGACTCAGGAAGTGGACGTAGGTCAAGTTGATGATCGAACCACTATAAACTTGTGAGCCTTTCTTTACTTGCTTTTTATCTTAGTATTCAGTAGCTAAATCAAGATTTTTCATTCGATCTTAAGTTTAATCATGTCTCTAACTTGATCTTGATGAAAACCATTTCTAGTTTCAATTTTTTACTTCAAGTATATTTTTGAAACTGAGTTATTTTTGTATTGCTACTAATTCCCACCCCCCCCCGCCCCCCCTTAGTGCCAACTCAATCTCAACAGTTTTCTCATATGACTTATTGATTAAATTTTATATGTGATAAATTCAAATTATTATTCTTGGATATTTATTTAAAATTATTATATAATTTTTATTTTTATATAAAGGTATAATTTATGTTTCATCATGATTATAATTATCATATGAGTTTTTTTTGTTGCTAATTAATATTTAATAATTATTATAGTTATTATTTTATTATTAAATTATTTTAGCATAAATTAAATTAAGAAATTGATGAATATTATTTGTAACTTATATTTCTAAGTTTTATCATAGTAGTACTTATCAAAATGGCATGGGATAATAGGCTTATGGGATATAATTTATAATAAAGGTTTTGTTAGGATATTTTAAGTTATATTTTATTATATTAGTCTTATAACTATCAAAGTAGTTAACCTAATAACTTACAAAATTATATTAATAAATTATATTAGAAATTATATTAAAAATTAATATTTATGATGACACATATAATTAGAAATTTAGATAATCTCAAGAGAGAATCTACTTTGAATAACTATGTGATGTGGTATGATGATATTGTTTTGGATATCTTTATAATTTATGGTTGTATAACTAAAGATAGTAAAACTATTCTACGAGGATAGTATTAATACATAAATACTTTTGTGTGAATACTAGTTGTATCGTTATTTCACCCAAAGGTGAAAGAGAGATGATATCAATAGTTCAATATCACTTGACAAACTCAAAGTATTAATATTATGGTATTACAATGGTACTTCTTTCATTGTATTTTGATAAATATCATTATATTTTATTTATTAATTTATTAAAGTTAGCTTAAGCATACATAATTTACATTAGGTGTGTTAGACTTTGATTAGACTAGTTAAAAGGATCACAAACTTAATTATTAAAAATTTTTATAGAACAAATAATTAAGATAACTAGTTGATAAAAAATATAAAAGCCTTAGTCTTATGATAATTACTAATAATACTTATACTTTATTATAGTCATTAGAACACTAAAATATTTTAAAGATCAATTTAAATTTATTGATAAATTATTGACTGACATATTAATAAAAGAATAACTAAAATTCAATATGATAGTATTTAAGGAATTCAAAATTATATCCTCAATACTCGTATAATTTATTTTATTTTTATTTTTATTTTTAGTTTGACTTATTTAAAATTCACTATAATAAAATTAAGGATAAGTGAAACTTAAATGAGCTTACTAGTATATATATTTAGAAAGAATTTAGATTAAAATAAGAAAGACTCGTAATATTTTGAGTGCTACTCAAATAATGGGTAATAATAAAAGAAAGTTATAGTATAAATCACCTTAGTTTATAAATACTATATAAATCCATAAAAAAAAACTTCATAATAAAGTGCTATTTCTATGATCAGGAAAGTCATATGTATAAGAACTATAAAATTTAGTTTGAAAAGGAGAGGTATAAATATGACCTTTATATGTTTTAAGTCAAATGCTATAAAAAATATTTTTTAATACTTAATGGATTAATTCTAACGTTCAACAAATGTTACCAATAATAGAAATTTATTTTAATATAAAACTTATAAAAATATTCATCATTATAAGAAATTATCTTAAAGCCAAAGCAATAATAGTTAATACTTATCGCTAATTCCTAGAGAAAATTCATTTGATGAATTTGAGGATACATACTATATTCTTATAATTATAGAAATTTAGTTTATCTAGAATTGTCATAATATTGTTTCTCTCTGGTCATATAGACTCAATAAAAGTTAACTTTTGAATTATGTACGATAGTTTATACGAATTAATATGAATCTTGAATTTACAATAATCTTATAATCAAATATTTGGATGAAACATAGTTTCACAAATTATTTGAGATTATATGCTTATATCTTTGGGTCACTCCATATTTTTATTTTGTGAAGAGTCATTTTATCACCGATAACCTATTAAGATATGACTATCTATATCTAATTCATCTAAGGTCTTTGGTTATTGATACTTTTAGATATATATAAATAAGGTCAAGGGATAATTAGATAAAAAGTTAAAATTATAATATATGATAGGGATGATAAAATTTTATGGTAGTTATAATAAACTAGATCAAGTACTTTTCTAGATTCTTAGAAGAGTAGGGTAGTTGTGCTTAGTATAATTTAGATATGCTACGAGAATAAGATTATTGAAAGATAAGATCATACTCTTATAGATATGATTAGGAGCATGATGAATTATTTTTCTATACCTGAATTAATGTGAGAAGAAGCTCTAAGGACAATTATATATATCTTAAATAGGGTTCCTAGTAAGTCAATTCTATTAACTTTTTAGTTATGTATTGATAAGAAATTGCTTTAAAATATTTATACGTTTAGGACTTAATCCAGAGATAAGGATATTTAATTCACATGAAAGAAAATTAAAATCAAGGACTATTTTTAAAAGGGATGCATATTTTATTACCCTAATCATAGTACAAGAATAGTTGAATCTAGTAATGCAAGATTCCTAAAAAATAACAAATTAGTAAGAGCAAAAATATCAAAATTTAATCTTAACATTAAGGAGATATAGGTTGATACTCTTTTAACAATAGAGATTATTGTTACTCAAATCATTAAATAATTTGATAAATGTGAACCACAATTGATATTTTAGAATATTCTAAAGGAAAGGATACATATCATTTTTAATTATTATATGGTATATATATAAGAATCATATTATGATATATACATCAAAAGGATCCTCATTGTTTTCATAAATAAATAAAAGTAACGATTTTGAAAAGTGATATGATGTAATAAAAAGAGTTAAAATTAATGATAAAATAGTATTTGAGAGCTTGTCAAATTACCTAATAATATAAAAGAATATATTACATAAACATGACATAAAAATAATATCAAATGAAATAAAACCAAACTTGTGGTATAGGTTTTACTCATAAAGAATGCATCGACCATAATGAGATATTTTATCTATTTTAAAATAAATTATTTAAAAATTATCATAATATTAGTAATTTATTATGATTTTGAATTAGATCGTAAGGATGTGAAAATAAGTTTTCCGATTAGGGATCTAGATTTATATGTGTTAACCTAAATGATTTATAAAGAAAATAAAAGAAATATAAAATTTAGTATATAAATTTAATAAATCTATTTATGACCTTAAACAAGTGTCTAAACAATGATATATAAAGTTTCTTGATATCATTACTTCTTTTAGATTTAAGAAAATATTATTGATCAGTATTTATATCTAAAGATAAGCAAAAGTAAGTTTATTATATTTGTCTTAAATATTGATAATATTTTGCTGGCCAATAGTGTTATTGGTTTATTGTATTGAACTAAGAAATTTATTCACTAAGAATTTTAAAATAATTGATATGAATGAGGTATATTATATTATTAGCATTAAAATATTTAAGGATAGATCACAAGGATTGCTAAACCAATCTTAAAAAGGATATATTGATATAATCCTAGAGAGATTTAATATAAAATTTTATTTAACAAATGATAAAAGTAAAAGTTTCAATCAAAATAAGTGTCTAAAAAATATAACTTAGAAAAGAATCAGGTAAAAGAAAATATTTTTATATATGCACAATTGGAGGTCTATTTAATGCTTAAATCTATACTATATTAGATATCAATTTTATAGTTAAAATACTGGATAAATACTAGAGTTATTAGGAATAAAAATATTAAAATATTATAAAGAAAGTAATAAATTATCTAGAATAGATAAAAGATTATATGCTCACAACTGATTTTGTAAATTACCTTGATAATAGGAAGTCCACTTTACGATTTATATCTATATCAATTGGAGGGATAATTTATAAGAAAAGTAAAATAATATATAATTATATTATTAATAATAGAAGCTGATTTTATAGAATATTTTGAGACTACTAATCAAGCTTTATGTCGTGAAATTTGATCTAGACTTAGTGTAGTTAGACTCAATTGTCAAATCGCTAAAGATACTTTGTGATATATCATAGTAGCTTTTTCTCTAACATTGATAAGTAATGTTGCAACTTTATACATTAAAAATTATCTAAAATAACTAATATCAATTAATAACTTGAGTTTTACTATATTGATTAATGATTCATTTAATTAGGACTTACAATCTAGAGTGTTTGAAAAAATATGTTCTTATGATTTGATTTGTAAGCAACCCATAAAAGATATGGTGATACATGTTTAAGTGGATATTGTAATTAATATTCTTGCTTACGTATTTAAAATTATTTGTTTCTACTATTTTATTCATATTTATATATGTATATATTATGGTTGAATGTGATAACATAATTGTCTTGACAAGATAAATTACAAGGGCCATTTTGGACTACATTAGGAAGGGCTAATAGTATTGTTGTATATAGAAGAAAATATGACATTGATGAAATACAATCGCTATGATTCATATTACTATCAAATTAATATAAAATTATTATATTCATTAGATTTATTGACTTATTTTTAAAATTTATGTGCTATAAATGATTTAAAAGTTTAGAATCCAATTAGGTAAAATTATTTTAAATGAATTTTATTTTATTTATTTTAATTTTTAACACTTGTGTATCTTACGGAGATAACCATGATGGGAGAGTCTCTCTTAATTACTTATCATAGACCTTCTACTCTCACCTATAAATAGATATGATCTCATAATGACTAAATAACATAATACAATATAAGGATACATGACATAATTGAGAGATAACATATCTTCTCTCATCACCCTTTAGTCATGTGAACAAGTCAATTAGAAATTATAGATCTTCCCTTATCTTTTCTTTGTCCCTAAATCTATCTATTATAGTAGTTCTAAAGGATAAGAACAGAGGAGAAGAGGAGTCTAATTCTCTCTCTAGATTGGTATCACTATAGAATTAATAAGATGGTACATTTATAGATCACATAAAATGTTTCTAAGCAGATCGAAAGATATACATCGTAATTTAAATATATTATTATTTTATTTTAAAATTTGATATTAATTTTTTTATATAATAGTATAAAGATAATTTTTATGCTTATGATAATTGTCAAATAAGAGGTGGTACCAAAAATATTATTGAAGATAATTGATTATAAGAGCAAATAACAACCAAGAGAAAAGGTCAAAAGGATAAATTGATCAAAATATTGATCACGTTCAGGATAAAAGAATGAAGATTTGGATGATAATTTTTTGAGTTATTTGATATCTTGTTATTACCTAGATTAATAGAAAGGAATCTTTAAGATGAAAAATTGTGATGAGATTTTTTTTTTGGGATCAAGGAGAGGAGCTAATGACAAATAATAGGTTCTCTTAAATGAATCCTCCAAAACGAGTTACACTAACAAGTGATATACTTGTTTCATGCCGTGATAACGAGTCATAACACAACCCTCTCAAGGTTCTGGACTATCACTTGTTGGACTCATCCATTCCATGTGTAACATCAAATTGATTGGAGTATTGACGGATGAGGAGATAGGCCTTGGCAAGACTATTAATGACATTGATTGCTTATCCGATGGAGCTCAAAGGAAGCCATAGTCCACCAAATGCTGCTTTAGTAAATGGGAAGAGTGAGTCATTAAATTGGCTGCCTTCTATATCATTTAATTTTTTATTTTAGTAGGAAGGATGAAAGGTCAAAGTTTCAATCGGAGGAAGTTTGTCAAGTTTTATTTATGGTAAAGTTGATTATGTATGATTGTTTCTAAACTAGCAAAATTGATAGGAAGCACATTTGCTGAGAGATTCCTGTATAACTTTCTTTTATCGATGAATTTTATATTAGGAGATTAATTAAAAATAATTTGAGATAAATTAGATGGCTCAGAGTCAAACATTAAAGAACTTTCAGTTAATTGAATGCTACTATATCAGACTTTAAGACTTTTAATAATATTTCTTTTCTAAAAATTAATTTGAAAGGAAACATTGAAATCTCAAATCAACTTGATATTAGATGAGAGACTAGTTTAAAAGTTTTAGATAAACTGAATTCCCAAGTTAGTTGAAGTCAAAGTCTGGTCCCAAATCACAATAAAAATATATCATTGTTATGCATTTAGTGTACAAGGAAAAGTTGATGACATTTTGGTTCGATAGGAAACAAAAAGTCTATAGTAGTAAACATGTATACTAATGGATTCTGATATTTTAACAATTAAAAAATCTAACATTTGAAAACAAAAGAAATTCTATAGGATAACAAAAAGTAATTAGTAAATTTCACCAAACCAAACCAATTTTAATTTAAGTCTCTTGTCATTTATTTTTATAACAAAGTGAGAAGCTAAGCAATTTATCCTTACATAATCGATGAGCTTCTAGGAATTAGCTTTAAGATATTACTTAAATTGCCTTTTGAAGAAATACATGTTTGTCTTGAGCAAACTTTATTTTCAGATTATCTGACTTTCACATATTTTATCGATCTTTCTATTCAATACGATAGATATTATTTATTATTAATGACTCAATTTAATTTAAGAGATATTATCATTAATCTTATTAAACCTAAGTCACCGTTTAAAATTCTTAGTCTTATTGTATATCCATTAGATAACCCTACCATGATGATAACCTCCATAGATCGTTCTTTC
This sequence comes from Ensete glaucum, assembly GCA_021527575.1. Lineage (NCBI taxonomy): Eukaryota > Viridiplantae > Streptophyta > Magnoliopsida > Zingiberales > Musaceae > Ensete > Ensete glaucum. The sequence continues at coordinate 22,792,523 of CM038556.1, read as the reverse complement.
ATATTTTGAGCTTCTCACCATGTAATACATGACCCAAGATGATTAAACCAAAGTTTGCAGTAATATACTTATAAAACCTTTATAATTAACCTAAGTCTTAGTTCATTTTGGAGAGAAATAAATGAGGAGTGTTACATGATCAAATTATATTATTACACGCATGAGAGATGTTTTCTAATAAAATAGTAAAATAGTTTATTATTCAATTTGGACTTAACAATTGAAAAAAAAAAGGCCTCGTGTTAATTAGCCATTTGCATTACAGTAAAATAAATATCTTTTCAAAGATACTAATTAATAATAAACTGCATGTACTTATCCACATTGGTGTTGTAAAACTGTACAATAAATTTAATGTTCAAATAGCAACATTGTCGCACCTTATACACCAATTTTTTAATTCAAGTTTTTTGACTTTTTATTAAGAGAAAAGCCTACATGTATACATTATAGATCATTTGATGCTTACAACATAAAAATTATTCATATAGTTACAATTAATGCAGAGGAGATAATTATTCTTGAGAGGGAGGAATAATAAAATTAAAATTAAAAATAAATGATAAATAATTATTATTTATTACAATTAATGCAGAGGATATAATAAAATATATATAATAAATAAATAATATACTAAGAAGTCAATGTAAAATTAATATATTTCTATAATTTTCTACCATGCCTATGAGAAAAATTCAATTCTTCATTATATGAGAACATCAATATAAAATAACCTATTGAAGTTGATTCTATCACATAAGTTTGAAGAGCTAATCTCACAATCTTCTCTAGATCTACAATATGATACCCTTTTCTTTCTTTTATTAATAACATGAGATTTAAGGTTTATTTATAGGAATACATCTTAATTTTCTTAGGTTTACTCTTCCTCTCTAATTTAAATCATAATCTTAATCTATCGAGGAGTTTAAATTTAATTAGGACTTCTTAAGTAATCTAAATATGATTAGGACTCCTAAAATATTTACTAACCCTAACATGAGGAGAGGAGATGACAAATCTAGTTCTCCTTGTAGATCGACATCCTGTGATACTAAGATCCGATAATAGTGTGCTTGTAAGTCGATAAAGGTTCAACAATATTGAAAGGTACGCATTGTAATATCTAGATATATTATTATTTAATTTTATTCCTAGGATGTAAGTTTTTCGTATAACTTATAGCGGATTATATATTTTATGCTAATAATTTGATATTAGAGTCATAGTTTTGGAATAAAATATTTTAGATCTATTTATTAGTATCTTTTGTTCCTAAAAGGTGAATCGATTTTATTTACGACCCATGAAAGTTCATCGTTATTATCGATATGCTTTTAATCCAATTTATTCTATTGCTTACCCGCAATAGAAGGTTTCTTATCTTTGATCAATAGATTCACTATTAATATTTTCTTGCTCAGATTGTTGAGGTAGCGACCTTATTGAAGGACATGACAAACATGAGCACTTCAACACCTTATTTATTTTGTCCGTGATATTCTCCCCATTTATTCCTTGACGTCCTTATTGAAGCCATCAGAACTGCATTTCCTCACCTTTTGCTAAATCTTCAATTTTCTTCTTTTCGCAACATGCCCTTGGCTCTCAACGTTGTTGAGTAGTCAAACTCTTATCCGCCATGCACTTCAACTCGTTAATGACTGACTTTGTTGTAGGGTTGGCTAAGTTGTGCGAATCCTTGTTGATTCTTGTGGATCCTTCCGATTAAGGAAAAGACCTTCCTTGTTATATGTTAGTATCGCAATGATCTCATGTTGCTTAAACCGGGTGGATGCTTATTGAGCTTTAATGAGCATCGCCTCGTAGACTTTTAAGTTTTTATGTCCTTCCTTTACAAAATTTGCCCATCAATTCTTCAACTTAGTTGTCACTTCCAAGTAGTTTCGCATCACTCCGTCAATTGGCATTCTATTAGGAAATGAAGTGATAATCTACTCTCAATAATCGATCACCAACGGTGATGATTTGACAACTATTATCTTCCATAAGCTTTCCTCGAAGGGTCACTAAACTTGTATAAGCTCCTCTACTAGATAAATAAGAGAATCGGTACTAAGTTTCTTCATTCTTATTGAGTTGAGAAGGCAAATGTTACTTAATTTCGCCACCGAGGTATAAGAATTGTGGTACTTGGTTTCACCCATTCTCTTGAGTTGAGAAGGTAAATGTTACTTGATTTTACCCACCTCCTCAAGGTTATACTTCATACATCGAGCTGATTGCTAGCATTTCGCTTGCTCTTTGCTCATACTTTTGAAGCACTTGAAGTGTTTACACTCCTTGCGTTGAGTTAACTATTATAATTTACCTTCCCACGCCACGAACTCCGGAATGTAAGAACTTTTGCCTAAAAGAATAAAAGTTTACCCCAACTTAGAGTCCCCTAACTTGGAGTAAGTCTTTGATAGTTCGATCACCTCTAGGATAGTACCATCTTCTCCATCACCTTGTCGCCTATTCCTCCGAGTAGAAAAATAATGCTTATTTCATTCCTTAGTCGAGCACTCCTACATCAACCTAAAGTCTCTCACTTTGCCATCTTAATGAGAAGCCTATCAACACCGGTCTTATAAAGTTCCTTGGCCTTTGCCCTTCCACTGCCTTGGTACTTGGAGTTATGCCTCTGCATTCTCTACCTCCTTGGTCCCTTTCACCAACGCCTCCCTCCATGAGAACAAGGGATCGATGACTCTATGGAAGTTCCGCCTGTGGTACCATGGTGTTGTCGAGCCCATGGCCCTACTATCCGCTTGCCTTGCATCTGTATTATTTTTCTTTGCTCGATAGGTCCACCTCACGACACTATGGCACTCCGAGTCTACCTCCTTCTCGATGATTTGCTTTGTAGCTAGCCCTATAGACTCGTCATTGCTTCCTCGCTCCTTTCAACCACATGCTTCAACACCTGTGTTCTCCTAGCGCCTCCTTGGTCGATGGAAAGATAGACTAAAATCTCATACATGGCCTCCACCATTTTGTTATAGGGCTTGCATCGATTCTATTATCCTTAGCTTCCGTAGCAATGTTCACTATCGGGCCTTGCCCTCGACTTGTCGGGCTCCCTTGCGAATATAAGCACTTACGTAGTCCAACTATCTAGTTACTCGATCATACCTGATGATCAAGTCCCACCAATGGGACTCACGGTACTTGCACTCAAAATTTTTCCTCGATAGTACATAGCCCCATATGTCAATAACCAAAGCTTTCATTCGATGTAAGATTTGATGCACATACGAAAGACCCACTCTTGTACTATGACATTCACTCCTTGAATCTATAGTCCTTCTTGCGCTTGTGTTATTCAAGTGGAGCTTCCATTAGTTCCTAATTATACCATGATCGTGTCCCTCACGGGATATCTTCGTGTGTTGTATTGCCGTGAACTATTCCACCATGATCCAGCACCATGTCGCCTCTGGTGACATCTCTATTGCATTGATTCATAAGTGATGAACTCTGACTACAATCTCTCCTTGTATGGCCTCGCCAACACCTCTATCATCTCCGATTGTATTAGCTCCTTTGGCAATTCACCTTCACCCATTCTCACCCCTAGATGAAGTATCACTCTAGGATAGTTCGCCACCTAGTAGCTCTCAAGTCCCCAAACTTCACTAAAATTGGTACACCATTATTTGGATCCCGGCTTCTATCACCAAAGACAATCTCCATGCACCACTTTCTTTATGATAACTCGAATAGCAGACTATGGTATATTCTTCAAGAGTATCCACACGTCTCTTACCCCATGCTAAGTCCTTGATTCCAACTTGCAAGTGGAATCACCTTAGTTCCTTTGTCAAATGCCTATATGAGATAAGGTGCATGTGCCTCAAGCTCCTTTCGTCTATGACACCATACAAAATGAGTTTATCCCATCGAATGAAGAACACATAAAATGACATAATCCTACTCTTGCCTCTATAAGAGTTTATGTCCTTGATCTCTATCCAAGGAAAGCTTTATGCTTCCGCCCATGTTTCCATCTTCTACATCGACTCTTCATGCGGCTTAAATACTTTACTAAGTTCTACCCAAGTTGCTCCACCTCTCGATTTGTATTGAGTTGATGGTGGCCCTCATGCCCACCATTCCATAGGTAAACCCTCTATTGAGTTCGATTTTCATATCGACTCTAAGCTTTGTGAGGTGTAGCCATTGTCACTCCCCACTTGATCTCGCAATGCATCCACTAATACATTACTTCATTAGAGATCATGCAATGACTCCTTGTTGCTCGCTTAGTCCATTGAGCTTTGTAGAGATATTGTCTTGAGAAACTCTTCCTCAACATATAGGACATAATTCTCCATCCGGAGAACTAGGACCTATCCTCCTAGATATCTATTGAGCAACTTTTGTCTTTGTATTCTTTCCTCTAGAAGTTTCAGACTATCATCCCATTGGACTACTCTGTCTTACTAAACAATCAGACATTATTCTCCTCAGAATGCGCTTGCTAGATTGTGACTCTTCACCAATACAGCTTGCACCTTCAAGGCCTAGCAATGTCTGAACTTGTTGCACACTTCCTCCTATGGAGTATCCTTTCCATATCAAGAGAAAGTTTTAATGCTCTATGACATCAAGTTCGATCCTTGGGATGACCACGAACACTCCAACGTCCACATACAAGCCCTTGGATGAGTAGAATTCTTTGAGCTAACAATTCCCTCACCTTTATGAGCTTTGCACAACTCTTTTGGTTGTTGAGCAACACATCCCACTTTGCATGGTCTCATCTTTACTAAGCGCCCGCTTGCCTTGAGCACCATCAAGTTTAGTTGCCAACGCGAGTAGCTTGAATTAAACCATCCCAACCTTTGTGCGCTACACATTCTTTCTAGCTTGCTTGTCCTCATGGTGCCTCTCATGCAAAGTCAATTCCTAATGCCAATCAACGATGCTCACTCCTTTGAGTGACTCATTACATCTCCATGTCCGCTTTCTCCCAAACAATCATACATGCCGGCTACCCTCCACATAGTCCATCTAAGTCACCCACGCTTGTATGACAAGTGTTTATGTGTGCTTGTCCTACTCGATACCAAAATATTATGAACTTAGCTGATTTTGCCTAAGTTGTGTGGCACCATTGTGAGTCTATCCAAAGGTCAGCCTCTCAAACCTTCTAGGGTCCCTTAGGACCTACAAAGAGAAAGGTGTTAGAGGAAGCACTTCTCTGGATCCACAAGTAACAACTTTAGCAAACACTTTATATAGCCAATACAAATTACAACTATATACTTTACAAGTTGTACACGAAGGATAATGGTTCATTATAGACCAAGTCCCTACATGACACAACTCGTAAGCCAAAACCGATCACAAAAGCTAACCAAACTAGGGCTATTAATCTTACTATGAGCCTACTACTTTGTATAAAGAATGTATAAAACCAAAGGACAAGACAAACATGAGTATTATGTCAAACACCTTATTTATATTTTTATCCATGGCGATCATTCTATAGTGTTCCGATCGCTTCTTATATTTCTTAGGCAACACATAAAAATAAGGCAAACCAAGTCAAATATCTATACAAGTAAGAAAAATGAACGATATGTTGAGTGATGGTATTACTTGAGCGATGATCGTGACATTCTCCCAACTTAAACTATCCATGTCCTCCAATGCTTGTTAGTAGGCTTTAACGTAGGCTTTTTGTCGGGTGTCTTGACTCAATTAGCTTCAGTGAAGCTTTTGCTACTTCATAAAGTACTCACTTGTTCCGCTCCACTAGGTAGCTTAGTTTTATGATCCACTAGAATGGTCTCAACTCGCTTCTCATAGGAGGCTCTAATTGGAGATAGACAAGTTGAAATATTTTGGAAGCATCTTGTGGATCCAATGGTAGGTTTTCAAGTTGCTTGCATAGAAGATATTGTGAATTTTGAACCATGTCATTGTTGTAACTTGTAGGAAACATTGCCCACCCTATTGATAATTGAGAAAGGCCCTTCATATTTACGTATCAACCCTTCATGCATTTTGTGCCTAAAGAACTTGAGTGATCTGATTTAAGTTTTACCAATACCAAGTCGCCAACTTTAAACTCCTATGGTCATCTTCCCAAGTCCCATTTCTTCATCTTTGGTGCCTTCTAAGTAGGCCTAAGCAATATCTGCATTTCGATGTTATTCCTTTAAGTGATAAGTCGAGCTACTCCTTATATAACCAATAGCCAAGGAGTCGATAGTTGTTGTCCCATAATCTCAAGGAGCTCTTATTAGATGTAGAGCTTCACCAGTTGTAGGAGAATTGGGCTATGTCCAACAACTTCACTCAATCTTGTTGGTTAGCACTCACGTAGTGCCAGAAATTGCTCCAAGAGCGAGTTGATTCTTTCTTGGCCATCTATCGAGGGTGGAGGCTTTTGGAGAAGTATAATTTAGATCCCAATAGCTTGAATAGTCCCAATCATCCTAATAATCAAGAATCTCGATCACTAATGATGTTGTATGAGACTTCCTAATACTTCACCACATTCTTCATCATCGCCTCCTAATAAAGAATGAATGTTGCAACTTTAAGAACGATCGATTACCACAAGTATCAATCCAAGTCCCCCTCGTAGCTTGATAAGAAGTCCAAGAAAATGATCTCCCATGACTATTTTAGTAAGGGTAATGGCTCCAAAACCTCACTTACCTTATCATGTTGGTAAGGCATGTTCAACATATTCCTTCACATCTCATATTCGACCAATAGAAAGCCTTCTCCATGAGAGCCATTGTTCTGGATGCCCGAATGTCTTGCCTAAAGGGAATCGTGGTACTCTTTCAAGAGTTCACACCTCAAATTATCTGCTGAACATAAACTCTCCCTTTGTCCCTCCGGATCCAAAATCATCATGCCTTTCACTCTTTAATGAGTTGCATCGAGTTCCGCTTGAGGATCAGATAGTCCATCCCTAATCCTAGAAAGGAAGTTAGAGTGTAATTGACTTGCTTGGCCTCCACCCTCCAACTATATAGCATTCAATTCCACTTTGTGGCTTAATGCATCACGACATTTATGCTTAATGTGACATTTATGCTTAATGCATCACCATGACATTTACACTTATCGATGAAGTTAGAAGCATCGATAGACTTCAAAAGACTTCCCAAAGTTCGAATCTATTGGTTCCTCCAACACGAGTCTGGTCTTAGAAAGTCGCTCACACTTATCGACCATCTCCAAGACTACTCCTTCTTTAGCAACTTCGAAGGAGCTATGTGCTTTGAGTATCCAGCTATGAAGCATTAATAATAGTTGACGAATCCAAGAAAAGATCTCAACTCTAGCACCTTCTTTGGTGTCTCGCTATCATAGCTTACACCTTCAATTTTTCTGTCTAGAACCATCGTCGATTCGATGCCTCAAGAATAAAATCTTTGTTTGAGTAAAGTAACACTTCTCCTCTTTACAAATAAAGTGGCTCCCGAGAACTTTGAAGATTGTCCAAGGTGCTCAACATGCTTCTCAAGTGTTTAGCTATAAAGCCTATATCATCTAGGTAAATGACCATAAACTTATCCAAATATTCTTTAAGCTTGATCCATTAGAGTACAAAATGATGAGTGTTGGTAAAGTCGAAAGACATCACTAAGAACTCAAATGCTTCATACCCGTAAGTTTTGTCTCCCCTTTGTACGACCGCCAAGACCTCAATCAAAGTTCAAGTTTGAGAAGTACTTAGTCTTGCTCAATTGATCGAACAAATCCATGATGAGTAGGATAGGGTATTTGTTCTTCATCGTCACCTTATTCGTGGCTTGATAATCGACACATAATCGGAGGCTCCCATCTTATTTCTTCCGGAAGAGGACTCAAGCTCCAAATGATGCCTTTGAACTGTGGATAAGGCCACCAAGAGTTCATCTAATCGCTTCTTGAGTTCTGCTAACTCTAGAGGGACCATGTGGTATGGTGGTCATCTAGGCTTAACTTTGGCTCCAACTTAATATGATGATCCACACCTCTGCGTGGTGGTAGAGTTTTTGCACTCATCGACATCATATCGAAAACTCCTTCGTGATGTTTGCCACTATAGCATGTTCTTGAATGTCCTCCTATGTCTCTAGCTTTATGCAAAGGTTAATTCATCTTTTGTACCCCTTCTTTAATTATAATGCTGATATTTGTTATAGATCCTTAGTTCCTCCTTGAAAAACTGAAACCACACATCGCCTCCCATTAGACATAGGGTGTTCAAAATGGCATAGGCACCAATTTTGTTGTGTGCATGAATTTCATCCCAAGAATCACTTGCTAAGGGCAATGCCATCATGTTCGTGCTCTCGCTCCATGTTCTAATCTTGATAGAGACTCCCTTTGCTAGTCAGATCTGTTTGGCCTCGAGTTTATAGCTTTATAACGACTTGGATTCTTCTCCAAGATTTGTCCAAATCACATAGCTTCTCTATCGGTAGTAAAATTATGGGTAGCACCTAGGTCCACCATTGCAGTTATTCGACCATTTAGCTTGATGTCCATATACATACTCATCGCTTTTGATGGCTTTGCCTTTGTGTTCTCCCCACTTGACCCGAATATATTCAACAAGCGTATTTCTCCCATTCGGAGGTCTTGTGACTTCTCACCTCACTATTGAATTCAGAATCGCCCAAACTAAGGGTGACAACTTTACCCTTGTCTAACTTGTGGGGTGTATCGATGCTAAAGCATTAAGTGCTTATTTACTCTCTCACCATATGTGGTCCACCATATAAGAACCGACTTTGGGGCCTTGCTTTGATTATAAAAGTTCTTCTTTGTTCACCCCTAGACTTATTCACTCGAGAGTATTTTGTTGGATGATTTCCCAAGGATTATTTCTTTTACTCAAGTCATCTCAAGAAATAAAGTTTAGGATCAAAATTGACATTACATTGGATTTTTCCCATGACTTTAAGTCATCAAGGAAGCTAAATAGTTTGTCATTCTCGGACATATCTTGTATATCCAACATCAAGGCTGAAAATTGCTTCACGTATGATGGATGTACTTTAGCGGAGATGTCTTAATTTCCTTCTTGCGATAAACTCGTGTTCTCAAGCAAGAACTGAATTATCAACTCGCTTTAAGTCTTCTTATATATCCACATGACATCGACTTTGGATCTCTTCTCAATGAGTTCGCCACTAAGGTTTTGCATCTCCGTTTAAATACATTATTTTTATAGAAACTTTAGTTTGAATCAGTCTTATAGAAAATACTATTCTATATCGAACAAAAATTTTGAGCTCCTTGGCATCTCGCACCCCATAGCAATGCTTCAAGCTTTGTTTAACATAGGTATTGTTCCCTCCGCATTAAGAGTTCTTGTAAGTAACATCACCTTTGTCGTGAGTTCGCCATAACTTGAGTAGATGTCATTGAGTCTTTGGTATCCTTTATATTGACAGGACTCAACCTTGTCTATCTCGAGATTCAGCTTCTTCTTGCAAGCTCTCTACCCTAAGGAGTCTTCGTTGCCCTTGGTAGAGTTTCTCCAAGCTCACTTCAAGAACATTGAGGTGGGTTTCTACCATTATAAGTCCATCTATGTGGCTCCTTTTCCTAGTTGGCACAATTATGTCTCTCCACTCAGAGTACCCAACTTCATGCTTGTCTTGTTATCGCACTCCTCATGAGTGGCTTCAACAACTTATGAGTGAGTTTGCACTCAACCAACTTACTTGCAAGTGAGTTTGCACTTACTTGCTCAATTCACCATGCTTTGCCATGGCAAAATTGTGAATCTTTTAGTTAATTTTTTATAGCACAATGTCACGGGCTTAGCTGAATTTGCTTAAGTTGTGCGGCACCCAAATGGCAAACTTGAAGACTTAGTTGGAATTACCTAAGTCATGGAGCAACCTTACCCAATGTTAGATTTTTATGAAATGCAAAAGTGTTATTGACCCACAAAGGGTAATTAACCTCGCAATAACAAAAGAAAAGTTAATTAGTTTTGAATACGAGCAATTGACAAGTCTCGACATCAGAACAAGCAATACGAAACTTTGAGTGCAATGGAAAGAGAGAAAGATTAAATAGATATGTAAGAACTATCGTAAGTCCAAAAATTCCCAAGGTATCAAATGTAAGTTGAGTTCAACTTTTGATGAATGCTCACGATACTATTCTATTCATGTCACTCGGGTGGTTCCAAAGATGGCTAACACTTTGACTCAAAATGCATACTAAAACATGCGAAAATGGCTCAAAACTCGATCGTTTTGGGCTATTTTGGTTCTACACAATGAACGATTGTTTCAAGATTCAAATACATTTTTAGGCAAAATACATTAAAACAAGGTAAAATATCATAAAAAAGAAATTTAATCATAATGATTTAATAAAATAAAGTTGAGGCATAAATTACTTGAGTTTATAAATACTATATAAACTCATTAAAGGAAAATCTTCACAATAAAGTGATATATCTGTAGCAAGGAAAGTTTTGTAATTAAAATATTATATAGATATTAAAGTTACCTAGAAGTGAAAATAATAAAGGCCTGCAAAGAAAATAATAAGATATCTGAAAGTGATGAAAATTATATGCTCATATATATGAAATTATATCAATTTGAAATGAGGATATTTTTCAATTGTTGATTTTTAAATTACCTCGATAACAATAAGTCCATTTTACTTTATTATTTATATATATATTAGAGGGTAATTTGTTATTATATTATTAATAATAGAAGTTGATTTTATGATATGCTTTAAGGTCACTAATCAAACTTTTTGGCTACCAAATTTTATCTCAAGACTTGGTATAGTCAAACTCAATTACCAAGTCGCTGAAAATATTTTATGACCCATCGTATTATTTTTATTCTCTAAGAATAGCAAGTACTATTATATCTCTATACATTATAGTATAAAGTACTTAATGGTTATTGAAAATGAGTCCAGAAATATTTAATATCAATTAATAACTTGAGTTCTATTATATTGATTGATGATCCATTCACTTAAGACTTATAGTCTAAAGTGTTCTGAAAGAACATGATCGATTGGGTTTTTAAGCAGCCCATAAAAAATATAGTGATACATGTTTGAGTTGACACTATAATTGATATTTTGTTTTATGTACTTAAGGTTATTTATTTCTGCTATCAAGTTCACAATTATATATCTACATATTATAGTTGAATATGATGGTAGAATTATTTTAACAAGATAAATTATAGAGATTATCTTGAATTGCATTAGGAAAGACTAATAATGTTGTGATATATAGAATGAAGTAGCGCATTGATAATATACAATTGCTATGACTCGCATTGCTACTCAAACTTAATGTAGCATTATTTTATATATTAGACTTATTGGACTATTTTTTTAAATTTATGTGTGTAAATAATTTTTTAAAATTTTATAATAAAAGTATTTTTAAATAAATTTTATTATTTATTTTTGATGTTTAATATTTGTTTATCTTATGACCTCCTAGGTACTTATTACAGGTGCCCTATAAGTCAATCACGTGAGTGATGACACATTGCGTAGTCCTTTTACATTATTATTTATTGATGTATCCTCACATTATATTATCTATTATATATATATATATATAGTGATGTCCTTAGTTTTGTGCAATGAGAATCGGATCATAATGAGATTATGATAACGAGACTGATTCATCCTTTAACATAGATCCTAAATAATCCATGTCATAGTTTACTCGAGAGAGACATCGAGATAAATGAATAGACTAGTGTGCTATATACTTGTCCCTGTGATGGAGGTAGTTGGTCTCACAACTACTTATGTGGAGACACTAAGGATACAATACAGGTGCTCATTCGAGAATGAGTTCACTGATTGTTCCGCTTATGAAATATTGTATGGTTAAGAATACCTAAAGTTAGATAGTGATTTCGTAGTCCCAGCTGTGTATCTAGTCCTTAGACTTGAGATACCAAGGATATTTTGTTTGACTACTCTTTTATTTGATGACGAACTTATATATATATATATATATATATATATATATAAGGTAAAATTTTAAAAGAATTATGTAAGTCTTTTGATACATATATACATTGTAAATGATCGATATTTCTACATTATTATTGATTTTAAGGAATTTTGTATGTACATGTGCATACTTAATAGATAAATGTGTGATTTGTTAGGATCATAATAACACTAAGAGGTGATTGAATTAGTGTTATTACAAAAAGATCTGATTTAAAAAGTTTGATCGATAAATCTATATCGGAAAGATATTTAACCAAAAATGTAAGTAAGGACAACGACTAAAATAAATCACTAAGCAATAATAAAGTAAGAGAAGGATGCAAACCAATTTATAGTTGTTTGGTCGTCGACCTATGTCCACTCTAGATGTCTCTTCTCTTAAGGCCATTAGCTTTCACTACCAATCTTCTTTCCAACGGTGAAGATCAACTACCATTATTACAACATTTTTTTTAATGCTTAGGAGAGAACCTTTGTACATCCTTTTGCAAGAAACCTCAACCCTCCTATAACTTTAAAATAATTCTATACTCAATACGAAGGAAGAGGGGTATTTATAGACCCTCAAAGGCTTAAAAATAGAGTAAAAAATAAAGTGAGTTTACAACACTTTTAACCTCAAGAATTCTTACTTCATCAAGCAAGCATGAGTAAGGTATTTATAGACTCTCAAAGGCTTAAAAATAGAGCAAAAATTCAAATCCTTGAGATTTGGGTATTGATAGTACTACTCGAGCTTAGGATTCTAGGATCGAGTACCACCACCTAGGGATACCACCGCTGGGCAATATCACCGTGACCACAGACTATCACCGAAAGTCTTGAAAAAGCATAAAATAGTGATTTTTCATCTCTCTTGGTGGTACCACCCTTGGGTTTGGTGGTAGCACCACTTAGGCCTGCTCAAGGTCACCGAATTGGTCTTCTAACATGCCCAATTCGGTCTTGGTTCAGCCTCCAAATCAAGTGGCATGATTTTGACCCAATACCTACTCAATTTGACTCCAAATGATCATGATCTAGACTTAACCACTCTAATTATAATTATGAAGCCTTCAACATATTGTTCAGTAGCAAGTCATCTATTCATTTGGTACTTTATCTGAACCTTCGATGCATTGTCCTTTCCTTCAACGTATGACCCATTTTATTGATATGTTGACTTCCCACAATATCCAATCTTTTGGCGCAACACTTGATCCTTCCGTCCCGATGCTTGAACTCATGGTCTGAAGTTCATCCTTCGGCATGTCGATTAATCCTTGGCCCGATGTCTAATCTTTGACAGGATGCTTTCCGGCCCAACATTTAATTTTTTTTGCTTCAACAATTTGCCCTTCGATGGTTTGAGTCCATGATCAAAGTTTTTCTTATGTTACGTTTATTAAAAGTATATTAGTCTATAAATTCATCAATTGATTTCATCATCAAAATATGTGATTCAAAACGATTTACTTAGGATAGTATGGACATGATATCTCAACTTGGTTCACCCTATATGACATAAATTTTGGACTCATTATATAGTAAGTAGCACCCATTGGCTGAAATCTCCTATATCATTTTCCTAGTATGACCTATTGAATTATGATTGTCTCTGATTGATTGAGCTGATGATATAATGATATGATCATAAGATGATATGATAAAATGTTATGAAATGGCATGTGATTCTAATATGATAAAAGGACTTGTATGATCTCTGTTAATTATTAATTATAGGATAGCCACTATATTGGATGGTGATTTCCTTCTGGGATATTGTGGATTGTTTGACGTGTCAACTACATAGTTCCTCCATATGCTATTGAAAGGAACATATCCCAACTTTGACGAATGAGGGATATCATTTCATTTACTATTAGGAGTGTTATGTGGGTTATCTTCATTAATTATCCAGAGATAAATCTATCTTATTGGAGTAATACTTCTTTATTTGTTGTTAGGAGAGTTCACAATTAGATGTTCGCGTTACCTAGATATTGATTATATATATATATATATATATATATATATATATATATATATATATTCATTTGGGGCATAACATTAGATCTATTAGAGAATACCTCATGAATACTTATAGTATTTTACTTTATGCCTCTCCTTATCGTCCAAATCTTGAGATTAAAATATATTTATAAAAGTAACCCTAATTGACTACTCTTTCTACTTGAATTTCTAATCTAAATCTTAATCCTAATCTTTTGAGAAATTTAAATTTAATTAAATCTTCTCCAAATAGTTTGAATACAATAAGAAATACTTAATAATCATAATAATTTTCAATACTCATACCAAATGGAAAGAAAGCCAAACTACAATAATATAAAAGAAAAGCTCCTTAACTTTTGGTTTTAGTTATACACAAAGATCTTATGTACAAAACAATATTTTTGTTCAAACGTAAACTGTAAACCTTATTTACTTATTTTAATTTTTATCTTACAAATCTAAACAATATTTTGACTTGTGATATGCTGGATATTGCAAGTGATTTATTTACAACCAACAAAATGCTTAAATATAAACATTATTTTTGACTTGTGATATGCGGATATTGCAAGTGATCTATTTGTTTACAAGCAACCAAATGCTTATGAGTAGAATACTTGCGTAAATGATTCAGCTCACGTCTGTGAAACTTAATTTATTTTTTCCTACATAATTGACCAAAACGAGCTCTTTTGTGTCCGATCTTCCGAGTGCAATTTTAGTCTTCGCGGTGCAATCCATCCAAGCCGCTACTTTTTCATATCCGGCTCTGATGGTCTGTATGCATTTCCTTTGGTCCTCAGTCTATGTTCAGGCTCAATACCAAACCCTGCTTTTGTTCTTTCTTTGATCATTGGCCGTTGTCTAGTGTGTAAGACGCTGCACCGAAGTGGTCTCCGCAGGACACTATGCCCTTCCATCACCATCGAGAGGAGCGTTACCAGTACGGTGATTAACCACCGGGCATTGCTCTAGTGGATGGGTTTAGAGTTGAATACTTCTGAGAGAGAGTGCCGAGTTTGACATGTAGAACACCACATGCAAGTTCTACCAGTGCATGAGAGAGACAATACCCAGTTTCAAATCTCATATTTTGAAGTTTTTAATTTTCCAAAAAATACACAAAACGACAATAAAAAGCTAAACTCCTCGTTCTCTTATAAAAACTAATTATTCATGTATATGGTATTCTAATGAAACAGTTCAACCGAAAAACTAGTGAGTGGAAAGGAAAGGAATGATATATATATATATATATATATATATATATATATTATAATTATGAAAATTATTAGGTAGAAAATTATTATGTAAGGATTGAAATAAAATAGTATTAGATCTATTTATGATACATACCTTTGGATATCATCTGAGAATCCTTTAGATCTTTAAGAGCATCGTCTTCTAGATTTAAATATTCTTGAGTTGTCAATAGAAGTAGAATAAATCTATACCCCTTCTTCTTTCTTCCCATCCTTTCACAGGATCACTGTTATTGATGATTTTAAAAAAATTGAGAGAATAACCGTAATCTCTCTCAAGAACTATTATACAGCGTGTTGCGGTTCGCTGAAGCTCATACACCCTTAGGTTTAAAGAAGGTCATATCTATTTATAGGCGAGAGTAGAGGGTCTAGGGTAAGCAATTATGAGAGTTCCTTCCATCAAGGTCATTCCCTAAAATATCCAAATATAAATATAAACTTTATTTAATATTGGCTAATATCTCTTATCAGAATCCAATTAATCTCATAATATATCTTATTTAATTATAAAGGATTATATAATCTTACATTCTCCCACTTGGCCCATTAATTGATAAGATATAAAAGATATCAAAAATCAAGATAAATAAAATAAAATTTATTTGAAAATAAATTTTATATAATTAGATTCTAAAAATTTTAAAAGGCATTTTATACATGGCCATGATTTTAAAAATAAGTCAATAAGTCCAATAAGCATAGTAATACTATATTTAGTCTAACAATCAATATGAGTCATAGCGGTTTTATGTCATCAATACCACACTTCCTTCTATGTACTATAACAATGTTAGTCTTTCCTTATATAGTCTATAATGACCCTTATAATTTATTTTGTCAAGACAATCCTATTTCTTGCATATAATCATAATATGCATAAACATAAATACAAATAGGATAGTAGAAATAAATAACTTTAATTATACAAAAAAATCAATAATAGCATCCACTTAAACATGTATCATCATATCCTTTATGACTTATTCACAAGCTCCATTCTAAGAACATATTTTTTTAAATATTTTACACTGAATGCTTTAGTAAATAGATCAATAATTATTATAGTAGAAATTTTCAATTGACACTTGTTGTTTCTGGACTCTCTCTCTAACCACTAAGTACTTTATCTCAATGTGCTTGGAACCACTATAGTACTTGTTATTCTTAGAGAAGAAACGCTATGGTGTTATCACAAAATATCTTCAATGGCTTGGCAATTGAGTCGACCACACCAAGTCCTCAAATAAAATTATGTAGCCATAAAGCTTGATTTGTGGCCTCAAAGCATGTCACAAATTTAGCTTTCATCATAGATTATGCAATAATTGATTGTTTTACACTTTTCCAAGAAATTGCCCCACCAACTAGCATGAACACAATTCCTGAAGTGGATTTCTTGCTATTGAGGTAATTTACAAAATCAGCATCTAAACATCCACTTCAAGTCGGTCTGATTTCCTATATGTGAGTATATAATCTTTTGTCCCTTACAAATATCTCATTACTTTCTCTGTAAATTTCTAATATTTCATTCTTGGGTTACTCTGGTATCTACTTAGTATTGCAACTGTAAAACTGATATCTAGCCTTGTACAGGTTTGAGCATATAGTAGATTTCTAATTGCATACCCATAAGGAATATTCTTCATTTGATCCATTTCTAAGTCATTTTTGGGGCACTGGTTTGGGCTAAATTTTTCACCTCTAGTAATAAGTATATCATTGGCTTTGTAAAGCTACATATTAAACCTCTCCAAGATATGATTAATATAACCTTTCTGAGATAGCCCTAACAAACCTTAAGATCTGTCACTGAATATCTCAATGCCAATAACATAGGAAGCCTCATTCATATCAACCATCTTTTATTGAATCATAAAATATATTGAGTTTACCATTACCAAAAGAAACATAATATCCTAACTCATCAATTCTAGATAGAGAAACTAAATTTTTAGAAATTGTAATAACAAAACATATATCTTCAAGATCCATCAAATGACCCGTCTCTAGGCGTAAGCGATAAGTCCCTACTGATACTACTTTTACTTCGAGACGATTTCCTATAATTATGAATCTTTTATATTCTTATTGAAAGGAATCCCTGCATATTATTAGTAACATGAGTTGAAGCACCAATATCAATCCATCATGTATTAGAAGGAAGTTCTGTAATGTTTAATTTAAAATATACAAAGATCGAGTTTATACCTTTATTTTCAAACCAAGTCCTACGTTTAATGTAATCCTTCTTTACATGTCCTTTCTTGCCACAAAAGAAGTATTTTACCGTAATAGCGTTCTTTTCAATAGTCTATCTAACATTTCTAGACCCGGTAAATTTCTTTGATGGATAATGCTTCAATTTTCTTTTCTTGTTACCAACTCATTAAGTAGTAGCCAGTATATTATATGAACGTTTCTACTTAAATATTAATTCTTCCTGAACACACATATTAGTTAACTCATTCAAGTCCTACTTATCCTTATTTGTATTGTAGTGAATCTTGAATGGGCCAAATTGAGAAGGAAGAGAATTAAGAATATATTGCACAATGAAAGATTTATCAACATTCATTCCCAACTCCTTAAGTTTTGTAACTTTGTCAGCCATATTGAGGATGTGATCCTGAATTTAACTTTCATTCCCAACATTATACTGAGCTGTAGTAAGTTCTTTCATTAATGTGCCACCCAATGACTTATCAGCAGATTTTACAACCAGTAATAAAGTCTTTATATTATTTGTAATTGTCATTCTTATGAATATTAAACTGAGCTTATTAGATCTTTCCTAAGCCTTCATTTTATTGACTTATTCCTAAGTACTTTCATTAGTTAATTCTGCGGGCTTTTCAATAAGCATTGCCAAATCAAGATCTAATACGCTCAATGTAAATTGCACATGCTCTAACCATTATGAATAATTTGATCCAGAGAGAATAGGGACAATAGAAGTATGAGAATGTATGGACGAGAATACCATTGTAGAATATAAAATAATATTAATGCTTTGAGTTTACCAAAATATGATGAACTATTGATATCATTAATATTTAACCATTTGGTAAAATGTTGACATATCTAGTTGCTACTCAAGATTATTTATGGAGGACTGATATTATCCTTATGGAATAGTTTTACTACCTTGGGTATACAATTCTAAACTGCAAGGATATCCAAAATAGTATCATCCTACCCATCACATAATTATTTGAAATAGTTTATCCTTTAGGATTATCTAAATCTCCTAATTATGCATATAATTTTGAATATTATTTTTTTAATATTATTTAAGACTTGTTCCTTAACGTTATTTTATAAATCATTGATCTAAGCCATTTTGGTGACTATAAGACCAATATAGTAATATAAAATATAAATTAAATTATCCTATAAATGATAAAACTTTAATTATATTTCATATCTTATAAGCCTACCATCCCATGCTACTTTGGCAGCTACCGGTCAGGCATAACTTAAGGAGATGAATTACAAATAATATTCATCAAGTTCATTTGAACTAATTTATGCTGAAACAGTTCAACAATAGAATAACAACCATAATAATTATTGAATACTTAATCAATAGGAAAAAATACTCATATGATAATTATAATCATGATAATACATAAATTATGCCTTCATGTGTAAAATAAATATTATTTCATAATTCCCAACATATGCATATGAATAACTGAATAAATATCCAAGAAACAATAATTGGATTTAACACATACAATTAATAATTCATATGAGAAAATTATAAATAAATAATAATTTATATTTTTAATTAAACTAATTAATTTTATTTAATTGGAGAAGCCCATAAGTCTAATAAAATAAATTGATCAAAATAACAAAATTGATCCAGATCCATTAATTCTAATTTAATCAAAATAAAATTTAATTAATAAATAATCAAAATATAATCATGATTAAATGTTATTAGATTATATATTGATTAATTTCATAATTGAGAAAATAAACCATAATTTCTTAATTTTATAATTGCAGAACTATAATTCTAAAAGGATATAAAAAGAATTATAGAATTTATAAAGGGTCGAAATGTTATAAGATCAATAAAACACAAAAAGGGTAAAATCATAAATAATCCTATTCATAGAAGGATAAAACTATAATTTTGACTAAAGACAAAACTATAATTTCAGTAGAATGGTAAAACTATGATTTCTGCTAAAGTCAAAACTGTAATTTCAATAGAATGGTAAAACATTGATTTTTGTAGAATGGCAAAATTATAATTTCCTTTTATCAAGAAAAGCCCTAACCCTAATTTCTGTCCCTCATCGTCGTCCTTGCATGTGCGATCGCGATGTGGCTACCGTGTCGCGATCGCATCACCGACCATTGAGACGCTAGCGTGAGGCCACTACTTGTGCTTTTTTCGCGCGTCCGCTTGATGCCGCCGCCGCGCGATCGACCCAGACACGGGCCATCAACAACATGGTTGACGCCGCATGTGCACACTCGTCTTGTAATCGCCAAAACGCAACAAGATTGTTACGTTTTTCTACTGCACAACAACCATCAACATCGTTCGCAAGTAAACGATTGAACTTAATATATAGGAATACATATTGATAAGATATTTAGATCGATATCGTAAACAAAAATAGATCTAATATTTTGATCTAAAATACTTATGCTATGATACAATTGTAAGTATAAAAACTATAATTATGCAAACTATTATGTGAAAAACTATTATGCGTGATTGAAATTAAATAATATTAAATATATTTATGATGCATATTTTTAGATACCATCCGAATAAGATCCCTTTAGATCTTCAAGAGCACCGCCTTTTGAGATATCAATCAAATAGAACTAGAATAGATCTAAACCCTTCTCCTCCCTTCCTATCCTTTCACATACCATTGTTATTGATGATTTTGAGGAGATCGAGAGAATAACTATAATATATCTCAAGAACTATTATGCAACGTATTGTGGCTCGCTTCAGCTCACACACCCTTAGGTTTAGAGAAGGTCCTGTCTATTTATAGGTAAGAATATCCCTTAAAATATCCCAATATAATATAAACATTATTTAATATTAACTAATATCTCTTATCGTAATCTAATTAATCTCATAATATACCTTATTCAATTATAAAGGACCATCTAATATATATATATATATATATATATATATATATATATATATATATATATATATATACCCACCCTCTAGAGTTATCTCTCTAGATATATATCCTAATCTCAATTAATATTCAACCCTTTAAAGAAATTTATTTCATCAGAATTTAGATCTTTTGCTTAGTTCTGATATAAATAGTGTTGTTATCTTTGTCAATAGAATTCTCTATTTTTTATAATAATAAAATATTAATTAATTAATTGTTAACATTATGTCATGCACTCTAATTAACATCAACACCACTATAAGAACATTGTCTCATGTGGGTGTATACCTCTAAATGGGGTTTTTTTTTTTGTTTTTTGTTTATAGCTTTAAACTTAAGTCTAGCAACATACATCCTTGCAACACTAGAATCCCACATATATTTACAGTAATTGAACTCAATCTTTTAATTGTTATAGAAAAGATTTTGAAGTTTTACTCTAGGTCATTTAAAAAAAAAAGGTGTTCATACTTCCTTAGGTTGATGACATATAATAATACACTACCGATTCTTTTAGATACCAGAATGAAGGATTTGAGAGTGACTTTGGACCAAAAGACAAAAAGGCCAAAGAAATCAAACAACCACATGCACAACCATAAAGTGAAAATACATAATATTCATATAAAGACAAATGTCTATGTGCTAATCTTACAGATTGGGAATAATGGAGGCCAATTCGTTTATGATATACGTGCTTTCTTTCCATTCTCCAATCCACTTCTTTATTATAATTAATTCCCCAGCTCTAGATCTCCAACGCTTCCACAAAGTGTTGTAGTTCTTACAATGTCTATTTATTTGTCAATATTAATATAGAATAAAAGTAAATTAACGATTAGAATAAATTTTAGGTAAATTCAAGTTAACTAATAGTAATCATGATCAATAATGTTCGAACAGGAGTTTAGAGAGGATTTAAATATTTGGAGGGATACGAGCAAGATTATAGCTCGTAGGGACAAATATGTTATTTTCAAAAATCTGAAAAGAAGAGCAAACACACAAGACGTTCTTTCATTAAATAGCATGTGACTAATTAGTTTTTATTGTTCTGCGATAGTATTTAGATTTAAGTTTATTTGAGTTGATTGTTTGGATAGAATTCATATTTGAGCAAATCCAAATCAGAAATCAAAAATTTGATTTGATCCGATCAACCAACTCAGGTTTCTAAAAGCTTACTACTATATCAGATTAATAGAAAACCTAATATTGGTTGTGAGAATGGGCTCCGATTGGATTCAGATCAATCCACCCAAATAATAGTCTATTGAAGAAAGGAGAGAGAAGTCCTTTAAGACCATATACAAGTCATTGTTGTATATCCAAAATGTCGAAGCGAAACAATTGCATTAAGAGCAATTAAAAGAGCAATAGAAATTATTTCTGGATAATGCCCTTTGGAACCTCGAAAGTTTTCCAGCATTGCTGCCACCGGTTATTACTCTAAGATTAACTGAGGTTTCTCAAAGTTTACAGGAAAGTGAACCTTCGATAATGTCGAACAGAATGCTTGAGTAGTAAATTATAAACTTGAAAGCTATATAATTATTTTATTCATTTATATCGAGAAAATATATATGGCGATAAAAGTTTTAACACCATTACAAAGATGACAGATACATGGTATTCTAGTACATTAACTTGAGGATGATATAAATTTATACGACGGGTTCCATAGTACATATATATATATATATATATATATATATATATATATATATATATATATATATATATATATATATATATATATATCTTCGGTGTATGGCTCCAGTGGTCATCTTCTTAGCGGAGATTCCCAACGAAGGTGAAAAGAGTGGAGACAACATTCATGATGCCGAGAATTTCTCCGAGGAATCCACGTGAGAGTAGCTGCATGGAGGACCAGGATCCCGTAGAGGTGAGCGACGTGTTGCGGTGGAGAGAGGAGTGGGGACGACCACTTGCTATTTAGGGCAATGAGTTCACCGGATTCACCGATAGTAAACACTGTCTCGTGATTGGATATGACATTGCTCACCGTAGCACCGTGGCATCTGCAATCGACACCAAGGAGATGCTAAGGAAACTCTTGGAGTTTGTATAGTTTTGAGTTCTGACACAAACATCCGTTATTCAATTGCATGACACATAGATTGAATCTTTTTGACAATCTAGTCCAATCATTATTGGTTTCAAGGAGCTAACATTTATCAAGGCCCTAAAGTGAGCTGTTACTGCTATAGTGCAAGTAATAGTCCATGAGGCTCATCTTCTAGTTTATTAACTCAGAGAAATATGCTCAAATGACAAATTCTGAGTGCATATATGGGAGCAGTAGACAGTGTTGGTATGGTAAAGGAATGAGGAAGAATGATTATGAGGTATCTTAGAGAAGACTAAGCACAAAGTTTAGGGTGGAAGTGTTATGTGGGAGAATAAACACTGAGGCTCAAGTACGTAATAGCACTGATAAAGCCTTACTTGGAAACACTGGTGTTGCCGCAATGGTGGTGCTTGTGTTTAAGATAGTCACGATGTTGTTGATGTTGATAGGAAGAGGGAATAGAGATATGAAACAGAGGAAGAGTAGGACAAGGTTCAATCTTCTATATTTCTCTCAAGAAAAAACTCTTTACAAATTTCAGAAACTCTCACTTACTCTCATGACCCAACATATGGGGTTTATATAGTCCCCAAAGATACATTATATTAATTGTATTCAAGATGAATCATTTTCTTTCAAGAAACCCTTTCAAGAACCAATAACCAATTTGACTTATCCTTCTATAGTTTTTTAATCCATTTTTTCTTCTTGATGTAATAAATCTCTCTCTTGATGCAATGAACCTCTTTTGATGAAATGAACCTCTTTATGATACTTGAACAAGTTTAATTCCAACATTTTCCCCCCTTAAACTTGTTCCATCTAGCATGCCAAGTTTCTTTCGAAGTTGTTGAAATATTTCAAATTTGAGAGGTTTTGTAAGTATATCAGCCACTTGTTCACTTGTCTTGACATGATGTAGCTCCACTTCTTTATTTTTGATATGATCTCTTATGAAATGAAATCTTGTATCGATATGCTTCGATCTTTCATGATAGACTGGATTCTTGGCTAAGGCAATAGCTGATTTGTTATTAACATAAATCTTGGTTGACTTCTCCTGTGGCATATGAAGTTCTTGGAGTAATCTTCTTAGCCAGATTGCATGACAAACACTAGAAGAAGCTGCTATATATTCTGCTTCACAACTTGATAGAGCAACGATCCGTTGCTTTTTTAAAGACCAAGTGAATGTAGCTTCACCAAAATAAAATACAAATCCAATTGTACTCTTCCGATCATCGTAGCTTTCGGCCCAATCACTGTCACTATATCCAATGAGCTCCAACTTTTTAGATGAAGAATAGAACATTTCATACTCAATTGTTCCTTTAATATATCGTAAAATTCTTTTAGCGACGTTTAAATGAGATGTCTTTGGAACTTCCATAAATCTACTTATTAAACCAACTCCAAATAGTATATCGGTGCATGTCAAATACCTTAAACATCCAACTAGACTTTTATAATAAGTTGGATTAATGTATTTACCTTCACCTTCCTTGGTCAACTTGGTGCCATATTCAATAGGTGTATCTGTAGGATGACAATCTTCCATTGAAAACTTCTTTAAAACCTCCTTTGCATAATTTTCTTGTGAGATAAAAATTCCTCCATTATCTTGTATAACTTGATACCAAGGAAATAAGTCATTAAGCCCAAGTCGGTCATCTCAAACTCCTTTTTCATAGAGTGCTTAAAATCTTTAATCATGGAGCTACTATTGCTTGTAAATATTAAATCATCTACGTACAAGCATACAAATAAGATATCTCCATTAGAGTTAGATTTTGTATAGAGAGCATGTTCATGTGGACATTTAGAAAAACCATTTTGAATAAAATAAATATCTATTCGAGAATTCCATGCTCGTGGGGCTTGTTTAAGCCCATAAAGAGCTCTCTTTAACTTGTATACTTTGTCTTCTTGTTCTTGAATAATAAAACCAGGGGGTTGTTGAATATATACCTCTTCTTCAAGAACTCTATTAAGAAATGCTGATTTCACATCCATTTGTAAAATCTTCCATTTCATTTGAGCTGCTAGAGAGATAAGTAATCTTACTGTCTCCAATCGAGCAACTAGCGCAAATACTTCTTCATAGTCAATTCCATATTGTTGTTTATATCCCTTTACAACTAATCTAGCCTTGTATTTCTCCACCTCTCCTTTTGCATTTATTTTTGTTTTGAAGATCCACTTAACACCGATAGCTTGGTGGTCTTCTGGAAGTGTAGTAAGCTCCCATGTATTATTTTTGTTAATGGCATGAATCTCTTCATTCATAGCTTGTCGCCATTTTTCATCTCTATAAGCTTCTTCGAAGATTAATGGATCATATCCTGCAAAAAGATAAAATAAAAAAGTTCATCATTGTTAGTATCAATCCTTCGAGTCACATCATATAGGTCCTGAATCGGTCTTGTCCTTCTTATAATTGGACTTCTTGAATCATGTGACCTAGCTGATCTAGGTGATGATTCTGGCAAAGTCACTTTAGTGTTTGCTTGTATTATCTCATCTTCTTCTGAAGCTACAGCTTTCTTATGCTGCTCATCACTTTTCTAGTTCCAAATTTGTTGTTCATCAAACTGAACATCTCTTGACATCACAACTTTATTTGTGATAGGATTGTAGAGTTTGTAACCACTGGAATTCTCTGGATAACCTAGCAAAATGCATTTTTGGCTTTTATCCTCCAATTTCATTCTCTTTTCTTCTAGTATCTTGGCAAATGCAACACTTCCAAAAATCCTCAAATGATCAACTCTTGGTTTTGTAAGCTCCATGCTTCGGTGTAATATTACCAATTCGCTTTATAAACTTAAGCAAATAAACCGCACAAGCAATAGCATCACCCCAAAATTCTTCGAATTTTTCTTTCCTTTAACATGCATCGGACCATATTAAGGATAGTCCTGTTTTTCTTTCCGAGACACCATTTTGTTGAGGTGTGTATGGCATGGTGAATTGATGTAGAATTCCATTATTTCCACAAAACTTTCAAATTCATTTGATATATATTCACCACTTCTATCCGTTCTTAAACATTTAATCTTACAACAACTTTGTCTTTCAACCAAATCCTTAAATTCTTTGAATTTGCTTAAAACTTCTTTCTTTTCTTTTAACATGTAAACCCAAGTTTTGCCACTATGATCAGTAAATGTAAGAAAATACCGCTTCCTCCAAGTGATCTTTGGTGATAGGGCCACAAACATCCAAGTGCACGGATCGAGTCGATGCCATGCTCTTTTGTTCTTCTCACTTTGAAAGGTTTTCTTTCTTGTTTACCCATGACACATACTTCACATAATTTTCTTTGGTGATCAATTTTGGCATTCTGTCACCATATTATACTTCTCTAGAAGTTTCAAAGCCTCAAAATTTAAGTGAGCATATCTAAGATGCCAAAGTGTAGAAATATCCTCAATATCAGCTTTAAAACAATTTGATTGATCAAAAATACTCAAATGTAGAGGAAACATTCTATTCCTTGCCATTTTCACATGTGATATCAATGTTTTATTCTTATCACGAATTGAGAGAGCCATATCTTTCATCTCAACTTCATAACCTTTTTCAAGTAATTATCCCATACTTAAAATATTATTTTTCATATCAGGAACATAATAAATATCTGAAATGCATAATTCCTTGCCATTATTAAGTTCAAGGAGAATTTTACCTTTGCCTCTTACTGGTCTTTGAGACAAATCACCAAATGTAATGTTCCCGGAATAACTTGTATCCATTTCTGAAAATAGCTCTTTGATGCCACGCATGTGATTTGAGGCTCCTGTATCTAGATACCATGTCATAGATTGATCATTTTTCAAATTTTCATAACTCATTAGCAAAACTTAATCTTTCTTCTTTTTTTTCTCAACAAAATTTGTCTCATCACTTTGATTGTTAGGATTATAATAACATTCATAAGAGTAATGTCTATACCTTTTGCAAACATAACACCGTATTTCAGACCTTTTAGAGTTTCTGCCACGTCCACGGCCTCGGCCACGTCCTCGACCATAACCTCGGCCTCTTTGGCTAGAATTTTCTCTAGCCTCTTCATTATATGGAGATTCTTGATTGGTCTGATTTCTGCCTCCTCTTCCTCTTTGTCCTCGTCCTCTTCCTCTTTGAGAATTTGATTCTCCTTTATTTTCAAGAGCAAACTTAGCTTGTAATGCTTGCTCCATAGTTTTGTCTTCTCCTCTTTTTGTAATTCTTTGTTCATGAACTTGAAGGGAACCCATAAGTTCTTCTAAAGATATTTTTTCTAAATCTTTAGATTCTTCAATCGTAACAGCAATAAAATCAAATTTCGGGTCTAGAGATCTCAATATTCTTTCTATTACTCTCTGATCATTTACTTGTTCACCATTTCGTCTCATTTGATGAACAATAGAAATGATTTTTGAGAACTAATCAGAAATAGTTTCAGAAGTACCTTGTTGTAGTTTTTCAAACTCGGCTCGTAAAACTTGTAGATGAAGTTTCTTTACCTTATCAACACCACCGAATGCTTTTTGAAGTATTTCCCAAGCCTCCTTTGAAGTATTTGCTGGAGCGATGATCTCGAACATTGTATCATCAAGCCCTTGGTAGATTGTGAACAAAGTCTTTTTCTCCTTCTTCCTTCTTTCTTTGAGTTGCTTTCTTCCTTCTGCATTCATTGCTCCTTCTTCTGCTGGAGTTGGTTCAGCAAATCCATCTTCTACAAACTCCCATACATCTTGGGAGCCTAGAAGAACCTTCAATTGGATGCACCATATGTCATAATTTTCTTTTGTTAATCTGGGGATCTGAAGTTGGATGACACGTGAGGAAGAGGTCATAGCTTAACCTATGCTCTGATACCAGATGTTGATGTTGATAGGAAGAGGGAATAGAGATATGAAATAGAGGAAGAGTAGGACAAGGTTCAATCTTCTATATTTCTCTCAAGAAAAAACTCTTTACAAATTTCAGAAACTCTCACTTACTCTCATGACCCAACATATGGGGTTTATATAGTCCCCAAAGATACATTATATTAATTGTATTCAAGATGAATCATTCTCTTTCAAGAAACCCTTTCAAGAACCAATAACCAATTTGACTTATCCTTCTATAGTTTTTTAATCCATTTTTTCTTCTTGATGTAATAAATCTCTCTCTTGATGCAATGAACCTCTTTTGATGAAATGAACCTCTTTATGATACTTGAACAAGTTTAATTCCAACAGATGTTCCCCAGCTGGGCTATCACCACGGGTGCAACCACCGCGACAATCATGAGCCCTGGAAGAAGGGAAGCCCTGGAAGCCATTGTCGATTGTCATGACGAGGAAGCAAGCTTGCTTTGAGAAAGCTACTTGGTACTTTCCTTGTTCTTCAGTTTGGTGTGAATTTATAGGCAACGAGTGAGGCGATATTGCTACTGTTCTTGTAGTCCCTACGACATGGGTTCTCTTTGATCAAAATCTTGGGTAGGGTGGGCCTTCGATTCCTACCTAGTTGATGCCTTGCACGCGCGTGTTTGCTCTATAGAGTGGACCAAGCACAACCATACTGCTTTGGATCTTCTTCATATGTTTTTGCTGCATCATGATTGAGTTGAATTTGCCTTCTCGCATGTTTTTCTCTAACGTATTTCTTATGTAAAGATTTCATCTGGATACTCTTACTAAAAGTACCTACTTGAAGTCCAATAATACGTTTTGATGCACGCAGAAAGTTGAAAGTTTCAGCTATTACTAATCACTAATCACATAAAGAGTCCTCACTACAGGTTTTGTAGATGCTTGTCTAATATATCGAAAGTGAAATTATTCATATCTCTAAGTATATTTCCCCTTACTTTAGCAGCAATTCACATGCTTAATTTAAGATTCCTAACATTGTTTTCTCTCGCTCCCGAGTGTACATGTCTCAACGAAGTATCCTGATAACCCTGAACATATTTGTAATGCATTCTACTATTACTTTCTACAGTAGCATCTATTGAGGAACAACTTCAAAGAGAATCAGAAGGGCCTTTACACATGCATGCTGTGCTTCTTCTTGTGTTCTCCAGTTTAAAAGAGCCACTACTTGGTGTTAGGTGTTTCAAACCAAGTATGCACTCCAATTCGGAGTAGAAAAGAAGAGGAAGCTTTGCTCACTCTATCTTTGCAAGCTACAGAATCCACGGCGACTTTCTCTTGTTACACCTACATATCCTACCATGTGATACTTGCATGGTATCATCAATCTTTATTGGCTTTTTCTCCAGCAGTCCCGGTCCCAAATGTGATTGGATCGTGGATTTAGAAGCAAGGAAATGCACATAATAAAAAAATATTCAAGAGCCTTGAAACTGATAGCAGCTACGATTTTCCTAACTACACGTGAAAATCTCACAGCTCTATTGAGAAAAATCCTTCCTCCCTGTATAAACAGGGAATACTGTGTTAATAAATCAATCAACTTTGTATTCATATTTCATTCAATCATAATATCATAGCTCCTTACTAGAGCAAGTCCTCTTTTCGTTGTCCAATGACAACAATCACTTAGCGACGACTGCAGCTTCCTCTTTGCTATCCTCGCTCTCCAATCTCTCAAGCAGTAGCTTTGTCACTAACGACGAAGCCGTCGGACAACATCCTAGAGGAAAATGGCTGCACATGAGCTCCACCACTACCGCACTAGCTCGTGAGCAACAACATCCCCACTGTTGGAGCTCCAAGGCTCCTAGCCAACCTCCTCGCACCAAACTGCTACGGATGCATTGTCATCCCACTAAGATCTGCCCAACACCTCCTTCAACAATGGTCTCAATTATGCAAATATGAGACCTAAAGGTGAAGAAGAATACCTTAGTACATTGCAGCAATTGTTAATATCCTCATCACACATAGTGACCACCCTTCGCTCGCCAAAGAACGACACCGCTATAGCTACCTCGCCCGTGACACGCTACATCCCATATCAAAGCATATCAAGGTGAATCATCAAGGTGACGCCACTCTAGTAATTGACGCTCACCTTGCGTCTTTCACTCCTTGTATAGCAGATTCAACAATCGAGTTTGGGGAGACCGCTTTGGTCGATCTATTTGCATTGGCCGGGTTTCCTCCTCTT
Source organism: Ensete glaucum (assembly GCA_021527575.1). Lineage (NCBI taxonomy): Eukaryota > Viridiplantae > Streptophyta > Magnoliopsida > Zingiberales > Musaceae > Ensete > Ensete glaucum. The sequence goes on along the minus strand of CM038556.1, from coordinate 22,762,893 downwards.
CCTCAGCCCATCTTGGTGATGTTGATCTGTCGACACCTTCTCTCTGTTCATTGTTGTCTCTGAATCTAGCTGACAGCACCCTAGGAAGAAGCACAACTCACTACACCTAGTTGCACTCACTCTCTCGCCCTCCTAAAGTTGACGACTCCCCTCTTGATCCCTCAGTCAATACATATCCTCAAAATATCTTCATTCTCTACCTTTGAAATTCCCATTACTGTCCCTGCAAGGAAATATAACACTTCTCAAAATACATGCCTTACCTCCATCAATGTTGCATCTCTTATCCCTTTTAGATTATCCAAAGGTGGCAACTATGAATATTGGCCCAATTTTCTAATCTCCTTTTTGGATATGATCTACTAGGCTACGTCGATGGCTCTCTTCATTGTCCACTAGCGATAATCAACATCTTAAGGGCACCTAGTCTAGTACCAATCAGAATCACAAACTATGGTTACACTAAGATCGTCTCATCCTCCATGCAATACAAGCATCAGCCGTTGGATCCCTTGCCCCACTCATATCTTTGTGTGACAATACTGCCAAAATATGGTGCAAGTTGCAAACCACCTTGGCAAGTCGTTCACCTACACGCATACTCAATCTCCTATCTAGTCTTATGAAAACAAAACAAGAGGAAGTATTATTGCCGATTATCTATAAAATATAAAAGTTATCATCGATGACTTGACTATGATAGATGATTCCCTCAGTGATGAAGAAGTCATTGTGCATAACCTTAATGGCCTAGGGGACGAGTACAAGGAATTGACAATAGCAATACGGGCACATGACTCACTGGTCTCATTCGAAGAACTCTATGATAAGTTGATTGACTATAAGACATATTTGAAGTACAATGATAAGTTGCCAGGACCAACCATCATAGCCCAAGTCAGTCAAAAATCTAAGAGGAAAAACAACCAATATAATAAGACTATCAACAAAGGTTTAGCCAAGATACCCCCTGAACCTATGGGTACCACACAACTCTCCCCTCATCCACATCATCAACATTTCAATCATAACTATCAAGGTGGCTACTTTAATTACCATAAGCCTTAGCGTTCTGACCACATAACTCAACAAAGAGTCAATTGTCAATTGTGCGATAAAGTCGGTTACTTCACAAAAGTCTATCGATCTCAACCCAAACTTGTTGCTCCATTAAATTAGCCTTAAGTATATCTCACAACTATCCGAGTAGTAGTCAACATAATTCGATTATGGACTCTAGCGCCTCTAATCACATTATTGAATCTCAAATTTTGATGATGAAAACCAATTGATGTGTTTGTGATCTAACCCATGTGTTAGAGAGAAGTGATGCAGGATTAACTACGAATGGGAAAAGGTAAAGCAATTAAGGAAGAATATATTGTTGAGTCATAGTCAAGTACAGGCATTGGGCTGAGGTCGGACAATGCGGCGAGAGCTCACTGGGGGTTTGTTGGAGATTGCCAAGAGTTTGCCGACAGGTTGTCGGGAGCTTGCAGGAAGGATGCTGATAGTTTGTCGGAAGGAGATCGATGATAGGACTCCAGTATAGTTGAGTCCTAATCACTCTAGAAGTAATTAATAAGAACCCTATGAGATTGTAATAAAACCCCACCTAGTCACTTCTATACTATAAAAAAGTGTGGCTAGGATTTATTTTGGGGCCTTAGGGCTTCCTAACCATCACCCCCCTTACTGGGTTGGTCGTTTATGATTTCTAATAGAGGGGCATGGCTTGTGCAGCCACTTAGGTCGTCGCCCCCTTTATTTAGGCATGACAGCTATAGGAGGGGCAAAACGGGGATTCACTTAGGAAGCACCCTCCTAGGGCTAGGGTTTTGAGCCCTATATAAGCTTATAGTCTCCATCACTTTTTATTAAGTAAGATCAGTTCTATTTTAGCCTTGTTGGCTGACCCTAGGAGGGAGGAACCCCTATAATGTTCTAGGGGTTGATCCCCTTAAAAGATCAAATTTTATAGAGCTTCTTCTGGAGTTCTATCATCTGGTATGCCTCCACCCTTCCAAGCAATTCCCATAATTGCCACCTCCATCTTCCATCCTAAGTTGCATATCAAATCAATCTACTACTACCCCCTCCATAATTGCTATAACATACACAATGATCTTTTGTAAAATCCTATCAGATTTTCACTATTTTTTTTCCAGATTTGAAACTCTCTTTTCCTTATCTTCATCTTCTACCACTATAGCCCCAAATTTCATAATTTTTCACTGGAATTTTCATTGAGAAATTATTGTTTCTTCGACAACAATTCTGCTTCTGTAAGGTAGCATACACTGCAGCAAACTTCATCGAATTCTATCAACCCTTCGCTGCCATCTCTTCTAGATCTGAAACCATCTTTCCCTAACCTTTACCATCTACCATTATAGCCCCAAAACCCTACCAAATTGTAGCCAAAATCATACCCAAATCAGCCATAAAACAACCTAAAACTATAGCCTTCTACAACTAACACATATTCATAGCATACACCCATCAATCCCTATTAAACATTTACTGCTATCTATCCCAGATCTAAAATCCCTTTTCCTAACATTCATCTACTACTATCACAACCTTAAAACCACACCAAATCGTAGCAAAAACTCTACAAAATTGTAGCCGCAAACTGTACCTAAAACAACTATAAAACAAGCTCCAAAAATTGCATCCTTCCACCTTCGGTCCACCAACTTTTGAGCCACCTAATCTCCCTTATCCCTTCAACTGTAGCATGCATCTCTCACTGCACAATGCTAGTAGCAGTGATCTCTTACTGCCATCCTCCTTGCTCGTAGCCAATAGCTATCCCTTACAGCACAAATGCTACTAGTAGTAATCTTTTGCTGCCATCTATTTTCGTCAATCAGCAATATATCACTACCATCTACCTTGATTGCAACCAGCAGAACTTGATCATGTCCAAGAGTGATCCTTTATGACAAAAGCCTACAAGCGGTGATCTTTGTAATCTATCTACATTGCAGCCCGCAATAATCTTTTGCTACCAACTATCTTGATCACGGTCTACAATGAATTGAACATGACCAGCAGCTGTCTCTCGCTCCATATCACCACTGCCCTCCTCTGCAATAGTCATGCACTCTGTTGCCCCATCTTCCTCCTATTGCAGTCGCACCCTTGCTGCAACCAACGCCACCTGCAGTCACGAAGTCGCACCGCAACCACAGCCGACGTCGCTGTTGTCCTCTTCTTCCTCCATCGTCACTACTGCCGTTTGACTCAGATCTCTTAGCTGCCATCTTCCAACAAATGTCAACCACCTGAAAAATCACAGCCTCGACGACCTTGCTGCATCACTGCAGAACCGCAACCGACATTACTATTGTTGTCTTCTTCTTCCATCATTATTGCTACCCTTGGGGTTCTATCAATCGAGAGCTTGTCGAGGGTTCACCGGAAGAATGTCAAGAGTTCACCGAAGGATCGATTGATGTGTCAGACAACAAAGATTATGTTTGTAATTATTTGTTTTAAGTGTAATAGTTAGTATCATGATTAGAGTTATCTTTATTAACTCAATTAGGGTTTAATCAGGTCTAATTTAGGCTTGATTTAAGCTCATGATAGAGCTCATTCCATTGACTTAGAAAGGGGTTAACAGAAGGTATACTTGGGTATGAAACAATACATAGAAAGTACTATTTCAGGATTCTTAGCGGTGGTACCGCTGGCTACTGGTGGTGGTACCACTAGTCGATGGTGGTACCATCGTGCCCAGTTTTCTAAGGCACTTTCGACAGTACCACCAATGCTGGGCGATCTTGGATTTTGTAGAGAGTGTTAAATTTTGGCTCCAATTTTTAAAGCCAATTGAGATATATAAATATCCCAAGTATTCCTATATGGAAAAATAATAATTTGAAGGAAAAATTTAATAAAATTCTATTGAATTGGGTTGAGAGCTTCCTTTTTCTTTTAAGAGTGAATTGTGTAAGTGAAGGGCTGAAATCAAGTTGTAAATGTTGATCTGCTGAGCCTAAGAAAAGGAGAGTGTAAATATTATTCTCTTGAGCCTGTGATATAGAGAAAGGTGTATAAAGGGGTATTTGATCTTCACTTATGAAAGAAGATTAATAGTGGACACCGGTTGGGCTCGATTGAAGAGGGATCAGGAGTGGACGTAGGTTAAAGTTTTGACCAAATCATTATAAAATATGTGAGCATCTCTACCTTTGCATCTCTTTACTATTGCATTCGAATTTGATTGTTCTTAAAAAAGCACGAGCATCTTTTTTTGGTTCTCTTTATTATTATTATCGAATTTTGTCGCTCTCAACTACTTCTAAGAAAAGAACTTACGATTTTGGTTTTACTTTGAGTAATAATTTTCAAATCAAGTTTTTAGCACTTGTACTAATTCATCCCCCTCTTAATATCAACTCGATCCTAATAGTTGGTATCAGAGTCACGTTTGACTCAATTGGATTAACACTCAAACAAGTTTAATGGTTATTCCTGGCATGAACAAGGGTCATTCCATCATATGTCCTTATATGTTTAATGGGACAGAATACACATATTGAGAAACTAGAATATAGATTTTCTTGATTTGAATTATGAAATTATCGAAAATGGATTTTAGAAAAGTCATCCAATCCTATAAATGATTGGAATCATCATGAAAGAAAGATATTTTCTTTAAATGCCAAGGCTATAAATGATTTGTTTTATACTTTAGATAAGAATGAATTTAATCAAGTTTCTACTTGTGATTCAACTTTCGATATATAACACACATTAAAAGTTACACACAAAAGCATAAGTAAATTAAAGTAATAAAAGATAAATGAAATAACTTGCAAAGAAGAACATGAGAATAATCTTCCAAAGAACAGAAGGATTTGATACTGAGAACATAAGAAGAACATCTTCTAAAGAATAGGAATGACATTAAACGAGAACAACAAATGACTCCTCGGTGATGAGGAGTACGACTTTGAACTTATGACAAAAGAACCTAAAAATTCATAAAAAATAAAAAACATAAAAAACATAAAAATGAACTTAAAAAGGACATAACTTCTTGCTATGAACTCCAGAAGCCAAGGCACTCCAAAGATCAAGAAGACAACCAAGAAGAAGTGGCAAACTATGTGCTCATGGCCATCCATAATGTGGTAAGTAACTCTTCCTAAGCCTCCTTTACTTTTGAAGAGTTGTTAAATGCTTTTCATGAATTATTTGATGAGTATAAAAAGATTAGTAAAACTTATAAATTACTCAAAAATGATTATGTTAGGAAACCTCAGAGGAAGCATCACATGCACAACGGAAATCAAAATAAAAAACTGATTTCCCATGCAGATCAATCATCGTATAAAAGATTGGGGTCACAACAAAAACGTAAAAACCAATAAAACTAGATAGAGAAGATGAAAGAGGTTAAGCGTCCTCCTCTCTAGCGGTATCCACACGATGAATCTCTATAGTGAAACTCCACCAATCTGATCTCGTAACTCTTGCACAGAGAGAGGGAAGAGAATAGGAGGTGGTGGCTAAAGCTGCAACCTATCAACCATGAGTCTCCCCTCCTATTTATAGAGAGCCACCAAAATCCCTAGGGCTCCTACCTTAGTGGGTTATTGGATGGTCTCTTGCATAGAGGGAGGGAGAAGAATAGGAGGTGGTGGCTAAAGCTGCAACCTATAAACCATGGGTCTCCCCTCCTATTTATAGAGAGTCACCAAAAACCCTAAGGCTCCTACCTTAGTGAGTATTGGATCTCCATCCAATAACCCACTAATTTTACATTATCGGATCTCTATCCAATAATCTCCTTAGGCCTCTAATTTGGCCTTAATCAAGGAGCCCATCAGTATAGAGTCTCATCTAATGAGAATAGGGGCTAATTGGATCTTCATCCAATCCTTTATTCACTGAAGCATCTACCCTATGTGTGTGACCCTCTAGGCTCGATACCGAGCTGGCCGTGAGTCACTCCCATCAAAACTCCTTCTGATATAGAGAATTATTATCCCCATAATAATTCACTCGACTCATCGACTATGGATGTACTAGGCCACTACGCCATAGTCCTTAGATGGTATAGGGAGGATTAGATCCATCAGACCTGTCTATCCACAGTTACCGTGTATCTATAATCCCTCATCCAACTAATATCCTAGAAACCGTATATTGGACATGGTATTGTCCATATACGGAATCATCATAGTCTCACTCTAATCGATTCTCCGAGAACTCTTTCTCTTAATCCGAATGACTCTAGTTAGGATTTATCCGAGCAAGCATATATGATTATTCCTCTCATAATATCGAGAGTGGATGATCTTTTATTGACACTCAATTGCCTATGTAAGGTTAGCTACCAATCCCGATAACCAATTGTACCGGATCTGAAACTTTCCAAACCGAAACTCAAGGCCAAAGAAAGGAGTACTTATACAAGGCATCCTTAGTGTCTCAAGTCTAAAGACTAGATACACAACTAGGACTATAGAATCACTGTCTAACATTATGTATCATTAACTATATAGCATTCCATAAGTGGATCAATTAGTGTACTTATTCTACAATGAGTACTTATAATATATCCTTAGTGTCTCCACATAAGTGGCTATGAGACCAACCACCTCCATCATATGGATGGGTATATAGTACATCGATCTGTCCGGTTATCTCAATGTCCCTCTTGAGTAACCTATGACTAGATTATTTAGGATCAGTGTTTAAAAGTGAATCGATCTCATTATTGTGATCTCATTACGATCCGACTCTCATTGCACATAACCAAGGACATCATAATATATATATAATATATAATATGAGAATATATCAATATTAATCATAAGCAAAAAGATCACACAGCGTGTCACACTTGCCATCACTCACGTGATTGGCTTGCGCGCTGTAAAGAATTGCCCACTTGACCAAAAGCTAATCACCTATGTGTCTGATCCCCATCAGATCCCTGTGACGCTCAAAACAATCTGAGCCAACGGCTTCATCAGTGGATCTGTAATGTTATCTTCGGATGAAACTCTTTGGATTGCTATATCTTTTTGGGTGATGATCGCTCTAATCAGATGGAACCTTCTCATAATAATTTTGAGACCTGGGTTCCCTTGTTAGAGTTATCGCCCTTTCGCTGTCACAATATATGGGAGTCAGCTCCACGTTGCTTGGTATGACTCCCAAATCCTTGAACTTCTTCATCCATACCCCTTCCTTTACTGCTTCTGCTGCAGCAATGTATTCCGCCTTTGTGGTCGAGTCAACAGTAGTATCTTGCTTGGAACTCTTCTAGCTTACTACTTTTCCATTCATGGTGAAAACATACTCTAAATTTGACTTGCTATCATCAATGTCAGAATAAAAACTTGAGTCCGTGTAGCCCTTAAACTGGAGGCTACTCCTCCATATACTAGTAAAAGATCCTTAGTCCTTCTCAAGTACTTAAGGATACACTTTCGCCTTCTTTTAAACACGGATCTACGATACCGCCGTGACACTCAGAGCATGTGCTATATCAGGCCTGGTACATAGTATTGCATACATGATAGACCTTATTACTAAGGCATAATGTATCTTATCCATGTCTGCCCTTTCTTCAGGAGTCCTTAGAGACATACTCCTAAAAAGTGATATTCCATATCTCATCGGTATGAGACCTCTCTTGGAATTCTCCATGACAAATTTTTTGGCAATGGAGTCTATGTACCTAGATTGGACAAGCCAAGCATCCTTTTGGATCTATCTCCATAGTCATAAGATCTTAACAAAGTCATAAGATCTAATCACCTCATCAAATCTTATGTTCCAACTTTAGGAAGCTTGCTTCAATCCATAAATTGATCTAAGCAACCTGCATACTTTATCTGGACTCTTTTTGAATACGAATCCCTCTGGTTGTATTATATACACCTCCTCCTCGAGGTTGCCATTAAGGAATGCCACTTTGACATCCATCTGCCAGATCTCATAGTCATAGTGTGCTGCAATGGCTAAAATAATTCTAATGGACTTAAGTATGACTACAGGTGAAAAGGTTTCGTCATAGTCAACTCCTTGTCTTTGATGATATCCTTTAGCTACCAGCCTTGCTTTGTAGGTCTCTATTTTTCCATTCACTCTAATCTTTTTCTTGAAGATCCACTTGCAGTCGATGGATATAATACCCTCAAGTGCATCCATAAGGTTCCACACCTTATTAGAGTACATGGAATCCATCTCAGAATTTATAGCTTCTTGCTACTTCCCAGAGTCTATACTCATAATAGCCTCCTCGTAAGTTTGAGGATCAACATCTTGAGAGTCATCTCCACTGATATGTCCCACATATCTTTCAGGAGAGTGAGATACTTTACTAGACCTACATAAAGTTAAAACTTGTGTGTTAGGTACTTGAATAGACTCGGGCTTTGGAATGATGCTTGAGCTAGGTTCTCTAACCTCGCTCAATTCTATCTTGCTCCCATTATTTCCACCAAGAATGCGTTTCTTCTTAAGGAACATGACTCTTTTGGCAATAAAGATCTTTCGGTCCTTAGGGTGATAGAAATAATACCCATAAGTTTCCTTTGGGTATCCAATGAATGTGCACTATTCTGTCCTTGATTCCAACTTATTAGGGTTGTGTCTTCTAATGTGGGCAGGACAGCCACAAATCTTAAAAATCTTAAGATCGGACTTCTTTCCTTTCCATATCTCATATGGTGTAGACACTACCAACTTTGATGGAACTCTATTCAGAATGTAAGCTGCGGTCTCTAGGGCTTACCCCAGAATGAGATGGGTAGGTCAGCGAAACTAATCAAGGACCACACCATGTCTAACAACGTGCGATGCCTCATTTCTGATACACCATTGAGCTGACGTGTATAATGAGGTGTCCACTGGGATAGAATCCCATTGTCTCTGAGAAAATAGGTGAACTCCTTACTCAAGTACTCACGTGTATAACGACCACTACAAGTTTTTGGTAATGCCCTTCAGACTTATGAATGCTCCTTCTACTTTTCAAAGATTGATGAATAATATTTCCCGGAGGTTTCTATACAAGTTTATGTTGGTATTTTTTGATGATATTCTCATTTATAGCCCTACACTTGATATGCATTCTCAGCACTTGCTAATTGTTCTAACAATCCTTCGGGAGAATACCCTTTATGTCAAACAATCAAAGTGTAGCTTTTTATATCATAAAGTGGAGTATCGAGGGTATATTATATTAGAGGATGGAGTGGCGATAGACCTGACAAAGATCGAAGTAATGCAAGGATGACCGAAACCTATGAACATAAAATCACTGCATGGCTTCCTTAGACTCACGGGCTACTATTGAAAATTCGTGAAAGATTATAGTAGGATCAGTGCTCCACTCACATCTCTACTGGAGAAAGACTCTTTCTTATGGTCGAAAAAAGCTTCCATAGCCTTTGAATGACTCAAGGCAACCATGACGATGATGCCAGTCCTAGCACTGTCCGGTTTCAGTCGCACCTTCATGATTGAGGCCGACACTTCTGGAGTTGGAATTGGGGCTATTCGAATGTAAGATGGCTGACCTCTTGCTTACACCAGCAAGGCTTTATCTCCCTCCCATCTTAAAATGTCCGTATATGATAAAGAAATACTTGCCATCGTACATGCCATCACGAAGTAGATACCCTACTTGATCGACCAACACTTCCAGATTAAGACAGACCATCGAAGCCTCAAGTATTTTTTTAGAGCAGAAAATATCTTCCCCAGAGCAATAATAGTGGGTAACTAAACTTCTTGGCTTTGATTATGAAATTATTAGTCGAAAGGGGAAAGAGAATGTTGTTGCGGATGCTCTATCTCGGCTACCAGGAGAAGCCAAAATTTCAGCCATCACCCTTCCCTCCACCGGCTTCCTCAAAGACATTAGATAGGAGTGGAAGAGCGGCCCAGAAACCTGAGGCATCATAAAAAAATTAGAGAAGAATCCAGGTTCCATGGGCTACTACATTTGGGATTCGAAGGACCTGCGCTACAAAGACCTAATTGTGATTGTTCCTTCTTCCCCTTGCATCAAAATTATTTTGTATGAGTTGCACTCTTCACCTTCAGCAGGGCACTATAGATTTCCAAGAACATATAAAAGGGTGAAGCAAAACTTCTTTTAGAGATGCATGAAAATATCGATTTATAATTATGTATTTAAATGTAATGTATGCCAACAGCAAAAAGGTGAAACAATGTCAAGTCCAAGAAACTTACAATCACTACCTATACTGGACTCAACATGGACTGACATCTCCATGGACTTCATCGAAGGGCTTCCACCATCTTAAGGTAAAAGCATGATCTTTATGGTAGCAGATCATCTAATCTAAATATCTTTCTTAAAGTATTTTTGATCTTGTGTTTGTTTTTTGTTTCCATAGTATTTTTTATCCTCTTATTTTGTCGTATCTTTTTCTAACATATTCTTTATGAAAATAGTTGTGGACATGCTAAGCATCTTTACACATTAGGAATCAAGTTCATGATATATCTAAATACAAATAATTGTGATATTTTAGGAGCTGAGTTGTCTTTGGCATGATATTTCTCCCCTTTTTTTTTTTTTTTTTTGTTAAGACTTAAGACTAGTTTCTGGACTTGTCTTGTAGCTTCTTTCCCAGGTTAATTAAAATAGCGGCAGAATCCTGATGGCAGGAGAAAAAAGACCAAATTTTTTACATATGTTTTTTGATCTGACTAACCATGTCTGCTATTTCTTTTCTGTCTTCTTCTTGTCACTGAGCTATCCCGTTCTACCACTTCAGTTGAAAGTGTGGCTATTGCTTCTGCTACTGCTACGTATGTGCATCTCCAATGACAAAAGAACTCCGCTACTGTGCGAAATGCCAGCGCTGATCTCCCCCCAGGTGGCCGAGAAACTTGTAATTCCTCCCTGACGCCTTCCATCGATCTCCTTCTGCTTTGTCTGGCTCTAAAACTAGTCTTTTCTGTGATGCCCTGCAAAAGCCCATCTTGGTTGGCTTACTACTATCCTCTAATTAAAACTAAAATGGAATGATGACAGCTGACTTTGCTCCTCTAATTTTTTGGTGTAGTTCTTGTTTGTGTATATGTTTGACTTGTGATCTTACAGACAAATATATTTTTTTTTGTTCTTCCCTCGGTTTCTCTTAAACAATTTATCCTGATGCATTTTATTAAAACAAAAAAGAGAGAGAGAGATATTGCTTAACGAATAATATGTTGGCCGAACTGAATCCATGTCTAGTGGTCATGTTTTGAGCTCTGATCCAAGAATAATATGTTGTCTCTGTTTTATATGCACATTATTGTTATTACACCACCGATTTACTTGATTAATTTGATAGATGATCTGAGATTTGCTCCACTACTGGCATTATAAATTGATCTCATGTTCTGCTTCATCAATTTTTATATATAAATATAAATATATATATATAGTCGAAATTATTATTTATCTTAGTTGCCTTTTAAGTTTTACTGTAATGATAAAATATAAAGGATATATTAGATAATTATATATGTATATATATTATTGATTCAGATAAACTACTATCAATCATGTTTAGAAGTAATTAACAACAATGTCATATATGAAGGATTTTGGGATATGGAAGATAATATCTTCTACATTTTTAAACTTCATAAGGATATACATACACACACATGGAAAGGTCAAAAAAAATAAAAAAAAGAGGAATCCTTGCCTCCTCCATGCATGGGTATATGTTTGGATCAAAACATAGAAGAATTTATCTTTTGGAAAATATTTCATGTCAAGATGTGCCATTCATAAAAGACTGCACCAAACTGTTGGTTGAGATGAGCTTGGGGGGGGTCAAAAGGCTCGCATCACCCCATGATAGATTCCATGTTGATCTATCTCATAGAGATGTGGGTGAAATGCTACTTGGCTCACAAAGACATCATCTCTCAAAGATATATTATCTACATAATATTAAGTAACACAAATAAATGATAGGACCAAAGAAGGTCACCACCATTCCTTTAGCTTAAAAATATGTAAAACTACCACATTTGTCATTTAATTCCACCACAAGTACATACATATCCTTCTACCAAATGTCCAGCCCCTCATTCCAAGATAATGATCAATTATTCACATCAGCTATATATTGATCATAATGTTCATGAGAATATTGAGATGCCAACAATCCTGAAGTTTCATTCAACAAAGGAAACTGAAGGACCATGAGATTCAAATGACTTCAGCAGTCGTCTCAGCCACACAACTTCTCCAAAGAAAAGCAGAGATTTACCTCAGGTATTAGCACAAAGAACACATTAAAATCCTTTATGCTCAGGTTCCTGGTGATCTCTCAGCTTTACGAGACGGGGTCAAATATGAAAAGTTTATGTTGATGCCGGTGAATCACCAACAAGAGGTATCGAAGCAAATGAGCTAAAGCACAAGAACCATCATCTCCAGAGCATCTTTTATAGTAACAACAGGTGAACATAGAACCCTGAATCCCAGAAAGAAACACTTTACATGGCAACATAGCAGAAAATAGACAGACATAAATAGTGGCAATAGATAGTAGCATAAGTCCAAGGTTCATTGGATCATACTAGCAGACAACCCTGGTTCAACATATCCTTCATCAATGCAGGTTCCTCCTGGAACATGGAGAAAAGCAACATATACTTCAAACTATAGATAAACAAGAATGACAAGCATGATAAATAGTTGAAATTCCAAATGATGCTCCTACCTTATTTACAGAAGATGATTGATTAGCCATAATTCAAGGTCCCTCGGTTTGTGCTGCCTGCAATTAGCGGCAGGTCATTGAAGCTCCACAGGTCCACACCACTTTCCTCCTGAATCACATCATAATTGAGGAAGCTACGATCGAATCATCTGTGCTGCCCTCCAGAGAAGGTATGTATGTGCAGAAACTTCATGAATGACTCGAAGGTAGAAAGTTCTTCAGATAGTTCGCCAGCATCGTTCTCCTCGGTAGGCACCGCCTCTCCTGCATTGTTCTTGAGTGTCTTTGGTGGACCACCATCTTCCAGGCATGTGAAATTTTCAGCTTCAGTTATGGTTGGCTCCAGAATTGTTGTGATGGCAGCAGTTTTAAACTCATGTTCCCAACCATGTTCAGAATAACCTAAAGTGTTATTTCCCTGATCAAAGAACATATTGACCCCAGGTTCTTCAGAAGGTGCAGCTGGTTTTATCTCAGTGAAGGAATTCACATTCACACATTGCTTGATGGCCACCTTTTCATCGAACAAATCAATATCTGGGTGGAAATCTTGATTGGTATCATTCAGGTAAGTGAAAGAATGGTTAGAGTTTAAGGTATCCTTTGGGTTTGAGTTTGGTGCTTCTGCTGCAGTTAGTCTCACAAGGCGCTTTCGAGGAATTGGTGCCTCATCAGGGAAGTTCACCTTGGCTTCCTTGCCACGGATCCTACAGGCTTCTGCATCATAAGCTCTTGCAGCTTCTTCAGCAGTGTTGAATGTCCCGAACCAGACTCATACACCCTTGCGAGGATCTCTAATTTCAGCTGCCCATTTCCCCCACGGATGCTGACGGATTCCTCTATACTGGTTCTTTCTCTTCCTCTTAGCAAACCTCATTGCAGGTCCATCAAATCCTACAGGTTTCATGTTGGGGAAGGAGGAGCAAGGAAACGATAAAACAGAATACTACGATCCAATTAACGGAAAAACGCTTTCAATCAAGAAAACGACGTAGTATTAAATAGGAGGTAAAAGAACAAGAACACTTACAATATTATCTCCAAATGCACACACTTTTTTTTCTTCACTACTGCTTCATTCACTAAGGTCCTATTTATAGGACATAATAATCACTACCTCACACCACTTTCTTCATCCCACTATCTCACTATCTCACCCATCATTAATAACTACCCCCACTAACTCCTAAACTACCTCCACAACTCCTAAACATGAGCCACTACTCCTAAACATGTTAACTAACTATGTAACTACTATGAATCAATTCTCAACACTCCCCGTTGATTCATAGTTACATACACCAATTTGAGACATAAAATAAACATGCTTCTGAACTGGAAGTGACTTGGTGAGAATATCTGCAACTTGTTCATCTGTGCCACAGTACTTCATTGTTATAGCTCCATTTGCTACAAGATCTCGGATGAAATGATAACGTATCTCTATATGCTTTGTTCTTTCATGAAATGTTGGATTCTTCGTCATTGCAATTGTAGCTTTGTTGTCATAAAATATTTCTGTTGCTTCTTTTTGTTCTTGATGAAGATCTTCAAGAAGTCTTCTAAGCCATATAGCTTGACATGCTGCTGATGTTGCAGCTACATACTCCGCTTCCGATGTCGACAATGCAGTTGTTTCTTGCTTCTTTGAACTCCAAGATATAGCTCCTGATCCAAGGCTAAAAATATTGCCTGAAGTACTCTTTCTATCATTCAAATCTCCTGCCCAATCACTATCAGTAAAACCACATAATTTATATTTAAAATTATGAGAATACCAAATTCCATAATCCGTAGTTCCAGCAATATAACGTAAAATTCTTTTAACAGCTCCGAGATGATGTTTACTTGGGCTTTGCATAAACCTGGATACTACACCAATAAAGAAGGTAATATCTGATCGAGTATGAGTTAGATAGATCAAACCTCCAACTAAACTTCTGTAGTATCTTGCATTTGTCAAACCTGTACCATCTTCAAGTTTCAATTTCTCATTTACATTCATGGGTGTAGCTGCAGCTTTGCATTTAATCATGTTAGATTTTTTTAACAGATCCATTGCATATTTTCTTTATGAAATAAAAATTCCATCTGATCCTTGCTTTACCTCCAACCCAAGAAAATAGTGCAGTAGACCTAAATCTGACATTTCAAACTTATTCATCATGCATTTTTTAAATTCTGCCACAATAGAGACAGATGAACTCATATATATAATATCATCAACATAAAGGCAAACCATAAGAATATTATGTTCACCTTCTTTCTTCAGATAAAGTGTAGGTTCATTATCACTCCTTCTAAATCCATTTTGATGAAAATAATAATCAATTTTACTGTACCATGCTCTTGGAGTTTGTTTAAGCCCATAAAGTGTTTTCTTTAGCTTATATACCTTTTCTTCATATCCTTTAACCAAAAAACCTTCAGGTTGAGTAACAAAAATCTCTTCTTGTAAATCTCCCTTTAAAAACGCAGATTTCACATCAAATTGATAAACAGGTCAACTCAAATAAGCAGCTAAAGCCAAAAAGGTTCTCACGGTTTCGAATCTAACAACTGGAGAAAAAGTATCATCAAAGTCAATACCTTATTGTTGCGAATATCATTTTGCTACAAGCCGAGCCTTATGCTTTTGGATACTTCCATCTGCATTACTTTGTTTTGTACACCCATTTCAAACCAATACCTTTCTTTTCTTTTCGTAGATCCATTAGCTCCCAAGTTTCATTCTTCTCAATTGACTTGATTTCCTCCTTCATTGCTTTTCGTCATTCCTCTTTTTTAACTGCTTCCTCAAAACTTATAGGATCTGAAATAAATAAAGCAAATGTTGAATCATAAATTTATGTTAGTGATCTAAACCTTCCTGGAGGGGTTTAATCTGAGGAATCATTTGCTGAATTTGAGCTACTACTGGGTGAGGTTGACGTTGAACTTGTTGGAGCAGGATCTGTCACTTGATTCGATGGAGTAACTAGTTCTGCTGGAACACGAATTTGTGTTTCACCTTCATTGATCTCCCAATTCCAACTTGCCCTTTCATCAAATACAACATTTCTGTTAATAATAACTTTACCATTTACAGGATTATATAATCGATATGCTTTGGATTATGCAGAATATCCAATTAAGATGTATTTTTCTGATTTTTCATCAAGCTTATGATAATTTTGTGAATTTACCAAAGCATAAGCAATACAACCAAAAATTCTTAGATGGCTTACAGTTGGCTTTATACCATACCAAGCTTCAAAAGGAATTCGATTCATAACAACCTTTGTCGGTGAAATATTCAATAAATAAATTCCGCTTGCCTAAAACCCGATTCGGAAGATGCTTTCCTTTAAGCAAACTTCTTGTCATTTCGACAACAGTTCGATTTTTACGTTCAGCTACACCATTTTGCTCCGATGTATATGGTGTTGTCAATTCCCTGCGAATACCATTTTCTTCATAAAAGGAATTAAACTCATTAGAGATAAATTCACCACCTCTATCTGTCCGAAGTGTCTTTATTCATCTACCACTTTGCCTTTCTACAAGTGCCTTGAATTTTCGAAAGTTATCAAATGCTTCAGATTTTAATTCCAAAAAATATACCCAACTTATGCGGCTATAATCATCAGTAAATAATAGAAAATATCGACTTCCCCCAAATGATTTTGTATTCATAGGTCCACATAAGTCAGCATGAATTAATTCAAGACAATTAGATGCTCTCCATGCTTTTCTAACAGGAAATGGTTTCTTACTTTGTTTGTCATAAATACATCATTCACATACATCAAGTGTATTAATTTTAGGCAATCCATAAACCATTTCTTTTCTATTTAACAACCTTAAATTTTTAATGTTAAGGTGTCTATATCTCAAATGCCATAAATTTGTCTCATTATTTTGATTTGCAACAAGGGCATGTTTCTCAATATTTGAAACATCAATTGGAAACATTTTATTTTGCGTCATGCAAATATTTGCTATAATCAAGCTAGATTTTTTATCTTTAATAGTGCATGAACCATCATCAAATATAACTGAATATCCAATATCTATCAATTGTCCAATGCTCAACAAGTTATGTGATAAGCTAGGAATCTAGAAAACATTATCAAGGTGTTTTACCTTCCCTTAATTTGTCTTCACCTCAATTGTTCCTTTTCCTTCTACTTGGATTTGTTTGCTATCTCCAAGTTTAACTTTCAACTTGTGAGTTTAATCAATATCTCTAAATATTGATCTTATGCCTGACATATGATTAGAACACCCACTATTCAAAAAATCAAATATTATCCGAGATATTATTAACTTGTGAATGAGTCATAAACAACTTACTATTGTCTTCATTTTCTTCCACATAACTTGTTTGCTTTTCTCTTTTCCAGCAATCTGCCTTCATATGACCAAACTTCTTACAATAGTGACATTGAATTCCACTCTTATAGTTTTTCTGATCATAGTTTGATTGCCTTTCATCATGCCCATCAAAGTGTCATCTTCCTCTTCTTGTTGATTTTTTATCTTCTTTTGAAGCAGAAGACTCCCCTTTAACCTGAAATGCTTTTTCCTCACTTTTTTCCAGTGACCTGCTCAATCTTTCTTCACGTGCTTGCAAGGAACCCATTAGTTCATCAAATGAATAAGTAGATAAGTCCTTTGACTCTTCAATTGCCGCAACAACATGATCAAATTTCAGAGTTAAACTTCTCAAAACTTTTACAATAATTATTTGATCATGAAGATGTTCACCATAAGATTTCATTTGACTAACAATTTCAGTCACTCGAGAAAGAAAATCTTGCACTGATTCATTGCTTTTCATAAACAAAATTTCAAACTCACGGCGAAGGGTTTGAAGTTTTACCGTAATCACCCTCGATGAGCCTTGAAATTCATTTTGAAGTATCAACCAAGCTTGTCTTGAGGTTTCTTTTTCAAACTAACCAATGAATACTTGGTGTGTATCATCACGGACATCCAAGTTTTCTTTTTCCAAAGAAAAAAAAAACGTTTAACTAATAAATCATTCCCAGAATATATAGAACCTTATTTCCAAGCAAAAACGACAGGACACAAAGGGAAAACCCCACAGCACAAAAGGTGGTAGTAATATGGTTCGAGGAATAACAAGATCTGGATGATGCAAAACCAGCACTGATAAAAATAATACTATCAAGAAAAATAATTACACATGGATCCTTAGAAGCAACAAGTAAGGTGGGCAGAGGAACAAATCAATAGCTACGCCAACGAAAAAAACAAAACGTGTGTGTACGTACACATACTGTACAGCAAAAGAAAAAAAGAATTATATTTCTGTTAAAGGAGAAGCCTTAATATCAAATAGAGGTGGAAACATAACCTTGTATGAATTCATAATTAAACCAGCTTGGTCCAAGGACAATGAAGTAGAGTTGGAAACCGCCATCAACTAAAACGCAAGGTGAGGGTGAAAATTTCAATTTCCTTTATGTTCCAGAAAGAAAAGGAAAAAAAGAGTAATAACCAAGGATTAATAGCAGTAGATGAAGAAAAGGCAACCTTGAACTAAATGCAACAAAAAAGTAGATTAAGTCACAGCCCAATTTCCCTGTTAAGAATTGATTCATAGTAGTTACACAGTTAGTTAACATGTTTAGGAGTAGTGGCTCATGTTTAGGAATTGTGGAGGTAGTTTAGGAGTTAGTGGGGGTAGTTATTAATGATGGGTGAGATAGTGAGATAGTGGGATGAAAGAAGTGGTGTGAGGTAGTTATTATTATGTCCTATAAATAGGACCTTAGTGAATGAAGCAGTAGTGAAGAAAATAGAGTGTGTGCATTTGGAGATAATCTTGTAAGTGTTCTTGTTCTTTTACCTCATGTTTAATACTACGTCGTTTTCTTGATTGAAAGCGTTTTCCGTTATTTGGATCGTAGTATTCTGTTTTATCGCTTCCTTGCTCCTTCTTCCCCAACATTTGTGGTATCGAGCCTTGTTTCAACTGAACTGGGCATTATGGTTTTTAATGACAATTCTATGTCTCAACCCCTTATTCACATCTTCTCGGGCAAATCCTACGAATTTTGGAGTATCAAGATGAAGACTCTATTCAAGTCTCAGGATCTTTGGGACTTGATAGAGAATGAATATGCAGATCCAGATGAAGAAACCAGGCTGAGGGAAAATAGAAAGGACTCAAAGGCATTATTTTTCATTCAACAAGCTATGCATGAGACAATCTTCTCAAGAATTGCAGCAGCGACAACCTCAAGACAAGCCTGGTTGATACTTCAAAATGAATTTCAAGGCTCATCGAGGGTGATTACGGTAAAACTTCAAACCCTTCGCCGTGAGTTTGAAATTTTGTTTATGAAAAGCAATGAATCAGTGCAAGATTTTCTTTCTGGTAAATTGTTAGTCAAATGAAATCTTATGGTGAACATCTTCATGATCAAATAATTATTGTAAAAGTTTTGAGAAGTTTAACTCTGAAATTTGATCATGTTGTTGCGGCAATTGAAGAGTCAAAGGACTTATCTACTTATTCATTTGATGAACTAATGGGTTCCTTACACATGAAGAAAGATTGAACAGGTCACTGGAAAAAAGTGAGGAAAAAGCATTTCAGGTTAAAGGGGAGTCTTCTGCTTCAAAAGAAGACAAAAAATCAACAGGAAGAGGAAGAGGACACTTTGATGGGCATGATGAAAGGCAATCAAACTATGATCAAAAAAACTATAAGAGTGGAATTCAATGTCACTATTGTAAGAAGTTTGGTCATATGAAGGCAGATTGCTGGAAAAGAGAAAAGCAAGCAAGCTATGTGGAAGAAAATGAAGACAATAGTAAGTTGTTTATGACTCATTCACAAGTTAATAATATCTCGGATAATATTTGATTTTTTGAATAGTGGGTGTTCTAATCATATGTCAGGCATACGATCAATATTTAGAGATATTGATTAAACTCACAAGTTGAAAGTTAAACTTGGAGATAGCAAACAAATCCAAGTAGAAGGAAAAGGAACAATTGAGGTGAAGACAAATCAAGGAAAGGTAAAACACCTTGATAATGTTTTCTAGATTCCTAGCTTATCACATAACTTGTTGAGCGTTGGACAATTGATAGATATTGGATATTCAGTTATATTTGATGATGATTCATGCACTATTAAAGATAAAAAATCTAGCTTCATTATAGCAAATATTTGCATGACGCAAAATAAGATGTTTCCAATTGATGTTTCAAATATTGAGAAACATGACCTTGTTGCAAATCAAAAGAATGAGACAAATTTATGACGTTTGAGATATGGACACCTTAACATTAAAGGTTTAAGGTTGTTAAATAGAAAAGAAATGGTTTATGGATTGCCTAAAATTAATACACTTGATGTATGTGAATGATGTATTTATGGCAAACAAAGTAAGAAACCATTTCTGTTGAAAAGCGGAGAGCATCTAATTGTCTTGAATTAATTCATGCTGACTTATGTGGACCTATGAATACAAAATCATTTGGGGGAAGTCGATATTTTCTATTATTTACTGATGATTATAGCCGCATAAGTTGGGTATATTTTTTGGAATTGAAATCTGAAGCATTTGATAACTTTCGAAAATTCAAGGCACTTGTAGAAAGGCAAAGTGGTAGATGCATAAAGACACTTCGGACAGATAGAGGTGGTGAATTTATCTCTAATGAGTTTAATTCCTTTTATGAAGAAAATGGTATTCGCAGGGAATTGACAACACCATAACATCGGAGCAAAATGGTGTAGCTGAACGTAAAAATCGAACTGTTGTCGAAATGATAAGAAGTTTGCTTAAAGGAAAGCATCTTAGAATCGATGTAGAAGCGAATAGCTTTATTTATTGAATATTTCACCGACAAAGGTTGTTATGAATCGAACTCCTTTTGAAACTTGGTATGGTATAAAGCCAACTGTAAATCATCTAAGAATTTTTGGTTGTATTGCTTATGCTTTGGTAAATTCACAAAATCATTATAAGCTTGATGAAAAATCAGAAAAATACATCTTAATTGGATATTCTGCATAATCAGCATATCGATTATATAATCCTGTAAATTGTAAAGTTATTATTAACAGAAATGTTGTATTTGATGAAAGGGCAAGTTGGAATTGGGAGATCAATGAAGGTGAAACACAAATTCGTGTTCCAGCAGAACTAGTTACTCTATCGAATCAAGTGACAGATCCTGCTCCAACAAGTTCAACGTCAACCTCACCCAGTAGTAGCTCAAATTCAGCAAATGATTCCTCAGATTAAACCCCTCCAGGAAGGTTTAGATCACTAACATAAATTTATGATTCAACATTTGCTTTATTTATTTCGGATCCTATAAGTTTTGAGGAAGCAATTGAAAAAGAGGAATGGCGAAAAGCAATGAAGGAGGAAATCAAGTCAATTGAGAAGAATGAAACTTGGGAGCTAATGGATCTACGAAAAGAAAAAAAAGCTATTGGTTTGAAATGGGTGTACAAAACAAAGTATAATGCAGATGGAAGTATCCAAAAGCATAAGGCTCGGCTTGTAGCAAAAGGATATTCGCAACAACAAGGTATTGACTTTGGTGATACTTTTTCTCCGGTTGCTAGATTCTATGAGAACCTTTTTGGCTTTAGCTGCTTATTTGAGTTGGCCTGTTTATCAATTTGATGTGAAATCTGCATTTTTAAATGGAGATTTACAAGAAGAGATTTTTGTTACTCAACCTGAAGGTTTTTTGGTTAAAGGATATGAAGAAAAGGTATATAAGCTAAAGAAAGCACTTTATGGGCTTAAACAAACTCCAAGGGCATGGTATAGTAAAATTGATTGTTATTTTCATCAAAATGGATTTAAAAGGAGTGATAATGAACCTACATTTTATCTGAAGAAAGAAGGTGAACATAATATTCTTATAGTTTGCCTTTATGTTGATGATATTATATATATTGGTTCATCTGTCTCTGTTGTAGCAAAATTTAAAAAATGCATGATGAATAAGTTTGAAATGTCAGATTTAGGTCTACTGCACTATTTTCTTGGGTTGGAGGTGAAGCAAGGATCAGATGGAATTTTTATTTCACAAAGAAAATATGCAATGGATCTGCTCAAAAAATCTAACATGATTAAATGCAAAGCTGCAGCTACACCCATGAATGTAAATGAGAAATTGAAACTTGAAGATGGTACATGTTTGACAAATGCAAGATACTACAGAAGTTTAGTTGGAGGTTTGATCTATCTAACTCATATTACCTTCTCTGTTGGTGTAGTATCGGGTTTATGCAAAGCCCAAGTAAACATCATCTCGTTAAAAGAATTTTACGTTATATTGCTGGAACTACGGATTATGGAATTTGGTATTCTCATAATTTTAAATGTAAATTATTTGGTTTTACTGATAGTGATTGGGCAGGAGATTTGAATGATAGAAAGAGTACTTCAGGCAATATTTTTAGTCTTGGATCAGGAGCTATATCTTGAAGTTCAAAGAAGCAAGAAACAACTGCATTGTCGACATCGGAAGCGGAGTATGTAGCTGCAACATCAGCAGCATGTCAAGCTATATGGCTTAGAAGACTTCTTGAAGATCTTCATCAAGAACAAAAAGAAGCAACAGAAATATTTTGTGACAACAAAGCTACAATTGCAATGACGAAGAATCCAACATTTCATGGAAGAACAAAGCATATAGAGATACGTTATCATTTCATCCGAGATCTTGTAGCAAATGGAGCTATAACAATGAAGTACTGTGGCACAGATGAACAAGTTGCAGATATTCTCACCAAGTCACTTCCAGTTCAGAAGCATGTTTATTTTATGTCTCAAATTGGTGTATGTAACTATGAATCAAGGGGGAGTGTTGAGAATTGATTCATAGTAGTTACACAGTTAGTTAATATGTTTAGGAGTAGTGACTCATGTTTAGGAGTTGTGGAGGTAGTTTAGGAGTTAGTGGAGGTAGTTATTAATGATGGGTGAGATAGTGATATAGTGGGATGAAGGAAGTGGTGTGAGGTAGTTATTATTATGTTCTATAAATAGGATCTTAGTGAATGAAGCAGTCGTGAAGAAAAGAAAGTGTGTGCATTTGGAGATAATCTGGTAAGTGTTCTTATTCTTTTACATCATGTTTAATACTACATTGTTTTCTTGATTGAAATCGTTTTCTGTTATTTGGATCGTAGTATTCTGTTTTATCGTTTTCTTGATTATCTTTCCTCTACATTCCCGGGGGAACCTTCTCGTATCAAAGCCCAAGGAAGAATGAAAAGATATTTACAGTAAAAATCCGATTTTTATCATCTGAGTGCACTAAAAATTTTGTTTTTGTCATCAAAATATGTGAACAACGACAACAAAAAAAAGATAGGAGCACAATTTCTCTCTAGAACAGAGCGACCTTTGGGAGGGAAAGCAGAGAGCTGAACGTCGAGGAGATCCACCTCGTCGTTTTCCTCCGACTCACCTGATTCGTCGTCGAACTCCTGGAAGTCGGCGTCGAAGTCGTCCTCCGTCTCCTCCACGGCGCAGCGACGGCTGCCCCTCTTCTTCTTCGACCCACCCTTCTTCAGATTCGGCCACAGGAGGTCGGCGTCGGTGACCTGCCACGACCTGGCTGTCGGAATGAAGTCGGAGATGATCGCTCCTCCGCACATCCTCGATTCCTTCTCCTGAGAACACCACAAGCAGCGCTCTTTAGAACAGCAGTCGTAGCGGCAGCCAAGGGCATCGTTATAGAGAGAGGAAACGGGAGAAAAAGAACAGTTCTCCATTTGGTTTACCTGCTCTACAATTCGAGACAGATTTGGGACCCACCATACTAATATTCTCAGGTGTATGTACTTAAGAAAATATTATTGAGAAAAGAATAGCCAAGTATATACTGAAGGATTTTTTTTTCTTATTTGTAATAATTTAATTTATTTTTCTGATCTGGTAGAAAAAAATATTAATGTCATGATATGAAAAGAATAATAATAAAATAAATTAAGATATGTGAAAAGATAAGGAGACATTAATGAGTATATTTAAAAAATTAGTTTTTAAAACTAATTTGAAGTATCATGTTTTCATAACTTAAAAGAAAAATATTGTAATCTCACCTCCAGTTATATTTATGTCTATGCCTAACATTCAATTAACTCGTATAACCATCATTGTGGTATGCTAACTATGCAGGAGGAGAGGGTGATAATCAACAGGATAGCTCATGTCGGAGGCATAAATTGGGAGTATTGTCTTGCTTTCATTACCTATATATTTTTGTATTGACTTTTTCGATTTAACTCAACTCTCTGAAAGCAAAGTTTTCATGAAAAGTTATTTCTTTCAAATGTTGTTTATCTTTTCGATTTGCTTATTAACTTAGCAGCTTTCTTCGCTAAGAACGAAAAACTTTGGATTCCTTATCTTGGTTTAATTGAAAATTTTTTATCTAAACTGAAAATTTACACTTGCACTAATTTACCCTTCCCCCCCTCCTCTTAGTACCAATTGATCTTAACAAATAGATGAAGACCTAACCCTATTAGGGTCCTATCACCAGCAATAATAAGGTTCGAGATTTACTAAAAGCTATTAACAAGCAATTCGTCACTTCAGATAAGGCACTAGAAAACACCCTAATAATGAAGGTTTTTCCTATAGTATCGCTGGGACTTGGTTTGGAAGCTTAAGAAATCTATATACGGTTTAAAACAAGCCTCATGTCAATGGTATTTTAAATTTCATGAAGTGATTTCTTCATTCGTTTCTGTTAAAATTCTCATGGATCAATGTATATACTAGAAGGTCAATGGTAGTAAAATATATTTTTTTGTTTTATACGTAGATGATATTTTGCTTGTGAGCAACGATAAAGGTTTGCTATAAGGTGAAACAATTTTTTTCTAAAAATTTTGACATAAAGGATATAGGTGAAACATATTATGACATTGACATTGGATCCATAGAGATGGACCTCAATACATTTTAGGTCTATCATAAGAAACATATATCAATCAACTTTGAGAAAGATTTTGAATAAAAGATTGTTCACCAAGTATTTCCCATTTATGAAAGGTGATAAGTTCAATATGAATCAATACTCGAAGAACGATCTTTAGAGAGAATCAATAAAAAATATCTCATATACTTAGGTCCATACTAGACCTGATATAACATTTGTTGTGGGGATGCTTAGATGATATTAGAGTAATCTAAGTATGGATTATTAAAGAGTTACAAAGAAGGTAATGATGTATCTTAAAGGAACCAAAGATTGCATGCTTATATATAGACATATAGACAATCTGGATGTGATTAACTACTCAGATTCAGACTTTGCCGATTGTGTTAATTCTCATAAATCAACATCATAATATATTTTTAAAATGGTTAGTAGAGCTATCTTTTAGAGAAGTGCTAAGCAGACTTTCACTACTACTTCTACTATGTAAGTTGAGTTTCTCTACTATACTTATGGCTAAAAATAATAAAAGTGGAAGGTAAAACAAACTATCAACATTAAGTATTTAGTCATAAGAGAACGTATAAAAGAAAAAAAATAGTCATTAACCATATTAGTACTAAATTGATGATTGATGATTCTTTGACTAAAGACATGCCAACTTTAAAATTCAAGAATCATATAGAAAAAAATGAGACTTAGTTATGTTTTGTAATTGTATTGAAACTCTTATATATTATATTATTTTCTCATTTTGATGTACACGTTGATTTGAGAAAATATATTATATGGAATAATAATAAACATAAGATTTACTTAACTAATATTACCATATTAAGATTAATTCTTAATAAACTAAATACATTATGATATATAGAAGATAATACTCACACTACGAGGACTTATTACTATGATTCATATATTTATTTCTTAAGAAGATTATTTGATGAGATTAATATAAGTCATTAAGTTAAACATATGGATCAAGTGGGAGAATATAATTATTTGTATTAATTTTTTATTTATTATTATTAATAATTTTATTTATGACTAAATATTTTAGTTTTCATTAATGGTTATTGTTAAATTCCTCCATTCATGACTATTAAAATTTTTAATTATGATCAAAACATTTTGATTTTAAATTAATTCTTGAACATTATGAAATTGATAGTAATAAACATTATGAGAGAATATATATATATATATATATATATATATATATATATATATATATATATATATATATATATATATATATATATATAAAGTGAGAATTTTGAGTCAAGAAATATCAAAATACTAAGAAAAATTATTTGAGTCAATAAATATCAAAATAGTAAGATATGAAATTTAAGTTTATGTAATAATTTTATTATATATTTATTATGATGTTTTAGAAACAGATTCTTAGTTATAATTTTTTTGTTTGTAACATATGATGGATGTAAGTATGATAAGGAATAATGGCTAAGGTGTGCCATCTTTATTGAAACAACAGGAACTAAGAATCAACAGCTATTTGGACTGGGATTGAAATGCCACTGTTTTCCTATGTGAACTCCAAAAAGTCCAGTTCATGTTTGTGACAGTGGCCATTTTGGAGAATGTGGAAGACACAGTGCTCCCCCTTTAGATTCTACGACAGCCGAAGATAAAAGAATTTATTGGCAACCACCTTAATTCCAAAGTAGCAGACTTGTTTTCTTTTGCTTCTTCAACACAACAGTGCATCATCATAGAGACAAAGAACAACAGATTTGTTTTTGTTTTGTTTTCCCCCATCTATTTCCCTATGTATATTTGAAAATGGTGATTTTAAGGGAGAAGCCAGCCTCCTCAAGTGTGCAGGTAGATTTAGTTCTTCCCTCCAATGCCCGATGTCGAATGGCATGTTGATCGATATGGTTCAGTTCAATCGTTCATGATCCTTCCTTATACGTTAGAAGTTGATATAGAAATAATAAAAGATACCAAAAAAAAAAAAAATTATCGGTATGATTGACACTTGATTTCTTATTAAGAAAAGATATTTGAAATTAACAGAAAGATCATCAATGAGTCCAAGATATCTGAAGACAAGGATGATTGGATAACTTAGGCCTAACACTTTGTATTTTTAAAAGACCCGGTTATCAACTTGTGGACACACTTATAGCGAAGAGTTCTCACCACCCCCAGTTGCATATTAATCGGATTTAATATTAAATTGAATCTATATTATTAATTTAAGCATCAAATCGATTAATTTGTCGGATATAGGATCTCGACACGAGAATTTGATATTCTCACTCTTAATCAATCTATATTACATCATGGAATAAATAAATAAATAAATAATGATGATTAAATTTGAGTCATCTTCAAGGTTGAATAACCAAAATGTAACACAATATAATCTAATTTTACCATCGGCTCCCTTATTCTAATAACTAAAATTAATTTTAGTTAGTGATAGTGAGTCTATAGATCACATTTTCTTCGTACCTAAATTTGATATTAAAATCTGAACTTTCTAATTACATGCTCAAATACTTTAAAAAAAAAAAGGCATAGGGCTACGGCCCAAGCAGAGAGAGTATCGACTAATACAATAATAAGATCTTAAAAGTAATTATGGATTATTATTATTTTTTTTTGAGGAAACAAAAAACAGAAAAATCCTTAATACATTTTCAAGTGATGACAGGACAGTAATGCTATTATTGTGCATGAGCAGGAGTGATGGAGGAGACAAAAATCTAATCTTGCTTCTGCTCAAATTGAGGCCCAGTTGTTATCTAGGAATGTATTATTCCAACACAAATCCAAGTTGATCTTTGTTGTTTAAAGACATGTCCCCTTGACATATTCTAATTCTTCCGCATGGCTGCCACAGATGTTTAGCAGACCAAAATAAAAAGTATGAGCAAGAAGACAATGTTTTGCAAATTATTCCTTCATATATGGACATCCATTGTATAGTGAACTATGAGTTGCATCCCCATCCATTGTTAGTCCATTTCATAAAATCTCTCTCTCTCTTCTTCTTCTTCTTCTTCTTCTTTTGTTCACCAAACAATTAGACTTTTGTGCATCAAAATTTCTCCTCTATTAGCATTAACTTTCAAGTACATAATTTATCATGCAATCGGAACTCAGCAGCCCACAATTTCATGAATCCATGGATATGGATCGATATCAGAACCTACAGGTGCTTTCCTTTTTAACATCCTTCCAGTTCATTAAATGAAAAAGAGAGAGAGAGAGAGAGAGAGAGATTACGAAGCAGAATTTTATCTGTTATTCAAGATTTAATAATTAAATTAAAAAAGCTAGGACAAAAGTTATCCATAATGTTCTGATTGATAATAAATTATTGTGAGAACCAAATGTACTGCTAGTTGTCTTGCAGTAGTAGAGTTGCGGTTCCAATATATATATATATATATATATATATATATATATATAAAAGATGATGATGATGGGGGAGGAGGAGGACGAACAAGTTAAGCTGACCTCCTCAACGAGCTCATCCTTTGACTGCCATAATTTTACTTGGTAATGAGAAATAGTCAATTACCATCTTAATCCCCATACATACAAGTCCATAAGCTGTCATGTTCCACTCATTTATCTTCTTCACTCAACTCTGTCTAAATCACCAAAAGAATTAGCGAGCGGTTAGCTTAGCTTGCATGCTACTACTTCAAGCCTTGCTTGACTAATCAATCAATCAATCAATCTTCTTTCTTTGTGAACTCATCCACTGTTGATGATGTTTGTGGTTAAGTAGAACATTGTGGGGCATATATCCATGGTTTATGTATGATTAAGCTTGCAGTCACTAGCTTGATAGTGGTCGGAACAGGGCCCGCTCCGGGGGTGTTTCCGTCATTTGAATTGCGAATCTAGAAGAAGATAATCCCCACGCTGACGAAATTTACCGGCTTGCCATGCTTTACGCGCTTGCTGATCTCATCACGCGAGGCGTCGCCGTCTCACGCCGCACGTCGCTTTGATTCGAATCAGACGGCCGGAAATATCCCGCGCGTGCAAACTTACGAAAAGACCCCTAAACCTACGAATAATCCCCACGGGCGACCGGGTCCATCGTCGCAGCAGCTCCGCCGAGATCGACGCAACGGCCGCGGCTTATCCGGATGCCAAACTACTCATCTACCCCTGAAAACCGGGAACATTCTTCCCAGCAAAGGGCTATTTTAGTACTTTGGTGCCCAGGGTTCCTCTTTTTTTTTTTTTTTTGTTTAAAAGATGGGGCGGATCGCCTTTTGCTACCCGCAACCCGCTTTCCGCAAAGCCGCCCGCGTGCAGAACGGTCGCCATCGAACCCGACAACCAAAAGAAACCCATTAGCCCCGATTCGTGTGAGTCGCACACACTGCGCGCCTTGTTTGTATGAGAATTAGGGCGTCTTTACGTGTTTTAGTTCGATGGTTGAGATGAACCGCTGGCTGATCTCCCCACCCCACACGCACCCTCTCTCCCTCGCATCTGTCATGGTGAGATTGCTTGATCAAAAGCTATTATATACACAACGCAAGGTCGTCGTGTGCGGGAGACTCACAGCGGCACCTAACGCTACCGAGTTGCCTGTTCACACTGCGTCTCTCGGCCTCCTTGGAAATAGCCGGAGCAGTTAGAGAGCTCTTCGTCTCTCACTTTGTTTGTTTGATCGCCTTCTTTTTAACTTTCCCAAGCTTTGCTCTTTTATTCCCCGCTGCTCTCGGTCTTCCTTCCGAACGAATCGAACTGGACTTAGGGTTGCTGGAATTCTCTCCCTTCCCAGGTGAATCACCTGGTTTCCGGCTCCGCTCTGCTTCGATTTCTTGCTCATTTTAGGTTACTTCGTGTTCAATTCTTGAAGCAATCCGATGAATGTTGCGTGCGCGGGTGTGCGTGCGTTCTTGAAGCTATTAGCTTTTTGATCTGCGATTGGCCCTCCATTGTTCCGTGTGGGTTTGCGTCAAAATTTGATCTTGAAGCATGTCGTGGTCGTCGAATTGTAGTTTGTTTGATTTTTTTGCTTGCTACTCTATGCTATCATTATTTCTTCTCGTCCTGTCTTCTTTTTCCTTTCAAATGGGCCATTTCTATGCTGAGATTCTTGTTTGTCCTCTGTCTGTGCTCTCTATAATACAAATATTTAGTTAGAGTGACTTCCTTGACATGAATTAGCGTAGATTGATTCAAACTTGGGATCGTGTTTGTTTTGGGAAGTAGAGACGGAACGTACTTGTTCAGATAACTCAGGGTAAAACAAACAAGACAAGCATGAATTATTACTGTTTCCATAACAACTGTAGAGTTGTTGTATTTGCACCATGTGGACCAACCGAGAACAGAGAGAGCCTGTCAAGAAGCTCCTACGTCATTCATCTTATCTTCTAGTAGTTACGAGTCAGGAAGAGAGCGTCAATAGCATTTAGATGGGAATCTGCAGGAAACTGTTGATTGATAGTGGAATTGAGAAAAGGGATGGGCTGATATTATTTTGTCTCCAAAGGCTCTCTCCAAAGGAAATGAAAACGAAAAATCTCCAAAGGCTAGTTTTGATCTATTGAAGTTGGAAGCAGTCAGAAGCAGGTGAAACTTCATAAATGGAAGAAACTTGAGAGTCCACAGACGTGTAACCTTTAGTAATGACCTCAGATACCATTGCCTACTTGATGAAATGACGACTTATATTTGGTGGTACTACTTCTGTTAGCTGAATCAACATTTATCATCTATAGTACTGAGTTTCACATAGAATCTCCAACTCTGTGATACTTTGATTGCTGAAGAAATTCTTTGCAATTACTGAGTTCATTCTTCTAAGGCTGTTTCTTGTTAACTTTGTCATTGTTCTTCTGTAATAGAGAATAATCTTGTAGCAGGCTCCATAACATTGAGACTAACATTGAAATATATATTTCTTTCTCCAGGCATTTTATATAGCTTGGATTCTGAGCACTATTAGAAAGCTTCTGGTTACATGTGTGTATACTTGAATTCTCTTTCTTAAATGCTGTCATTGTTTTCTGTCATCTGTTCTCTCAGAATGGTCAGATATGAACAGCATAACAAGGAAGTCAAATATATCTTTGATGTTTAACTGACATTTTCCTTTCTCATAGCTGATAGATATGTGACAACATATTATTAACTAGTATCTTGGATATTGTTGTTTATAAGTCTGAATTTGGTGATCAGGAGTTTAGTGGCATGGTTGTTACTTTGAACAAATAGCATCTAATTAGAATCATTTGCAATTTGGTAAAAGTATTGCTCTAACTTCTGGCTTTACATGGATTATTATTGCACAAGGAACACATGTAGATCTTAGAGAACTCGATGGATCTGATAACATTGAGATTTGAGCAATACCTCACGGTCTTACGAGATGATAATGGGTGGAATGTATGTATCAATAGATTACAGAAAAAATGTAACTTGAAAGGATATAAAGAGGACTTTTCTGACTGTTGGAAACCACTCAAATGATCAAGTTAATACCGCTTCGCAAGCTATTGTTTCAGATATTATAATAGGCTGCATTTTCTTTTAGAGAAAAATAAATTGCCTATATTAGTTCAAATATCATATATCCACGAACCATTGAATTTTGAGACTTTATTTGGTCCTGCTTCGTGAATGATATACCAAATGTTTGTTTCGGACCTATAGTCAATCAGTAACGATTCTCGTCATAAAATTTCTTATTACATGCAGGTTCTGTTATGTTCTGAACAAATTTATTCATGCTACTAGGCAGCAACAGGATCTACAGCTTCAGTTTGTTATTCTAGATTAGATCATGGAAAACCGCTTCCACTCCATGGTTCATCATACAGAGCTGCAATCTGGCTTTGATACAATAAAAGGTCCAGGTCCAACTGTATAAGTCAGTATCAGTTTTTTATGTCTGATTCTTCTGATAGAATTGCCAAATTCTGCTTCTAAGAGCCTTATTGTCATTGTTCCTGATTACAAGTCCAGAAATTTGTAATGGATAACTTACTTAATTCCTTCATATCATCTCCAACATGGTCAGATGGAGATGTCTCTTCAAAGGCATCATGGAACAATACAAGCATATCTCATACAAATGGCTTGCTTGCTGATTCTGTGGAATCATATGGAGAAGTGAAGAACCCACCGGTTTGCAGGGTATCTTCAAGTAATATTGTAGGCAATGCAGCTGCTGAAGGTTTAAATATGCACCAGCATGATAGGACTTCTTCAATCTTATTAGATGGGAAGATAAACTATGGAATTATCAAAGATCTATATTCTGGTGAAAGATTATATCACCAGATTTTACATTGTCAAAATTCAAATCCTGTGTCACTGGATAATGAGACTCAGGTTACAACTTTCTCACTAGAGGGGGTCACTGATAGTAACCCGACACCTGCATCATTTGAATCAGCATTGCCACGTACCACACTGGCCATCTCTAGTTCAATTGAGAGCAGCAGTAGTGAACTGTCTGCTTTTCCACAGTCTCTTGCAGATGCCCATTCGATTAACTCAGTTCCAATAGTATGGCCTTCATCATACTCAAGTGTCTCTTCGTTTATGGGACATGAAAATTTGCCAGCTTTTGGTTATCAAGGACATGAAAACCATGATGACATATTAGGAAAAATAAGTCTTGAGAATGGGAAGTTTCGAGATGTTAAAGTGAGTAGCCTTTTCTTAGATTGTCCTACTGACTGTTTATCGTTAAGACCTACTTATAGATGATATGACTTTCCAGGATCAAAATGAGCAACACAATTTTTCTTCTTTCTCTGTGGGACAACAGATAAATTTGATCCCTAGTGCTTTGCAGCCACAGAAGGTTCTCCAAACCAGTCTTTTTTAGTTACTGCCTGTTATAGCATTTCATACGAGTCAATTTAACTGATTTAGAATTGCAGGAGCAAAATGGGTTGCACTCGCCCTGTTTTCCGTCTAGATCGTCTATGATGGTATTGAGTAAAATGGCAGGAATGCAAAGCCCTCTACAGGTTTTCTGCTCAACATTATTTCCTAATCTTTGTCTAATGACATGTTCAGTAGCTTTTGTTCTTTTTGGTTGATGCATATGCTGTACTTCATGATTCAGCCATCATTATTGTCTGAAAGGCATAATGCCAGCCATCATCAGATAAACACCTCTTCTGTTGACCAATCCCAAGCTGTTTTGGCTAATGCCAGTGGTTGCAATGGAGCTGCCAAGCCACGCGCAAGAGCTCGACGCGGCCAGGCCACTGATCCTCATAGTATTGCAGAGCGAGTGAGCATGCCTTTATGTTGTTATGTCTTACACTGCAAAGTACTTGGTTAGCCTATGAAATTTGCTTTGACTTGGTTATTTACTTGGTTGGTTTCACAATTTACTTCTGGAGACATGGTTCCTATATCAATATTTTTCATCTGTAAGTGTCAATCATTTGATGCAGCTCCGGAGAGAAAAAATTGCAGAAAGGATGAAGAATTTACAGGAGCTTGTCCCCAGTTCCAATAAGGTACTTGACCTTCATTTCTCCCTCTGTTCATGCTGTGGAGCTTTCTGCATGCTTCTGCCCTTTTATTTCAATAAAGAACTAGAAGGAAATCTTATTTTCTCTTCAACTAAACAGTGAGAGAAGAACAAATATCGACTGCAATAATAAAATTTTGGCATAGGCCGAGATACAGTAAGACTAGAATTAGAATAGCTTTGATTATAAGGATATTTAAGTCCTTTGAGTTGCAGCAGCTGCATTAATATTTTAATTAAGTACATGAGTTGAGAGTTGGATCAGGCTGAGTCAATTGTTATAAGTTGCAGTCCAACTGGAGCTTGAAGAAAGGTGATACCAGTTCACCTTTGCAATACCGTGTCATGGTATTAGCAGTACCACTGCTGTCCATGTAACCATACAGGTTGTTAAGGGGGATCTTTGCTGCTTCTGATTAGCTACTAGTCAAATTACATATTTCTGTATGCCAAGAAGAATCGTGATTTTGCTGATTTTATTATCTAGTTCTCATGGTTCTACAACAAGCTGTTTAGATAGTGCAGCATGTCTTTATCTACCGATGTGAATTAATAATTTTGAAGCTATAAAATTAGAATCTGTCTGCATAAATTTGCCATTTGATATGGAAAATATCTCCTTTATGGACTCAACTTTATATTACATAGGAATATCATAAGCTCTTTATTCTCCCTTAGCTGAAGAGTTGCTTGTAGCTGAAGCATGCACTTTTCTTTGTGCAGACTGACAAGGCATCGATGCTTGATGAAATCATTGAGTATGTAAAATTCCTCCAACTGCAAGTCAAGGTTTGCACGTTTACAATATGTTAATTATTAGCCTTTTGTTTATTTGCTTTCTTTCCCTCAATTCTTTTTCTGTAATATGTTAATTGAAGGTTCTAAGCATGAGCAGGCTGGGTGCAACTGAAGCAGTTGTCCCCCTATTGACAGATACTCAAACTGAGGTGCTGTTTCATTGCTTTTATTTTCTGATTAATTATCTGAACAGTAATTGCTTGTCTGAGCAGAATGACATGAAATTGCTTGTTCTCGTTTTTCTTGATTCTTTGTTTTGGTCTAATCAACTGATTATCTTTTTTTAAAAAATAGTAGTAAGATTTTAGCCTTTTTTTTCCTTTCGATCAAACAAAGGTATGATTAAAATTGACTTGCCTTTTGCCTTCAGCAGCAAGGTATGATTAAAGTTAAGTTGCAACTGACCACTTTACCATCATCTCCTCCTGTCCGTAGAGAATATAGAGATTAAGGAGTTAATTTGGATCCATGTCTTTATGCTCTACCACGAGCTGTTGCCATAGATGTAGCAAAAAAGATGTTATATCGGTTATCTTCAATCATTTATCATTTCTGCAGGGCTCCAACAGTCTGCTTCTATTGTCATCGTCGGCTGGGCAAGTTGGTTCTGACATATCCGAGTCAGAGGACAGCTTAGCATTTGAAAAGGAAGTTGTGAAGCTCATGGAAACTAATGTCACCACTGCCATGCAGTACCTTCAACACAAAGGGCTCTGCCTCATGCCGGTTGCGCTTGCCACCGCAATATCAACTCAGAAAGGCTCCTCCACTGCTATCCCACCAGATTGAAGTAAACCCGTAATGAGGCACGGTTCCATGGACAGCAGGAGTTGCCATGACCATGATACCACTCGCTGCAATGGTGCCATCCTTAAACAGGAAGCTCACCAAGCCAATGACAAGTCAAGAGAGCTAGCTGACTTGCTATGTTCTCCCTTTCTTTTCTTCTGATTTGTTTTCTGGTAGAGATTTTGGTTTGCTGATCAAAGTGTTAATTGGTTGTTCTAAGTTACTACTGACTGATGTATAGACTTTCTTGTTGAGAATGTTACAAGTTTATTCACATACATGTTCTTATGTGTGAATCAGACTAATAAAAAGAATTTGGTTGCATACTTGATTGATGTCATCTCCTAACTTTTCTAAGCTTCATTGATTAAATTATTCTTAATTCTTGAGTAAATCATCTACCCTTCCATCATCATCCTACTTAAAGCTGAAAAAGAGACTTTATTAATTAGAATGATTGTAGGGAGTTAAAGAGTTAGGAAGCTCCCATAAAAGCAACCCAATTGGTTGCTTCACAGAGTAGAAAATCTACAGAACATGTTCTTGAGTTGCCATGGAGTCTGCTCTTTGTCAATACTCCAAAGATCATATTCATCTGATTCCTTTATAGGCGAGTAAAAATGGAAAGGAAAAAGCATACTTCTTGTATTGACATACGGCAATGCGACAGTCATAAAACATGCAGCTCTCTTCCTTTTTAGACGAGAAAGGGGACAAAGATCAGATGTGCTTCTTCTTGATGGTTTTTATCTCTAGGCTACTGCTGAGATCCTCCTGCATCGGCCAGAATCATCAACTCCGGTGGAAGCATGATGAGGAAGAGGAGGCTTCGACCTCTCCTTGGTCGACGCTTCGAGTTCACTCCTCTCATCTTGCAGGATTTGGTGACGACGGCATTCCTCGCTGCAGAATCCCTGTTCTCCCCTGCCCTAAGCCAGCTACAACCATCAATCTACAACACCACAACGAGAAGAAGAAGAAGAAGAAGAAGAAGAAGAAGAAGAAGGAGAATACCTGTACATGTACACATCCTTGTGAAGACTGAGCTCCCTTTTGCAGAAGCAGCAAGCTCTGAGGAAGCCAAACCGTGGTGGTGAAGTCATAGGCGTGCATGGCTTCAACAAAGACTTGATGACGACATAGTCGGATCGTCGTCCCGAACGCTGTATGAGGAGGATACGAAGGCCTTCGTATTTGGGGCAGTCGAGCTCTGTGATGGCGGCTGCGTTCTCTGGAGCCTCACCACCTTCTTCCTCCCCCAGGTGGAAGATGCTCTCGGTTCTTGGGAGCATGGTGGGGAGGAGAAAGCAGGGTGGGGGTGGGGTGGGAACGGTGGAGCCTCGTCAAGTGATGATGGACACTTAAAACCGTTTCTTGTCCACAACAGGATCCATCACCTTTTCCATGTGACATGTTAGAATCCATTTTATGTAACATCACCATTTAATTCTATCACAAATGTTAGGAAACCTTTGAATCCATTTAGATCACAAGAGTCTTTTATCAAAATTTTGATAATGTTTTTTTATGTACAAATTTTGTAAAAAAAAAATTATGTTTCTATGTCACAATGTTAATTTTTTTTTTTGGAACTGTGTTTATTATACTACTTTTTGCTATTCATTTTTCTCTGAAAATATTATACTACAATAGAACTGTGTTAATTATACTACTTTTTGCTATGCTTTTTTCTCTGAAAATATTATACTACAATATATATATATATATATATATATGACCGATCCATAAGGAAAAGAGATAAAAGGGAAGGAAAAAAAAGAAATAAATGACTGAGAGTATTAGGTAAAAAAAAAAAAAAGAAGAGAAAGAGATAACATTCTGAAAGATAGAAACATAAAGGGAGAAAACCTTTGGAGAATCTGTGGAATATGTAGTGAGGTGCATGGCAAAGTGAGGCACTCCACACTCTTCATCCATCCATCCATCCATCCATCCGTGGAATAATGCCCTCGTAAAGGCTGACCCAGTCTCCCTCCCCTTCGTCTCTCTTCATCCATCCATCCATCCATCTGTTGTACTTCACCACCACCCTGAATGCCTCAAATGCTTCAGAAGAAGATTATGCCAGAGAAACAAGGAACTAAAACTGCACTACTCCCCCTTGCGATCAAAAAATTATTTAAGAGATGTAAGGAACATACGTAATCTTCACAAGATTATTGGGTGTACGAAGTTCTTTAGAAAAGACAGCTTACAAGAAAAGAAACAGAAAACATAAAAAACCTTTTGAGGCGTTTGTTTATAATGGTCGAGCTAATTCAATGTCAAATGGTTTGGGTGTTACCACAACCAAATCATAGGAGAGCAAAGATGAACCAACCCAGTCGCTCTCTTTTTTTTTTTTAAACTCTGAAACCAATGTCGAGAGTGGATGTAAGTCCAAGTTAAACCGATGAGGATTACCACACAATCATCAAATTTTTAATCCCATTGTATTTATTTGTAGGTCGAACTCAATCACAATCGTTCCCTTCTCCTAATGCTAAGTAACGTTGCTCGTCTCTCTGCCCTTCCCTTCTTCGTCCTCTGACAACACCCTCTGTTGTCCTTCGGTGCAGAAAGGGGAACAGGAGAGGAGGGACCATGCTCCTCCTCCGTTCCCTTCTCCCCACCTCAATGCAACTCATTCCTCATGTCCAGATGTGTGTGTGTGTGTGTGTGTGCGTGCATGCAGGGCAACATCACCTCACTGAATTATATACTCTCCTTCTCTCTCTCTCTCTCTCTCTCTGTGTGTGTGTGTGTGTGTGTGTGTGTGTGTCTCCGCATAGAAGGTGATGAGTAAATGATAAATCATCAAAGCATGAAGTTGAAGCCTGGGTTAGGTAGGTTGTGTCTTCTGGTCCGAGGGCCTTCTTTTTTCTTCTTTCTTTAATTGGAGTTTGCATGCGTTAGCTCCAAAATCTTCAACCCTTTTTCTTTAATTGGAGTTTGCTTTCTCAACCCCCTTTCCCCACATATTTATTTCATTTTAAGAAGCAATGGCCAGAAGGTTATCCAACAATTAACTTGCCAAGGGGTGGGTAGGTTTGCTACACCAACCCCTTCCACATTAATTGCCATCATTCCCCGTCTCAATCAAAAGTGTTTCACTTATCATGTAAATAGCATGTAATTTTCATACTCATCATCAAGATGTACTAGCATTTGTCCTTCATAAAAAACATTCTTGTTGCTGTATTTGATAGAAAAATAATTTTTAGATTAGAATCTTCATGGAGCTAATTATATATCTTCTTAATATAATCAACGTCTTTATCAGCTAGTTTTTGTTTAAACAACAACATGGAGTATCTATTTTTTTATAATGGTTTCAAGCTAATTCTGTTGAATTATATTGATGGCCATAATGCATGCTTGTTTCTCTCTGCTCTTTTTTTGTTTTTTTGTTTTTGTTTTATTTACACCATGTGTAATGTGTTTGCAGTTCCTCAAAAAATAAAATAAATAAATAAATAAAATAAAATAAAAGAGCGGTGCATTTCCATCATATGATTGATATAGATTAGCTTCCTTAGCCTCGAGTAGTTACATGTACTACATCAATTGGTCATGTTTGTTCCTGTAGATATTTTTCTCATGCATTATAACAATGAAAAGGAAATGACCAATTTTATAGAGGAGCACAGTTGGATCCTTTTCACTAAAAAAATTAGGAAAATATAATCGGTAAAATTAAGAAAAACATAATCCAAAACCATGACAGCATCCATAATATTGTCTATTGAGATCTTAATCCATATAAAATAAAACTTCAAATCAGCATCTTAATCACTAACAGTGGCAAAAAAAAACAACAACGCAATGTTGCACAGAAAGTGCAATAAGGTCCACACCAGTGGCCTTATGTCATGGGGCAGATCATCATAACCATTATGGTTGGAGTGTTAGCATCAATCAATGTCTTATCATTTGAAGTGAGCGTATGCTTCTTTAATGTTAATCAAACCCCGATGTGCCTTTTTAACTCGTGATCCGCCAAAAGATCCCATGGGGTTGCAATCTACATTTTCTAAATCTTTGATCCAAATTACAAAAGCTATAAATTCTCAGCTAGATTTTGAGTCATTTCTATAACACAATCGAAAGATACCCGAACCTGAATTAACTAGGTCCGATGGATACTTTGGGTTACAACTAGATCTAAGCTTATGATACAAGAACAATTCTCCTCCTCCATTTGGATGCTTTTACTAATATAATAGAGAGTATGAAAGTAGGATGAAATAGACATCATTTATTTTTATATAGGGTTCATATGAAATGTTTAGAAAATGATTTTCTCTATCAAGATTAGATAAATAGATAGAATCATCTTCAAGTGGTTAGAGATACAATATCCTCCTCTATCTTTTATCCATATCTTTTATCATATTCTTGCAAGTTGAACTTCCGTCAATAATGCCAATCTTGGATCAATATAAAGAAAATACTTTACGGGCAAACGGCTTTGTGAGGGAGTCTTCTAGTTGATCGACAATATGTATATGAGAAACTCATAGTTGATTTTTAATAATTTAATCTCTGACGAAATGAAAGTATATGAGAATGTGTTTCATACGTGAGTGGAACACTGGATTGACACATAGGTAGGTGGCTCGGACATTATCACAATATATTGTTGGAGTTATGGTGGAGTTGATGTCCAATTCTTTCAGTAGATTCATGACCTAAATTGAGGTCTGCAATAGCGATGATTTATATTTAGCAACAGATCTATCTGAGTTCTGCTTAATTCGAAAAATCTATTTACAGCTGATGATGTTTTATGTATAGTGAAAGGGTACAAAGATCCACGTAGAATTATGGAGTATGGTATCACATTCTTCACAAATGACTTTACGCTAGTGTGGAGATTTTTGGGCTTGAGCGATGGTAGTGGGCTTAATTGGCTTTAGAGAAAGATTTGTTGTAGCATAAAAGTCAAAGTATTTGACATGGTTTGAAAATACTATTAGTAAAGATAGAAAAATGGAAGTTACTTTATGTTTCGCTAGAACTAATTAAGACCCAATTTAAGATAGGTCAAGAGATAGTAGCTCATGTATAACTATAAAGTAAATAAGAGCAATCATAAGTAGAAAAAGTAATTAGAAACACTCACAATTATAGTGGTTCGATCTCAACTTGGCCTATGTCTACTCCTGAGTCCTCTTCCCGAGGTCCATCGGCGCCTACTATCAATCTTCTTTCGGTGAATATCAAACCCTTACAGCTTTCTCTCTCATTTTTATAGGCTCAGGAGCTAAATCTTACAAGCTTACAAGGGAGATTTATAAGAATTACACTTCTTCCCTCACTCCCTTGCCCTTTTTTTTTATTATAATTTAGCACATAATTTTTTTACAGAATTTTCAGTTCAAAGTGTTGTGTTAAATATAAGAAAACTTACGATATTTATAGACTACAATTGGCTTCAGAATTGAAGCAAAAAATTCATACATATCTATAAAAATTGAGTACAGGCGATACCACCATCGGTGTCAATGATGCCGTCACCGAAAGCAGCTCAAAAAATAGGATGGTAGTGGTACAATCATTGACTTAGGCAGTACAACCACTACCTAGGCAATACGACCGCCACTCACCAGCGGTACAAACGCCAAAAAACCCAAAAAATTGATTCCCTCTACTTTTTCAATCCTAACTTGTACCTTCTATTGACCACTATTTAGGTCAACCAGTTGAGCTCGACTTGAGTTCAATCTACTCTCGATAGTGGACTCAGTTTGCCTCATTCGAGTTAATTTGGATTCCTTCCAAATCTAACTCAAGTAGGACTCAAATCATAATTGATGCTAACTATAACTTAATTATAATCAACATGGCCAATAAGTCCCATTACACATTTCCAACTCCTGACAAGTTTTTTCGCTACCTTTGATGATCTTCCAATGAGTCTCTTGATCTTCTTCCGGTAAACTTCCTGACGCCATCCTAGCAAGCTCCCAATCTCCTTCGGCAAGCTTCCGACAAACTCTCGGCAAGCTTCCGATACCCTCAGCCAGCTTCCGACTGGCAAGCCTTTGATTCCTTCGATGAGCTCCCGGTGTATTCCCAACGAGTTCCTAATACATCGTCCTAACCTCGGCCTGATGCCCGGAGTTGACTTTGGCCCAACATTTGATTATAATTTTCTCTCTATCATAGTTATTCCTGCATCAAACATCTTTAACACACTTGTTACATTAATAACTCATCAATTGATTTCACCATCAAAATCCAAGATTCAATAATCTCCTCCTTTTTGATGATGATAATAATTGATGATGAGGATTATACCTTACTCCCCCTATATCCATACCATAATCCAAATAAGGAAAACTTAAATCCAAGAAAACCAACCACTCTTGAATTTAAGTATCATAACATCTATACCATGATTTAAATAAGAAAAACTTAAATTCAAGAGAATCACATACCCTTGAATTCAAGTATTAGAACATTTATTTTCAAATGATATATCATGAATTTCAAAAATATCGAATCATCATAATATTAATTTTTGATCAAGAATATTTCAAGAAATGTAAAATTTCCTTCTTTTAAAGATCATCATGATATAGATTTCATCCAACAAATTTTTATAAGATTATTCTAAGAATTTCATGCATTATTCAAAAAATTTCTTATTTTAAAAAAGCTATTTCTTCCCTTTTATTTTATATATGCTATTTCTCCTTTTTTATCATATATGTTATTTCTTCTTTTTTGACATGTATATATCATTTTGTGTCATCTATACGCTACTTCTCCCCCTTTGTCATCATCAAAAAGAGGTGAAATAATAAACATATAATTTTCATGATATATAAAGTCATCATATGTCAAAACAAATATGATTAAATGCTTAAGTTCTTTATTGCTCCCCCTTAATAAAATAGGATAAGGGCCTAATATTCCCATGAAAGTTTTCTTCCCATTTTGTAAATAAGAAAGTAGAAATAAGCAAGGGGATTTGAAAATATCATTACAAAAATAGATCTTAATCTCATAAAATTTGAAATATAAAGTTAGAAATTATTCATGCAATTTTGTACATTTCAAACAAGAGTAGTAAATCAAGCAAATCATGCATTTTGATGATCTTCTCATGTCAATTTTGATAAGAATTGTAATTTATAAAGGCAAAAAAATTCAAAGAAAAATGTGATGGTAAATTAAGCTTAAGTAATTAAGCATTTCACATGTGTTTTAAAATTCTAAATTTTCTTCTTAGAAAATTGTTCCTCATTCAATGTTATAAGATTTATGATATCAATTTTCTTTTAATCATATTGATAATTTTATTTTCCTTTTTTGTCATTATCAAGAAAAGAAATACGATAGTATAATTTTTCTTTTTACATCAATGTTCTAATTACACCTAAAAGTATAAGGAGATTATGTCCCTAAAAATAAAATCCAAAAAACATGATTTAATAAATTTATCCCATTTTTTGTTTGTGAATTTCAATATACATAATTAAGAAATCTTATATATTTAAAATTTCAAGTAAAATAGAATCCAAATAATGCAAATTTCATGTATTTAAAGTTATTAATTTTCTTTCAAGTAAATCACTCCTTATCTAATGTTAGAAGATTTTTTTATATATATGGTTTTCTTCTAACCAAAATAATAATTTTCTTTCCCACCTTTTTTATTGTCAAAAGAATTATGATGATATATTTTCTTTATGACCATAAGTACAAAGAGATCATGTCATGAAAAATCAAATCTTCAAGTGCTAAAAGACATGATTAAATAACTCTCCTACCAATTTTAATTGGAAATCTTACGAGATCTAAACAATCTTGATCTTAAGTTATAATTATCAAAATCATTGATCTCATTTTTATTGAAACAAATAAATCATAGATATTCAAAAATTTGATATGCATTGAGGATATGATAAGTTTAGAAATAAAGGGAATGTTCATGATAAAACAAATCTCATTTAATTTTCAACTTATCACAAGTTTAAGAAAAATTAATTTTGGTGATAAGTTTTAATAATAAGGAAGTCATAAGTAATCATGTCATGAAGGATATTATTATCAAATCATGAATGCCAAAGGATATGATTTATTTTGACAAATCTCTTCTTAAATAAGATTCAAAGTTTTATGAATCTTAGGAGATCAAAGAAGAGTCTTTATTCATATCACATTATACATATCAAGATTATGACTAGATTGCAAGGAAGAAAAAAAATGAAATATCATGATTTGTATATTTGAAACTTTAAGTTGTTAATAATATGGTTCAGAATAAGAATTTCAAATTATAGTCCGAAGACAAATTATGATTCATTTATATAATTCTCTTTGAATGAACTTGATTTATATAAGGATTCAAGTTTCAATTCAAGAACCATCATCTAATCATAACCCATTTTAACATACAACTATCATCATAACATTTAAATTAATCATTCCACAAACTTAGTTAATATAATATTTAAATCATCAAATTATTTTTATAATTTAAGAGATTCAACAATAATGACATCATTTTATCTTTAGTTGAAGGGTTGATAAGATAAAAATGTTTTCAAGAAGAATTATCCTCTTTTTAGTTGTTTGGTATGATTTGTTTCAAGAATGATTTTTAAATCAATGAATTATCGTTTAAGACAAAAAACCAAATGTAATTATAGAAGAAATCATCAAAGTCATCAAAATAATAATATATTTTTAAAAATTTAACCTATCTCAATTTCAACTTTTAAATGAGTCTCTTTACACATAGTGCAAGGAGTTATCATGCAATCTCCATTCTCATTTCAAAAGTATTTTTAATTTTTAAAAAAATACTTAAAAATAAAGTATAATTTTTCTCTCTTTTTTTAATATTTTAATATATGCTCAAATTCAAGAATAATATATCATTTAACAACACACATTCAATCTCAACATACAACTATTCAACCATTTAAATCAATCATTCAACGATGATATTTACAAGCTAACTTAGTCAAAAATACCATAATAATTAAGTTATTCAACAGTACCATAATAATAATATTCAATTATTATCAAAATCTTATTTTTATAAATTTTAATATAAACATATTTTTCAATAGCTAAGATTCTTTACTTCTAATTTATTTTCATACTAGTATGGTCTAGTTATGCATTATCAAGATTAATTATATAATTATGAACTATATTTAATAAAAATATTTGTTATAGCAAAAACAAAGATCATTAAGTTTCAAATATCTTGATTCAAATAATTTTCTTTAATTTTGATATTTTGTCTAGAGAGCTTGATAAATGAGTTAGATCTCAAGTCAAATGGCTTGAGCATTGTTAGGATTTTAGCTAGGGGAGTCATAATTTAGTTTCATTGAAGATGACAAACATATAAATCCTAGGGGCATTCATGTAAATCCAATCTAGTCAATCCTTATTAAAGAGGTAAGGAGGTCGACTATGTTAGGATTAGTTTTGAGGAAGATATTTTGAGGAAAAAAAAGATACATGTCACCCTAATTAACCACCCCTTATCCTAGTTAAAGAGGGGTTAGTTGAAGAGGGGTTAAGTTAGAATATGATTATTATTAGTTTGGAGGTTGCTTCTTAGAGTCGGAGTAGGAGTTGTTAGGAGTTGTTAAGAGTTATTAAGAGTAGGAGTCAAAAGTAGGAATCATATTAGGAGCTAGGGTTTAGAAGCCCTATAAATAACCTTGTATTCTCTCCTCTTTCATCATCAATAGATCAATTATCTTTCAGCTCATGTAACAGAAAACCAAGGAGGGAGGAACCCCTATAGAGTTCCAAAGAGGTCGATCCCCTATAGAGATCACCCCAAGCTTAGAATCCGTAAGAGTCCTAATACTTGGTATCAAAGTAGCATTCTTGGCATTTTACTATCCTTTCATAGCCATCTATCAGCCCCCGATAGCCATCCAAATCAATTCCCACAATTGCTTGAAGATCGTCACCAAATTTCACCGTCATCTCCACTACGACAGATCATCCTTTGATCTCCCCGTAAATTGCAACAGGTATTGGTTTCCTACCTTACTACTACTGCAATTTAGTTATCCCTATTCAAA
Source organism: Ensete glaucum (assembly GCA_021527575.1). Lineage (NCBI taxonomy): Eukaryota > Viridiplantae > Streptophyta > Magnoliopsida > Zingiberales > Musaceae > Ensete > Ensete glaucum. The sequence goes on along the minus strand of CM038556.1, from coordinate 22,718,044 downwards.
AAATCCAAAAAAACTCATTCCTATTTGCTGCATAAACTTTTTGTCGCAAAATTTCCATCTTTAAGATGAAAGTTACGTTGCATAATTCTAGCCGCACACCCTTGACTGTTTGATTTAATGCTACATTTTTACTGATCCAATCTCTACAAAATTTTTATGACAGCTTTAGCACTTCCTATCTTTAGATTCTTTTTAGTTTCACTAAAAAAATTTCAATATAAACCACTGATCTTTTACGTCAAAGCTACTGCACTTTGGACATAAAAATCTACTATAGTACCTTCCTGTGATCTTTGATTTTGTCCAACCTTTTGTTGCCATTTTCTTTCATAATTTTTTTATCAGTATTACTTGTCCCTAACTAGCAGATTCTCCTTGAGTTTTACTTAAATCCTTATTTTAAACTATCGAAAAAAAATCTCGTCTATACTACTGAAACCTTTTGATGAAAAAATTCTACCGCAATACCTTCTCGTATTCCTTGCTCTTCTGCTAATTTCTTCTACAAATTGTTTGATAGCATTACTTTTCCCTTGCTAGTGGATTCCTATTGAGTTTTACTTAATTCCTTGTTATGAACTACTGTAAAAATTTTTGACTATACTACTGAAATCTTTCGCTGAAAAAATTCTACAGCAACACCTCCTTGCAATATTTTATTTTGCTGAAACTTCTGCTATCGTTTCTTTCCATAAAATTTTTGACGACATTACTCTCCCTTACCAGTAGATTCTCCTTAAGTTTTACTTAAATTTTTATTGAGAATTTCTAGAAAAAATTGCATCTTCACTGTTGGAATTTTTTTAATAAAAAATTTACTGTTGCACCATCGTCTTTCTTCTTCTTCTTAACCCACCAAAACCCAACCATCTTGCTGCTACCATCTAAGATGTCTTTAAGGCATCCCTTTAGCCTTAAGTCATAACTATTGTAACCTATTTTTATAACCCAAACAATACCCAAAACGACAATCCAAAACAGTGACCTATCGCAGCCTATCGATGTAGAATTCTGCAGCACTACCTTTAGTATTTTTTGTTGCACCCATATATGATCCTTACCGAAATTATTATTGCCACCCACCTCATCTTTAGGGCACCCCTCTAGCCTTAACATATAGCCATCATAATCTATTTCCAGAATCTGCAACCAACTCAAACTGTAGCCTAAACAACAGTCTTACGCAGCCAATAAACCTTCTAATTAACCATCCCTTATCCTAGTTAAAGAGGGGTTGGTTGAGGAGGGGTTAAGTTAGAATATAATTTTGATTAGTTTAGAGGTTGATTCTTAGAGTCGGAATAGGAGTTGTTAAGAGTTATTAGGAGTAGGAGTCAAAAGTAGGAATCATATTAGGAGCTGGGGTTTAGAAGCCCTATAAATAACCTTATATTCTCTCCTCTTTCATCATCAATAGATCAATTATCTTTCAACTCATGTAATAAATAGAAAACCAAGAAGGGAGGAACCCCTGTAGAGTTCCAAGGAGGTCGATCCCCTATAGAGATCACCCCAAGCTTAGAATCCATAAGGGTCCTAACACTTGGTATCAGAGCAGCATTCTTGGCATCTCGTTGTCCTTCCATAGCCATCCATCAGCCCCCCATAGCCATCCAAAGCAATTCCCACAATTGCTTAAAGATTGTCACCAAATTTCACCGTCATCTCCACTACCACTAATCATCTTTTGATCTCCCCGTGAATTGTAATAGGTATTGGTTTCCTACCTTACTAATGCTGTAATTTAGTTATCCCTATTCAAAAAATCTAAAAAAATTTGTTCCTATTTGCTGCACAAACTTTTTGTCATAAAGTTTTCATCTTTACGATGAAAGTTACGTTGCACAATTCTAGTCACACACCCTTGACTGTTTGATTTGCTGCTATGTTTTTATTGATCCAATCTCTACGAATTTTTTACGACAGCTTTAGCACTTCCTATCTTTGGATTCTTTTTAGTTTCATTAAAAAATTCTCAATATAAACCACTGATCTTTTATGTCCAAACTGCTACACTTTGGATGTAAAAATCTACTATAGTACCTTCATGTGATCTTTGATTTTGTTGAACCTTTTGCTACCATTTTCTTTCACTAATTTTTTATCGGTATTATCTTTCCCTAACCAGCAAATTCTTCTTGAGTTTTAACTTGAATCCTTATTTTAAACTATAAAAAAAAATCTTGTATATACTACTGAAATCTTTTGATGAAAAAAATTCTACTGCAATACCTTCTCGTATTCCTTGATCTTCTGTCGATTTCTTCTACAAATTTTTTTGAATTCCTATTGAGTTTTACTCAATTCCTTGTTATGAACTACTGCAGAAAATTTTGACTATACTACTAAAATCTTTCACTGAAAAATTTTTGCAGCAACACCTCCTTGCAATCTTTGATTTTGCTGAAACTTCTGCTATCGTTTCTTTCCACAAAATTTTTGATGATATTACTCTCCCTTACCAGTAGATTCCCCTTGAGTTTTACTTGAATTTTTATTGAGAATTTCTAGAAAAAATTACATCTTCACTGCTAGAATTTTTTTGATAAAAAATTTGCTGCTGCACCTTTGTCTTTCTTCTTCTTCTTAACCCACCGAAACCCAACCATCTTGCTGCCACCATCCAAGATATCTTTAGGGCATCCTTTTAGCTTTAAGTCACAACTATTGCAACCTGTTTTTATAACCCAAACAACACCCAAAACCACAAGCCAAAATAATGACCTATCGCAGCCTATCGATGCAGAATTCTGCAGCACTACCTTCGGTGTTTTTTGTTGCACTCATATATGATCCTTATGAAAATTGTTGCTGCCACCCACCTCATCTATAGGGCACCCCTCTAGCCTTAAGATATAGCCATCATAACCTATTTCTAGAATCTGCAACCAACTCAAATCGTAGCCTAAACAGTGGTCTTACGCAGCCACTGAACCTTCTACTGATCCTTACCCTCTGCAGCCACCAATCTTACAAAACCGGTTGCTGCCATCAATAGCAACCCTAAGCCATCCCTCTAATCCTAAACCTCTGTCACCAAACCCTTATTATAGCCCTACAACAGCCCTAAATCACAGCCCCAATAGCACCCCAAAAAATAGCAACCTGTCAGCTCCAAACCGTAGCTATCTACCCATGATCCACCATCTCTTTTGGCCACCAAACCACTAAACCATTCCATACCACTGACCTAATATCAAGAGAGAGACATTGGCATCTTAGATTTAGAGGCATACGCAATGGCATCTCAAAGTTCAATCGATGCCAAGTTGGAGGCATTTGAATCACACATAGAGGACAGATTGTATGCCTTATTCGCCAAATTCAGATTGAGCTGATCTCCGAGCCCAATAAAATTCTAGCAAGGTCAAAGTTCAGAGAGGCCTCTCAAAAAGAAAGAATGAGCCACTGATATAAGGCAAACACACATGAGGGTGGACTTCCCTTGATGGGAAAAAGGAGACCCGATGAGATAGATTTCGCACGTCAAACGTTACTTCCGTCATCACCAAACATTGGAGGATTCCATGGTGGATACCACTATCATCCACCTTGAAGGAGATGCTATATGATGGTACAATTGTCTTGAATACAACTATGGGGCTCTGATATGGATACAATTCAAGTATGTGCTACTGAACCGCTTTGGGCCGACCAAGTCTAAAATTATCAACAGACAACTTGTCAAGATCTAACAAACCTCCACGATCCAAGAATACCAGACCAGGTTTAAGGAATTATCTTATTTTGCTTATGATTGGTCTGACAAACAATTATTAGGGATGTTCATCGAAAGATTCACATCAAAAATTAAATGAGAGGTTAAAGCACGATAGCCCCACACCATAAAGACCGCAATCTCTTTCGCCGGAATCCATGAGGAATGGCTGAACCAAGATACTGAGAGGATGAGAACCACTCTTAGACTAGCAACATATAAATCTTCCTCTACTCCTAACCATTCTTCGCTGCTAAAAAAATTGACGAGAGAAGAGCTACACGATAGATCGGTGAAGGGCCTTTGTTGGCATTGCAACGAACTTTGGAGCTGCAACCAACACTACAAAAAGGGGAGCTTGTCATGATAAAATCTATTAAAGAATTTAAAGAAGAGGTCCAGGAACCTAAGGAGGAGAACACGAAGGAGGACTCACAGTCGGCCGATTGCACGATTCATGCTTTAGCCGGCCATGCGAACCCATAAGCAACAAAAGTTGAAGAATCCTTTAAGCAGCAACTTGTCACTATCCTCACCAACAATCTTATGAATGGTAAGGGAGAACAACTGACCTTATGTGAGAAACATGGGAGTGAAGTAATGATGATCTCGACATAAAGCTTACTGAAATTTCAAGTGCCTCTACCGAACCGAGCCGACTACTTCCTACCAGGCTATACAATCTTCATATGCTTATCTTGTAGGAGGAACCACCAGCACATAATCGGCCATATTACTATCCACATCCTCAGAGGTCCGAAGCTAAAATGATCGTCTAGGAGATGCAGAACCATGGCCTTCCCTTGCAAGGACACTTTATCTCTAAAAGTTTTACCTCTTTATCTATATGTATAAACTCTTCCTGAAGTGCCACATCCAGCCGAACTAGCTATGATTTCTGAAGCACTCCCATATCTCGGGCTACTTCCATGACTTCTCTAAGGAGTGGACCATAATACTCAAAGTATTCCCTGATGACGACCACCGATCTACGATCTATGACCGCAAGAAGATTGAGTCCCTCCAGCGACAATACATGTATGAAATCTGTGATAGCAAACTTTATTGGATGGAGATCAAAATTATGAAGGAACAGGCAGGAGGAAGGCATCCACATGTCCACCATTTATAGATTCTCACAGTCTCGATGCCATCTACTTCAGTGCTAGCATTACTCGATCATGGTAATATGTTTGCAATTATAGCAGACATATCAGGAATTATGATCAGCACCACCTTCATGTAAGATGGTTGACTTCTAATACATATCGAGGCTCTCCCTACATTTCACATGATGCTTTTGATCTGTAAAGGGATACTAATTGCTACTGAATTTGAAGTTTGGCATGATACAGATCAATACCATAAAAAGGAGATAAAAATATGCTCGGTAAAATTACAACTCCTACCCTCTTCGGAATCAGAATGGACTCACATCACCAGGGACCTTATTAAAGGGGAGCAATTATTCCAAAAGAAGGCTCAGTTATTATTAAAGAACAACCAAGTAGCAGCTCATGCAAGAAAGAAACAACCACCCAACAAATATCAGAGTAGAAGAAAGTTTGCTGTTGAATATCAAGTTTCTCTTTATCTCCAGCCCTATAGTAGAAAATATAAGCTTCAAGGAAGTGGTCCCTCTACTACTTTGGTCCTTACAAAATTGGGGATCACAATGGAGCCGTGACTTGTGGATCAAATCAGTACATCAATTTAAAAATACAATTGATCCTCCAAGTAACTCATTGCAAATAGAAGTTTAGGGAGGATAACTCAGCCTCGATTTATCCACCCGACACCCAAGTCAATAAGGAGGCCCAGGTTCAATTGATGATTGCATGAGATTATGGGATCACCACACATCAGCGTCCAGCCACTACTGTTGATATTGGACCCTAGGAGCAGGATGTGCCTACTATATGACCATGAGGGACTCTCGTAAGGAATTGCATATCACGACCCAGAGACATGGAGCTCAGCCTTGAGGACAAGGTTGATTGAAGAGGATGAGTCTGTTAAGACTCTCGCTAGGGGAGTCATAATTTAGTTTCATCGAAGAGGCAAATATATAAATCCTAAGGGCATTTACATAAATCTTATCTAGCCAACCCCTATTAAAAAGGTGAGAAGACTGACTAGATTAGGATTAGTTTGGAGGAAGATATTTTGATGAAAGAATAAGATACATATGACCCTAGTTAACTACACCTTATCCTAGTTAAAGAGGGCGTTGGTTGAGGAGGGGTAAAGTTAGAAGAGGATTAGGATTAGTTTGGAGGTTGCTTCCTAGAAGTTATAGTAGGAGTTGTTAGGAGTAGGAGTCAAATGTAGGAATCATATTAAGAGTTAGGATTTAGAAGCACTATAAATAGCCTTGTATTCTTCTCTCTTTCATCATTAATAGATTAATTATTTTTCAGCTCATGTAACATAAAACCAAGGAGGGAAGAACCCTTGTAGAGTTCCAAGGAGGCCGATCCCCTATAGAGATCACTCCAAGCTTAGAATCCGCAAGGGTCCTAATAGGCATTCACTATCAAGGTACCATTTAGTACTCCTAGCCTTAATTTGGTGACAAACCCATAAGAAAGATTTTGGTACCCATTTTATATTGGGACATATACGAAGAACTTTATCTATCTTGTTTGTTGGTTTTTGGTTGTTTGTGGTTACTTCAGGAACCCAAACTAATTTGTGTGGATTATGTTTTTTATAAATATTTATAGGCCTTCTGTCATAATTTTTCATAAAAATTATATTTAATTTTAGATGGTAAGTTAAGAGTGGGTCCTTTAACAAAAATAATTGGCTTTTGTTGAGTGTTGCCAACAAAGCCTATACCTCTTTTTCTATTAACATGACCTTTATTGGTAAGGATCATGTTTAGGAATTTATTCCCTATTTCAAAATTTTCTAATGTTTGTTTTAGCATGACATTTTCCTTTTCAACATTTTCTAGCGTTTTACACTTAGAGCAGATATTGTGTAATGGTGTATCATGCATTTGATCAAATCTACTAACTAAAGAGTCATGTTGCTTTTTAAGTAACTTATAAGATTTACTAATTTTTCTAAATTTATCAAACAATTCATGAAATATATTTAGCAATTCAGAAAGAGAAATTTTTAAACATTCACTAACCTTATCTTGGATAGTCATGAGAGCATAGTTGGCCACTTCTTCCTTGCTATGCTCCTCTTTATCTAATGAGTTTGTGTCATCCCATGTTGTTAAAAGAGCTTTCTTCTTGTATGGCACTTTCTTCTTTAATTGAGGAAATTCAAATTTAAAATATCATGATGTTTTACATTTAAAGCATATAATATTATCCTTTTTTGGTTTATTTTTATTTTTATAATTTTTATTTTTTATAAATTTTTTAAATTTTCTAGATAACAGTGCAATGCCATGGTTCCCATCACTCGAGGTTTCACTTGAGGAGTTATTTGTAGTTCTTAGTACTAAATCTTTTTTGTTCTTAGAAGGGGTTTATCAAGCTCTTTATGCACTTTACAGTTCAGTTCATATGTCATAAGTGATCCGATAAGTTCTTCAAGATGCAGGTTATTAAGATCTTTGGCCTCTTGTATAGTAGTTACTTTAGGATTCCAACTTTTAGGAAGGGATCCTAAAATTTTACTAACAAGTTCAAAATTAGAAAAATATATTTCAAGTACTTTTAGATCATCGACGACATCCGTGAAATAAGTATACATGTTTCCAATAGACTCAATTGGTTTCATTCTAAATAACTCATAATTATGAACTAAAATAATGATATTATATTTTTTAACTCTACTAGTGTCTTCATGTGAGATTTCTAGTATATACCAAATATAATAAGCAGTTTCATAAACAGAAACTCGATTAAATTCTTTTTTGTCAAGAGTACAAAATAAGGCATTCATAGCCTTCACATTCAATGAAAAAACTTTCTTTTCAAATTTGTTCCATTCATTTATGGGCTTAGAAGATTTTACAAAACTATTTTTCTAATATATGATATAAATCAAAATCCATGTAAATCAAGAAAATATACATTCTAGTTTTCTAATAAGTATAATCTGTCCCATTGAACATGGGTGGATGTGCAATAGAATGTCCTTAATTAATGCCAAAAGAAGCCATTTACTCACTTGAGTTTTTAGTCCAATGAGTATCACGTGGCTCTTACACTATTTGTTAGGATCAGTTGATACTAAGAGAGAAGGAGGAGGGGGGGTGATTTGAATTAGTGCAAAAGAGAAAGTGCTTAATTTACGAACCGTTGCTTATAGATAGTAAAGATAGAAAAACAGAAGCTCCTTTATATTTCGTTAGAACCAATTAAGACCTAATTTAAGATAGGCCAAGAGATAATAGCTCGTGTCCAACTATAAAGCAAAATAAGAGCAATCACAAGTAGAAAGTAAAGCAAAATCAATTAGAAACACTCACAATTATAGTGGTTCAGCCTTAACTTAGCCTACGTCCACTCTCAAGTCCTCTTCCTCTCTCCTTTTCACAGGTTTAGGAGATGAACCTTACAAGCTTACAAGGGAGATTTACAAGAATTACACTTCTTCCCTCACTCCATTACCCCTTTTGTTTTTCTTACAATTTAGCACATAATTTTCTTATAAAATTTTCAGCCCAAAGTGTTGTATTAAATGCAAGAAAACTTGAGATATTTATAAACCCAAATTGGCTTCAGAATTGGAGCAAAAAATTCAAACGTATCCGAAAAAATAAGTTACAGGCGGTACCACCATTGGCATTAGTGCCGCTACCGCCAAAAGCAGCTTGAAAAATAGGATGACGATGGTACAAACATCGACCTGGGTGGTACAATTGCTTGGGTGGTACGACCGTCACTTACCAATAGTACAATCGCTAAAAAACCTAAAAAAGTGATTCCCTCCACTTTTTCAATCCTGACTTGTACCTTCTGTTGACCACTCCTTAGGTCAACCAAATGAGCTTGACCTGAGCTCAATCCACTCTCCATAATGGATCTAGTTTGCCTCACTTGAGTTAATTTTAATTTATTCTAAATCTAACTCAAGTAGGACTTAAACCATAATTGATGCTAAGTATAACTTAATTACAATCAATATAGCCAACAAGTCTCATTAGACCTTTCCAAATCCTAGCAAGCTTTTAAGCTACCCTCGATGATCTTCTGGTGAGTCTCTCAGTCTTCTTCTGGTGAACTCCTTGATGCCATCCTAGCAAGCTCCTGACAAACTCCTGACAAGCTTTTGATACCCTCGGCCAGCTTCCAGCATAAGCCTCTGATTCCTTCGGTGAACTCCCGACGAATTTGCTATTGCATTGTCATATCCCTAGCCCGATGCCCAGACTTGATTTTAGGCCAACATCTGATTGTAATTTTCTCTCTATTATAGTTAATCCTGTATCAATCATCTCTAACATATTTGTTAGATTAATAACTCATTAATTGATTTCATCATCAAAATTTGAGATTCAACAAATACCACTTTTGAAATGTGTGGTCATGTGATGGTTAGGTGCAAGATTATTATGTTGTATTAGTGGAGAGACACTAATAAGTACTTGGTCAGATAGAGCTACTTCAAAATCACAAGGTCTGGGGGAATGTAATGATAGTGGCTATGTTTCTAAGGGTAGTGTTTCATCAAGAAGATGAATTTGTGAAGGAATAGTCGAGGGAATGGGGGGCTATTAAACTAAAGGAATAATAAGTGTGTATCTTGGTGGGAAGGACTGGATGGTGTGGTGAGAGGGTCGTCTGATGGGGTGGGAGGAATGCTTTAGTGGTGCATGTTTGTTCAAGTGGTTCTTATGGTTGAAGACCCTTATTTTTGGTAGGAAAATGTAGACTCTACAAAAATGATATGTCATGATATAAAGACTTTTTGAGTTTACGGATCATAGCATCGGAAAGTATTATGTTCAAGAGAGTATCCTATAAAGATACAAGACTTAGATCTTAGTATTAACTAATGAGAGACATAGGGTCATAGCCATGGATAATATAGACAACAAAATACTTTTGAGTTTTTGAATATTGAGGATTTGATAAAATAGTTCTTTAAATGGTGATTGAAATTGGAGGACTGTAGTGAGCATACGGTTAATAAGGTATTAGATCTCTATTCAATTATCCACTAACCTTAGATTATTGGATCTCTATCCAATAATCTCCTTTGGCATTTAATTGGGCCTCATGCAATGATCTCATTAATATAGGGCCTTATCCGATGAGAATAGGGGCTAATTGGATAACTCATATTTAATCCTCTATTCGCTAAGGCATCCACCATATATGTGTGACCCTCTAGGCTCGATACCAAGCTGGTCGTGAGTCGCTCTTATTATAACTCTTTCGGATATAATGAATTATTATCCCCATAATAATTCACTCAACTCATCGACTATTGACGTATTAGGCCATTGCGCCAGAGTCCCCAGACGGTATAAGGGGATCAAATTCATCAGAGTTGTCTATCTATAGTTACCATATGTCTATAGTTCTTCATCCAACTAATATCCCAGAGACTATATATTAGATATGGTACTGTTAGGCCACATACATAATACATATGAGTCCCGCTCCAATCGGATTCTCTAAGAGAATTCCTCTCTCAATTTGAATAACCTTGGCTAAAGATTTGTCTGAACAAGCACGCAAAGGATATTCCTCTCGTGATACCGAGAGTGGTTGATCTTTTATTGATACTCAATTGCTTTCGTAAGGTTAGCTACCAATCCCGATAATCGGTTGCACCATATTTAGAACTTTCAAAACCTGTAAGTCTAGCGTCAAAGGATGGAGTACTCAAACTAGACATCCTTGGTATCTTAAGTCTAAGGACCAGATGCACAACTAGGACTATGGAATCACTGTTTAACATTAGGTATCATTAACCATACAATATTTCATAAGCAGATCAATCAGTGAACTTATTCTCCAATGAGCACCTATACTATATTCTTAGTGTCTCCACACAAGAGACTCTGAGACCAAGTACCTCTAACATATGGATGAGTATATAGTACACCAATCTATCCGGTTATCTCGATGTCCCTCTCGAGTAACCTATGACCGAGATTATTTGAGATTTGTGTTTAAAGGTGAATCAATCGTATTATCATTATCCTATCACGATCTGATTCTTATTGCATAGAAATAAGGACATCACAATATATATATATATATATATATATATATATATATACATACAATGGATAATATAATGTGAGAATATGCTAATAATAATTATAAGCAAATAGATCATGTAGTATGTCACACGTGCCATCACTCACATGATTGGCTTGCATGACACTTGTAATTGGCAATCTCCCACTTGACCTAAAGCCAATCACTTATGTGTTTGATCCCCATTAGAACCTTCTGACGCTTAAATATAATCTGAGCTAACGACTTTATCAGTGGATCTGCAGTTATCTTCGAATGAAACTCTTTCCATTGCTATACCTTTATGGGCTGTGATCTCTCTGATTAGATAGAACCTCCTTAGAACGTGCTTAGACTTTTGATGAACATGAGTTCATTTGCTTGAGCGATCATCCCGTTGTTATTATATGGGAATCGACTCTATGCTGTATGGTATAACTCCCAAATCCTTGATGAATTTTGTCATTCACACCCCTTCCTTTATTACGTCTATTGTAGTAATGTATTCTGCCTCTATGGTCGAGTTAGCAGTAGTATCTTACTTGAAACTCTTTAAACTTACTACTCCTCCATCCTGGGTGAAAATATACCCTGAGTTTAACTTGCTAAACATCAATGTCAGATTGAGTTCATGTAGCCCTCAACTTAGAGGCGGCCTCATCCATATATCAGTAAAAGATCTTTAGTTTTTCTTAAGTATGTAAAGATACACTTTACTAACTTCTAGTGTTCCAAACCTGGATCCACCTAATACTTGCTCGTGATACTCAAAACATGCACTATATCATACCTGGTACATATGACATACATGATAGACTCTATGGCTGAGGCATAGGGTATTTTATCTATGTCTGTCCTTTCTTCAAGAGTCTTTGGAGACATATTCCTAGAAAGTAATATTCCATATCTCATCGGTATGAGACATTTCTTGAAATTTTTCATGCCAAACCTTTTGACAATGGAGTCTCTATACTTGGATTGGGATAAGCCAAACATCCTCTTAGATTTAGCTTTATAGATTCGGATCCCCAAAATATAGAATGCTTCTCCCAAATCCTTCATGGAGAAGTTTCAGGTAGCCAAGTCTTAATTGTGGAGAGCATTCCTATATCATTCCTAACGATTAGGATGTTATTTATGTATAGCACTAATGCTCCAACTTACCTTTATGTACACACAAGTCCCATCTTCATTCTTAACAAAGTCATAAGATCTAATTGCCTCATCAAATCTTATGTTCCAACTTTAGGAAGCTTGCTTCAATCTATAAATGGACCTGAGCAACCTACACAATTTATCTAGACTCTCTTTAGATACACATCCCTTTGGCTGTATCATAAACACCTTATCCTCAAGGTTGTCATTAAGGAATGCTATTTTCACATCTATCTATCAAATCTCATAGTCATAGTGTGCTGCAATAGCCAAAAGAATTCTGATAGTTTAAATATAGGTATGAGTGAAAATATTTATTTATAGTCAATTCCTTGCCTTTGATGATATCCTTTAGCTATCAACCTTGTCTTATAGGTCTCCACCTTTTCATCCACTCCAATCTTCTTCTTAAAGATCCATTTGCAATTGATGGATAAGATATCCTCAGGTGCATCCACAAAATTCTAAACCTTGTTGGAGTATATGGAATCCATCTTAGAATTCATGGCTTCTTACCACTTCCCAGAGTCTATATTCATAATAGCCTCCTCATAGGTTTGAGGATTAATATCCTGAGAGTTATCTCTACTAATATGTCCCATATATCTTTCAGGAGGGTGAGATACTCTACTAGATCTGCATAAAGTTGGAACTTATGTGCCAGGTACCTAAACAGACTTAGACTCTGAAATGGTGCTTGAGCTAGGTTCTCCAACCTCGCTCAACTCTATCTCACTCATATTGTTTCCACCAAGAATGTGTTCATTCTCAAGGAACATAACTCTCTTGGCAACAAGGACCTTTTGGTCCTCGAGATGATAGAAGTAATACCATAAAGTCTCCTTAGGGAATCCTACGAACGTGCACCATTCCGTTCTTGAGTCCAACTTATCGAGGTTATGTCTTCTAACAAGGACAAGACAACCATAAATCTTAACCATCTTAAGATCAGACTTCTTTCCTTTTCATATCTCATATGGTATAAACATTACTGAATTTGATGAAACTCTGTTCATAAGGTAAGCTGTAGTCTCTAGGGCATATCCCCAGAATGAGATAGATATCAGCGAAAACTCATCATGGACCGCACCATGTCTAACAGCATGCGATTCCTCCTTTTTGATATACCATTGAGTTGAGGTGTATAAGGAGATGTCCATTGGGATGGAATCCTATGATCCCTGAGAAACTGGTTTAACTCTGTACTCAAGTATTCTCATCCTCGATTTGATCGAAGAATCTTAATACTATTTCCAATTTAGTTCTCTACCTCATTTTTATATTCCCTAAATTTCTTAAAGGCCTCAGACTTGTACTTCATTAAGTACATGTGTCTATACTTTGAGAAATCATCAGTTAATATAATTAAGTTTGAGTAACCACCTACAATTTGAGTCAACATAGGATTATATGTATCATTATGTATGAGTTCTAATAACTCAGTGGCTCTCTCTCCAATTTCACTAAAAGAGAGCTGGTCCTCTTCCCACGAAGGCAAGGTTCACAAGTTGCATATGACTCATAGTCAAATGGATCTAAATATCCATCTTTTAATAACTATTGAATCATTTCATCATGTATATGACCTAGCCTATGATGTTATAGATATGCATTGTTTACCTCATCTATTTTTCTTTTGGACGTATTTATATTCACGATGTGTGGAGAAGTATCAAATACACAAGCTATTTATTAGGGTCCCTCTAGTGATGATCTCATCATATATAATTATTGAATAACTATTGTTCTTAAAAACTAATTTATATCTACTAATTGTCAAATAAGAGATGAAAATAATATTTTTGATAATAGAGGAAACAAAATAACATGCATCCAATACAATGATAGCTCCACTAGACAGATGTTAGATAACCTCCCCAACAACAACTGTAGCAACTTTTGCTTCATTGCCCATCTTGAGATCCATCTCACCTCTGGCTAATTTTCTAGGTCTTGCCATAATCTATAATGAATTGCAGATATGATAAGCACTCCCGGTACCGAATACCCATGTATTATCACGAAAATATGACAAGTGGAGACTGATCATGAATATACCTAAAGCTTCTCCAAGCTTCTGTTTCACCTTATCTGCAAGATAATCCTTACAATTCCTCTTTCAATACCTATCTTTATCGTAGTGGAAGCATTATCCTTTGTCCTTTACCAAGTATTTCTTAGCAACCTTTGCCTTACCCAGTCTTTGCCCTTGCCCTTCTTAAGCGTCTCACTGGCCTTCTTTTTCTTCTTGGTCTCATCAATATAGAGAACTGACTTCTTTTTCTTGATAGCACTCTCAGCTTTCCTCGACATATTGAGGACCTTAGGGAGAGTCACATCAAACTTGCTCATCTTAAAATTTATGATGAAGTGAGAAAAAGGAATTTAACAGGGACTGAAGTATAAGATCAACACACAAGTTATCCTCTAGGATTATTCCTAGACCTATAAGTTTTCGATCCACTCTATCATCTTTAAGACATGGTTCTGATATCCCTTTTGTTATCCTAGCTGTTAGAACCCTTATGGATTCTAAGCTTGGGGTGATCTCTATAGGGGATCAGCCTCCTTGGAACTCTATAGGGGTTCCTCCCTCCTTGGTACTCAAGTCATTGGCTAAAGAAAGATTGATCTGTTCATGATAAAAAGTGGATGATTACAAGGCTGTTTATAGGCCTTCAATCCCTAATTCCTTTGAGGACTCCTACTTCAAGACTCCTACCCTCAACTAACTCCTAAAGCAACTTCTAATGCAACTCTAAGTTCAACCACCAACCGGTCCATCTAAGGGTGGTTGGTTGTTTCCTAATCATATTCTAATTTAACCCATCTTAAACCAACCCATCTTTAACTAGGATAAGAGGTGGTTAATTAAGGTAATATGCATCTTACTCTCCCCTCAAATATCTTTCTCAACTAATTATAACATAGCCAGCCTCCTTACTTTCCTTAATAGGGGTCGACTAGATTAGATTTACATGAATACCCCTTAGATTTTACATGATTTACCTCCTCTACGAAACTAAATTAGGACTCCCCTAGCTAGAGTCCTAACAGACCAGCCTTCTTCAAATCATCCTTGTCCTTAAGGCTGAGGCTCCATGAACTTTGGGTCTCGATCTATAATTCTCCTTGAAGCTTCCTTGTGGTATCTACGGTAGGCGCACTGTGGTCTGACAGTCTAACATTATCTTATATCTCTCTATCAGGGGTAGTAGTATTTGGACGATGGTTCATCACGATCCTATGTTGCCATGCGATCATCAGCTGAACTTGAACCTCCTTATTAGTTGGGATGTCACGTGGATAGATCTGGGTTGAGTCATCATTTCTAAACTTCCATTTGCGGTGAGATACTTGGAGGATCAATTGTATTTTTAAATCGATGTATTAATCTGATCCATAAGTCACGACTCCATTATGATCCCCAATTTTGCAAAGGCTAAAGTAGTAGGGGGACCACTTCCTTGAGGCTTAAAATTTTTGCTGGTAGGGCTGGAGATGAAGGGAAACTCGATATTCAACTGTAAACTTTTTTTTGCTCCAGTATTTATTGGGTGGCTATTTCTTTCTTGCATGGGCTACCACTTGATTATTCTTTAATAATAACTGAGCTTTCTTTTGGAGTAATTATTGTCATTTGATAAGGTCCCTGGTGGTGTGAGCCCATTCTGAGTCCGAGGAGGTTAAGAGCTATAATTTTACCAAGCCTATTTTCATCTCTCTTTTATATTGTTAACTTGTATCATGTCAGACTTCAAATTTAGTAGTAATTATTATCCCTTTATAGATCAGAAGCATCGTGTGAAATGTAGGGAGAGCCTTAGTGCGGACCAACTTGCAAGAGGGTGGTGCCGATCTCAACTCCTATTTTGTCTACTCCAATTTCAAATACCTCATTTCGATTTGGTAATGCTAAGACTGATATAGATGACATCGTGGCTGTGAAGGCCCCATAGATGGTGGACGTGTGGATGCTTTCCTCCTATTCCTTTAGAATTTTGATCTCCATCTAATCATAGATTTCATGTTGGTACTATTACTAGAGGGACCTGATCTTCTTACAATCATCAATAGGGAAGACTTCAAACAACATAGTCCGCTCTTGGGAGAGGTAGTGGAAGTAGCCCGAGATCTGGGAGTGCTGCCTCAAAAGCCATAGCTGGTTTAGCTGGATGTGGCACGTAAGGAAGAGCTTATCCTTGCAGACAAAGAGGCAAAGCTTTTGGAGATAAAATGTCATTACAAGGGAAGGTCGTGGCCGAATGATCTGTGTCTCTTGCATCTCCTAAATAATCCTTTTAGCTTCGGCCCTCCGAGGATGTGGACAACAATAGAGCTGAATATGTGCTAGTGGTTCCTCATGTAAGATCAGCATACGAGGTCGTGTAGTCTGGTAGGATGAGATCGGCTCGGTCTGGTGGAGGTAGCAAACTTCTCTAAGCGTTATGTCTTTTCTTCACTCCCATGTTTCCTGTATAAGGTCACCTGCTTTACTTTACCATTCATAAGGTCATTGGGGCTTCTGGTCTTGATAAGGATGGTGACTGACTACTGCTTAAGAGATTCTTCAACTTTCATTGCTTGCAGGTTTACATGGCCAGCTAGAGTGTGAGTTATGAAATCGGCCGACTGTGGGTCCTCATTTGTGTTCTCCTCCTCAGGTTCAAGGTTGTCTTCTTCAGATTCTTCTATAGGTTATATCATGGAAAGCTTTCCTTTTTTGCAGTAATAGTTACGGCTCCAAAGTTCATTGTGATGCCAATAAAGGCCCTTCGCCGATCTATCATGAAGTTCTTCTTTTGTCAATTTCTTTAGCAGCAAAGCACAATTGGGAGTAGGGGGTGCTAAAGGTTTATATGTTGCTGGTCTATGAGTAGTTCTCATCCTTAAAGCATCTTGATTCAGTCATTCCTCTTGGATTCAGGCGAAAGAGATTGCAGCCTTCACGGTGGGGGCCTGTCGCGCTTTAACCTCTCCTTTAATTTCTGGCTTGAGTCCTTTGATGAACATCTCTAGTAATTGTCTATCAGATCAATCATGCGCAAAGTAAGATAATTTCTCAAACTTGGTTTGGTATTCTTGGATCGTGGAGGTTTGTCGGATCGTGACAAATTATTTATTGATATTCTCATACTTGGTTGGCCCAAAGTGGTTTAACAATACATACTTGAACTGTATCCATGTTAGAGTCCCATAATTGTATTCAAGCTAATTGTACCATCATATAGCATCTCCTTCAAGGTGGATGACAGTGGTGTCCACCTTGGAATCCTCCGATGTTTGGTGATGACAGAAGTAACGTTTGGTGCACAAAATCTATCCCGTCGGGTCTTCTTCTTCCCATCGAGAGAAGTCCTCCCTCATGCATGGCTACATCATAT
This sequence comes from Ensete glaucum, assembly GCA_021527575.1. Lineage (NCBI taxonomy): Eukaryota > Viridiplantae > Streptophyta > Magnoliopsida > Zingiberales > Musaceae > Ensete > Ensete glaucum. The sequence goes on along the minus strand of CM038556.1, from coordinate 22,700,624 downwards.
CAGTGGCTTATTCTTTCTTTTTGAGAGGCCTCTTTGAATTTGCACTTTGCTATAATTTTGTTGGGCTCGGAGATCGGCCCAATCCAAATTCGGTGAATAAGGCGTGCAATCTGTCCTCTACGCGTGATTTAAACGTCTCCAACTTGGCATCGATTGAACCTTGAGATGCCATTGCATGTACCTCTAGATTTGATATGTCAATATCCTTCTCCTGTTGTTGGGTCGGTGATATGAAATGGTTGGGTGGATTGATGGTCGAACGAGGTGGTGGATCAAGGGTAGATGACTATGGTATGAGGCTGAAAGGTTACTGTTTTTGGTTGCTGATGGGGCTATGATTTAGGGCTGCTGTATGGGTTGTATAGGGGGTATAATAGCTGAGGTTTAAAGTTAAAGGAATGGGTTAAGGTTGCTATTGATGACAGTAATAGATTTGGTAGGAATTGAGTGTGGATGCAGTAAGTAGTACCGAAGGTAGTGCAACAAAATTTTTCAGTAAAGAGGGTGCTACTGATACTACTATTTAGGGCTATTACAGAGGCTGTAAAAGGGGGGTTCGATGATAGAAGTTTAGGGTTAGAAGGTTGGCTTAGAGTTACTGTTGATGGTAGCATCTGGCTTTGTAGGGACTGGTGGCCAAAAGAGTGATGGATCAAGGTTATGGTTTAGGATTGATAGCTTGCGATTTAGGTTACTATTGGTGCTACAGTTTGAGGGTGCTATGGAGGCTGCAAAGGATTTTTGTTGTAGTGGTTTGATATTGGGAAGGAAGGTTTAAGGTTGCTGTTCAGGTAGCAACAGGTTTGGCAAGGTTCGATGGCTGCGGAAGATAAGGATCGATGGAAGGTTCGGTGGCTGTGGAAGACTGTTGTTTGGGTTACAGTTTAGGTTGGCTATGGAAATAAAAAAAAGACTACAATATCTATGTCTTAAGGCTATAGGGGTGCCCTAAAGATAACATGGGAGGCAACAACAATTTCGGTAAGGATCAGATATGGGCGTAGCAAAAGAACACCAAAAGGTAGTGCTGCAGAATTATGCATTGATAGGCTGCGATAGTCGCTATTTTGGGCTACGATTTTGGGTACTATTAGGGTAAGAAAAATAGGTTATGAGGGTTACATCTTAAGGTGGCAGTAAGTTAGTTGGGTTTCGGTGGGTTAAGGAGAAGAAGAAAGACAAAGGTGCAATAGTAAATATTTCATCAAAAAAATTTCAACAGTGAAGACATAATTTTTTTCAGAAATTCTCAATGAAAATTCAAGTGAAACTCAAAGAGAATCTACTGATAAGGAAGAGTAATATCATCAAAAATTTTGTGGAAGGAAATGATAGCAAAAGGTTTAGCAAAATCAAAGATTACGAGAAGGTGTTGCTGCATAATTTTTTTTGGCGAAAGATTTTAGCAGTATATTCAAAATTTTTTGCAGCAGTGCATAACAAGGAATCAAGTAAAGTTAGTGGGAATTCACTAACAAGGGAAAGATAATACTATCAAAAAATTCATAGAAGAAAATGGTAGCAAAAGATTCAGCAAAATTGATGATCACGGGAAGGTACTATAACAGATTTTTATGTCTAAACTACAGTAGTTTGGACGTAAATGATGAGTAGGTTATCTTGATGATTTTTTAATAAAACTAAAGGAAAATTTGAGTATAGGAAGTTATAACTCTGTGGTAGAAATTACGTAGAAATTTGATTAGTAAAAATGTAGCAACAAATCAAACAGTAAGGGGTGTGTGGCTGGAATTCTGTGGTGTACCTTTCATCGTAAAGATGGAAACTTTACGACGAAAGTTTATGCAGCAATATGGGAATAATTCTTTTAGGTTTTTAGATTAAGGATAAATAAATTACAGTAGTAGTAAGGTAGAAAATCAGAACATGTTGTAATTCATGGGTAGATCAAGGGATGATCTGCGATGGTGGAGATGATGATGGAATTCGATGACGATTTTCAAGCAATTGTGGGAATTACTTTAGATGGCTGTGGGGGGCTAATGGATGGCTATGGAAGGGTAGTGAGACGCTAAGAATGATACTCTGATACCAAGTATTAGAACCCTTATGGATTCTAAGCTTGGGGTGATCTCTATAGGGGATAAACCTCCTTGGAACTCTATAGGGGTTCCTCCCTCCTTGGTACTCAAGCCATTGGCTAAAGAAAGATTGATCTATTCATGATAAAAAGTGGATGATTACAAGGCTATTTATAGACCTTCAATCCCTAATTCCTAAGAGGACTCCTACTTCAAGACTCTTACTCTCAACCAACTCCTAAAGCAACTTATAATACAACTCTAAGTCCAACCACCAATTGGTCCATCTAGGGGTGGTCGGTTGCTTTATTGTTTCCTAATCCTATTTTAATTTAACCCCTCCTAAACTAACCCCTCTTTAACTAGGATAAGGGGTGGTTAATTAAGGTAACATGCATATTACTCTCCCCTCAAATATCTTCCTTAATTAATCCTAACCTAGATAGCCTCCTTACTTTCCTTAATAGGGGTCGTTTAGATTAAATTTACATAAATGCCCCTTAGATTTTATATGATTGCCCTCTTCAATGAAACTAAATTAGGACTCCCCTAACTAGAGTCCTAACACTAGCTTAGAAGAGACTCTTGGATATCTCATATCTTTGGGTTTCTCCCTATTTCTTAAACAACTGACGGAGATGAAGAAGGATAGAATTGACATCCAAACTCTCATATTATCTTTGTAATCAGGAGTCATGGAGACCAATGTGTAACATTTACCAACGTGGAATCATCTATATACTTCATACAATGAATGATCTCATCGTCGCTTGCCCCTTCTTCTGGTGTGGGCATAATTATATCAAGGACGTATGTGATTTTCTTCGTCATAAGCATAAGTTATCAAATTGTGGAGCCAATCCGTGCAGTTAGGACAATGAAGCAGTTGGCATTAAGTATGCCACGTAGGGGGTTTGCGAGTAACATGTTTATGACAAACAAGATATAACACAAATAAATAACATATAGATTTTGTAAAAAAATAATTAAGATATGAACTTCTATCTTAATATACTCCCACTATTTTCCTAGAGAATCATGTGACACCCTCAACACATGAAACATAAGTCTCCAGCATACTTTAAGTGGGGATTGAGATCCAATCGGTGTCTTAGTGCAACCTCAAGTAACTCAACCAATTACACTAAGCTCGAAAGGTAGACAACTCTTGCCAATCACAACTCCTTGTGATTCCTATCATGTTTGGCCTCTAAATCGTCATGGTCTCGATTGCTCGATCATCCATAAAGTTCAGTTAAGCCATCACCATCGTTACAAGATGAGTCTGATTCGATTATATACCCTCGAGTGACTCGACCAAGTCATACCATGTCCTCACCGGTGACATCTCTATGTTGTAAACAATATCTCGATTACGTACATAGGTGAGCCTCGAGTGACTCGACCAACTCAACCTATATCGTGATTATATATATATATATATATATATATATATATATATATATATATATATATATATATATATATATATATATATATATATATATATATATATATATATATATATATATATATATATATATATATATATATATATATATATATATATATATATATATATATATATATATATATATATATATATATATATATATATATATATATATATATATACACATATATATACATATATACATATATGTCAAGAGGCCGCACCACCGTAGGTGCTATCGTTGTCGCCCCAATTGACTCTTTTTTTAGCATCCCCGACGTCCCAATCAACACTTTTCCAAGTGCCTCTGGACCCCCCTGTGTCCAACAGGCAAGCCTAAGATGCTACCCACCAAATGAATTGCCATTTGGAGGCAGATAACATCCCGAACCATATACTTTATCGTCCAACTCATCGAACTCTTTCCGGGCTCAATTGTGTTAGGTCAATTGTCATTTGAACGAAGTCCAGAGAGAGTTCCATAAGTCAAAGGAAGAATGTGGGGGAGGCTTTCTCGGAGAATCCCCTTTCATCTAGGAAATCCAAGATAAGCCAATCCCCTCCAACTTTCGCCTACTGATGCTAGAGACCTATGATGGAAGCTCGGACATGGCAGAGCATGTCACCACCTTTCGAGCTCAGATGGCCTTGTACGACACATCTGACACCTTGATATGTCAAGCTTTTCTCACCACCCTTCGAGGTCCTACCCAGATGTGGTATAGTCGACTGAAGCCTTTTTCGATCTCATTCTTTGACTAACTAGCAAAGGAATTCGAGATCAACTTCCTAGACAATGCTTGACCGAAGCCATATATGGTCGCACTCCTTGGCCTGAGTTAGAAGGATAACGAGCCACTCTCTTATTTCGTCTCTTGCTTCACTATGGAGATCATGGTAGTCCCTGATGCTCATCCTTCTTTAATCATACAAGCATTTTGAATGGGACTACGATCATCTAGGTTCTTCTGGTCATTAATCAAGAGGCCACCAATGATTGTACCTGAGTTGCTCAAACACGCCAACTAATATACCACCATCAAGGCATCAATGGTGGGGAAGTAGGAGGAACACAAGAGGCCTTGCACGAAGAAACCTTGAGGTCAACCGTTAGAGCCACCCAGGAGATAGCCCGATCGACCGGAACCATCCTACCGAAGGCCACCTCCACCGCCCTTGAACTTGACTAGGACATAAATTTTCTTCCAGATCAAAGGAAAAGGGCTCTTAAGGATGCCCAACCCAATGAAAACTCCACTGGAGCTTCAAGACCAGGTGAAGTATTACCGTTTTCATCAATACTATAATCATGACATGGAGGAGTGCCATGACCTCAAGAACTAGATTGAGGAACTCATCCATAAGGGATACCTCAGGTGCTATGTGAAGAGGCCTTGAGAGCCTTCTCCACACCCCATGGTCTGATAAAGAAGTAGATTGACGTTATTGTTAAAGGACTAGCATCAAGCAGAGATAGTGCATCAGGTTGAAAGGCTTATGCTCGAGCCATCATCGACGGCTTGTATTTTGATGCCTTTCAAAAGCTCGGGTTAATTGCCACCGATCTATCACTAATGACCTCCACCTTCACTGAGTTTACAAGTGACTCCATCACCCATTTTGGGATGATCATTTTACCTGTCACCATCGAACAAGAGCTGAGGTCCAAGACCATGATAGTCACTATCATAGTGGCATCCTCCCATTAGTGTACAATATCATCCTTAGCCGATTGGGCCTCAATAAGTTAAGGGCAATCGTCTCCACTTACCATAGGGTAATGAAGTTCCTGACTTGAGCAGAGATCGAAGAAGTTAGAAGTGACCTTTAAGAGTCCTGACAATGCTACTTGATTGTTATCACACTACCCAAAAGGTTGAAGCTTGATCCTGATCACTCGATCCTGAAGGAGGTAGAGTGGCCACAACCATCTTCCGACCACCCTTTGGTCAACCCTAGGGGGGCATCGAAGACCCCATGTTAGCTAGAACCCATGGAGCACGTATTGGAAGTCCCCCTTGACAAGCATCGACTTGACCCACGTTAGCTAGAACCCATGGAGCACGTATTGGAAGTCCCCCTTGACAAGCATCGACTTGACTGGGTCATAAAGATCGGGTCCATGCTCCTAGAAAAGGATCAGGTTTAGCATATCGATTTTTTGATGAAGAACACCAATGTTTTTTCCTGATCGACATAGAAGATGGAACATGGAGCGGAAGCACAGAGCTTTCCTTGGACAGAGGTCAAGGGCATGAACTCTTGTAGAGGCAAGAGTGGGATCATGTCATTCCATGGGTTCTTCATTCTGATAGGACAGACTTATTTTTGCATGGTGCAAAGATGAAGGGAGCTTCGAGGCACATGCAAGCTACCTCAGAGATGCATTTGATGGAGTAACTAAGGTGATTCAACTTGTAGAGGCAAAGTTGGGATCATGTGACCTTAGTACGGGGCAAGAGGACGTAGAGGCGGGTACTCTTGAAGAATATGCCACAGTGTTATCATTTGAGTTGTCAGGAACAAGAGGTGCATAGCAAGATTGTGCTGGTAAGGGATAGAGGCCCAAGATCCAGACAATGGTGCACCAACTTTAGCAAAGTCAGGGGACTTCGAGAGCTACTAGGCGATGGACTGTCCTAGAGCTATGCTTCATCTAGGTATGACCCAAGAGTGGGTGGACGAAGGGGAATTGCCAGGGGAGCCAACAAAAAAATTGGAGATGGCGGAGGCCTTATGATGTGTTGGCAAAGGCCACACGTGGAGAAGTCATAGTCCGAGTTCATCACACAAGAATCTGAATACAATAAAGATGTCACCAGGAGGCGACATGGTACAACGGATCATGGTGGAATAGTTCGTAGCAATGTAATATAGGTAATCTTGTCCCGTGAGGGACAAGATCATACGGAGGTATGATCAAGAGTTACTAGGAGCTCCACTTTGGTGTACGATACAACAAGAAGAAGGGCTATGGATTTAAGGCATGAATGGTGTTGTACCGCAGAGGCGGGTCTTCGTGTATGCATCGAAGCTTGTATTAGATGAAAGCCTTAGTCATCAGCATATGGAAGCTATATACCACCGAGGAAGAAGTCCAAGTGCAAGTACTAGAGAGTCCCATGGAGGGGGATGTGATCATGTGAATGATCAGGAGCTGCTGGGAGCTCCACTTCGGTGAACAATGCAACGACAAGAAGGGCTGTGGATTCAAGGAGTGAATGCCACAGTACCGTAGAGGCAGGTCTTCCGTATGTATGCATCGAAGCTTGCATCAAATGAAAGCCTTGGTTGTCAGCATATGGGGGCTGTGTACCACCGAGGGAGTAGTCAGATTACAAGTATCAGTGAGTCCCATGGAGGAGACTTGATTATACTAGGTATAATCAGAGCAGCAGGAGAGTTGGACTACTTCAGTGCTCACATTCACTTAAGGGAGCCCGACAAGTCAGAGGACAAGGCCGAGTAAGCGAACGTTGCTACCAAAGAAGCTAAGGATAACAAAATTGGCACGAGCCTTGCAACAAGATGGAAGAGGCCATGCATGAGAGTTGCAGTCTATCTTTCCATCGATCAAGGAGAACTGCTAGGAGGACACAGTGGTGTTGAAGAAGGTGGTCGAAAGGGCCAAGGAAGCGACGACGAGTCCAGCGGGGCTCAGCTACCCAAAAGAAAAGCGTCGGTTAGAAAGGAGGTGGACTCGAAGGAGTGCCACAATGCTGTAGAGGCAGATCTACCGATTGCGAAGGAAGGGATGAAGATGCAAGATAACAGATAATAGTGCTATGGGCTTGGCAGCACCATGGTTTCACAGATGTGGGACTTCCGTGGAGTCATCGATCCCTTGCTCTCATGAAGGGAGAGCATTGGTCGTAAAAGGAGCAGAGGAGGTGGAGAATGCAAAGGCAAACTCCAAGTACCAAGACAAGGTAGAAGGGCAGAACCTAAGAAACTTCATGAGACCGATATCGATGGACATCTCATCAAGATAACCGAAATTAAGGGACTTCGGGTTGATGCAGGAGTGCTCAACCAAGGAACAAAGTAGGCAGTACACGATATTGTACCTTTCTACTCAAGAGGAGTAGGCGACAAAGGTGATGGAGAAGACGGTACAATCCCAGAGGTGACCAGATCTATCAAAGACTTACTCCAAGTTGGGAGACTCCAAGTTGGGGTAAACTTTTTGCTCTTTTTGGGTAAAACTTCTTGCATTCGAGAAGTTCATTGGCAGTGGGAACGCGAATCACAGTAGCTAACCCAACGCAAGGAGTGCAACCACTTCAAGTGCTTCAAAAGTGTGAGCAAAGAGCGGGCGAATGTTAGTAACTAGCTCAATGCATGAAGTACAAACTCGAGGAGACCAGCGAAATCGAGTAACCTTTGTCTTCGAAACTCGAGAGAATGAGCGAAACCGAGTACCCCAATTCTCTTAACTCGAGGAGGTGAGCAAAGCCAAGTAACCTTACATTCTTAACTACGAAGAGAATGGATGAAGTCAAGTATCCTAGTTCTATTATCTATCTAGCATAGGAGCTCTGTACAAGTTCAGTGACCCTTCAAAGAAAGCTTATGGAAGAAAATAGTTGTCAAATCCTCACCATTGGTTATCAGTACTACCGAGAGTAGATTTTCCACTTCATTTTTCAATTGACTAATCGAAAGCGGGAGTGATGTGAACATACTTGGAAGTGACAACTAACAGTGGAAGAAGGTTCAATGGGCAAACATTGTGGAGGAAGGACCTTAAAAACTTCAAAGTCTGTGAGGCGATGCTCGTTAAAGCTCCAACAAGCATCTATCCAGTTCAAGCAATATAAGTATACTACGATACTAGCACATAATAAGGCATGTCTTTTCCTTCATCAGAGGGATCCGTGAGAACCAACAAGGATTAGCACAACTCAGCCAACCCCACACCAGATTCAGTCATTGGTGAGTTAGAGCAGCATAGTGGATCAGAGTTCGACTACTCAACAACAGTGGCGAAGAGCGGCTGGGAGCCAAAGGGGCATGTTGCAGCCAAAGTAGAAGATTGAAGATTCAATAGAATCTGAGGAGATGTAGCATCTACAGTGGCTTCGACGAGGACGTCGAAGGAATAAGTGGGGGAGAATGTCACAGACAACAATATAAACAAGGTGTTTGATAAAATGCTCATGTTTGTCCGTGTCTTTTGGTTTAGGTACATATCTTATATAGCAAGAAACGGGCTTGCAGTAGGCTTGGCAGCCCTAGTTTGATTTGCTTTATGGCCAAGTTTGGCTTGTAAATACAAGTGTGTCTTATAAGCACTTGTGGGGACTTCGGTCTGTAATGGACCATTATCCTTTGTGTGTAACCTCTCTGAGTTTGTAATGTCCATGGGTGTAATTTGTATTTAACTTTATAAAGTGTTTGCTTGAGCAGTTGCTTATGGATCCCATGGGAATTGCTTCTTCTGGCCCGTTTTCTCTTTTGTAAGTCTAAGGGACTCTAGGAGATCTCGGGGAAGGCTGACCTTTGCGGACGGACACGCATGGGTGCTGCACGGCTTAGGCAAAATCAGCTAAGCCTGTGACAATAAGGGTGGTAACGGATTAGCCCCTCCACCATATTCTTTCTAACTTCGATGCCTTCGGTTGAATGCTCTGATGGTCAATCAAGCTCGGGGAATTCGATGTTCAGTGCGTCCCGAGGATGGCCATTAAAGTGTAGGCGCTTATAGATTTCATTTCCAAATTAACTCCATCTCAGGTAACCCTCCCGGGTGTATAACACAAGAGTGGACACTATTTATCGATGGTTCTGCTAATGCCGAAAGAGGAGGAGCAAGCCTTGTCTTGAAGGAACCCGACAACTAACTATACCAGCATGCCCTCCACTTCAAGTTCAAAGCCACTAACAATGAGGTTGAGTATGAAGTCTTACTGTTAGCTATGCGTGGCCTCAGAATTACATGTAAAGGAACTCATGGTCTTCAGTGACTCCCAATTAGTGGTCGACCACATCAACAGAGACTATGAGGCTCGAGATCTGACCATGGAAAAATACTTGACTGAGGTACGACATCTAATCAATAATTTCTAATATTTTTTAGTGACTAGGGTTCCCCAAGCGGAGAACGCACAAGGCAATGCACTGGCCAAGTTGGCCTTGACGCGAGGAGTTGGGGATCACCTATCTGACATAGAGACAATCCCCGCTTGATCTATCACAAGCCAAGACATAACTACCACCGAAGTCACATCTAATTGGATGGAGGAGATACTATGATAAAAGAAGGATGGGACACTGCTAGCCAACCCGACCATCATTGTTAGGACCCTAGCTAAGTCGGGTCCTAGTCAATTGAGTCGAGTCCTTAAATTAGGCCTTGTTGGCTAACCTAGACCTGACATTAGGTTGGCTAGGAGAAAATTTGAGTCTATTGCAATAAATTAGTCCAAATCCTAGTTGGGTTATGATTTGATTGAATTGGAGCCAAGTTATGAGTCAAAGTTAGATACGGGTCAGAGTCAATTGAGTCATGAATGTAATAAACCTTAATCTAGCTACCACCCCTTAGTAAAGAAGTTGTTGGCTAGGGTTAGGGAGGAGTACTTATGGGATAGGAGTCTCCTAGCCGCCTCCTCCTCTTAATAGAGGTCGGCTAGGGCAAGAGGGGGAGAGTTCCACTTAGCTTGGATTCCCTCTAGGGTGGAATAAAAATAAAATTAGGAGTTGGAGACCTCTATAGCCACCAGCCACAACATGGTTAAGAGTTGGCTAGGGGTTACAAATTAAGAGAAAGAGGAGTCTTGGTCTAGTCAGGGTCTTGGTTTACTTAGAGCAGAAGTTGATTATAAGTTGGAGTTTGTTGGAGTACGAATCCTATTAGGAGTTAGGGTTTAGAAGCCTTATAAATAACTTGTATTCTCCTCTCTTTTCATCATTAGTATATCAATATCTTTTCAGCTATTGTGCAGAAAACTAAGGAGGGAGAAACCCCTATAGAGTTCCAAGGAGGTCGATCCCCTATCCTTCCATAGCCACCCAAGCAATTCTCACAATTGCTTAGATCGTTGCATAATTCTGTCATCATCTCTACTACCACAGATTATCCTTTGATCTCCCTATGAATTGCAAAAGATTTTGGTTTCCAACCTTTTGCTATTGTAATTTAGTTATCCTTATTCCAAAAACCCAAAAAAATTATTCCTATCTCATTGCATAAACTTTTTATCACAAAGTCTCAATCTTTACAATGAAAGTTGCGTTGTAGAATTCAGCTACATAACACTATCTATTTTGATCTTGCTGCTATGATTTTTCTATCCAATCTCCCATAAGTTTTTTATGATGACTTTGACACTCTAGCAGATTTTCTTTTGGTTTCATCAAAAAATTCTCAATATAAACTACTAATCTTTTATGTCGAAACTGTTGTACTTTAGATGTAAAAATCTGCTACAACTGAGCCAACACCTTCCTACTAGAGTGCATGACCCCTGTATGTTGGTCTTACAAGTGGAACCACCCGCACATATTTGGTCATATTACTGTCCATATTTTCAGATGATCGAAGCTAAAAAGATCATCCAGGAGATGCAGGAGATACAGATCATTTGACCACAACCTTCTCTTACAATGACATTTTATCTCTAAAATTTTCGTCTTTATCTACAGGGATAAGCTCTTCCTGAAGTGCCATATTCAGCTGAACCAGCTATGGTTTCTGATACAGTGCTCCCTCATCTCGGGCTACTTCTATGACTTCACCGAGGAGCGGACCATGATGTTAAAAGTCTTCCCTGATGATGACATCAGATCCACGACCCACGATCGCAAGAAGGAATAAGAGAAAGGCATCCACATGGCCCCCACAGCCATGATGTCATCTATATTGATGCTAGCATTACCTGAATGTGGTAATGTGTTCATACTTGAAGCAGACACATCCAAAGTTGGGATTGGCATTACCCTTATACAATATGGTCCATGGCACGAAAGAGGAGTAAGCAAAAAAGAATTACAATCCATGCTCACGCCAGCATATGCAAAGAAGAAAAAATGGCCTCCCGATAAACTTCAGAATGGACAAAAAATTAAAGATTGAGTTTTCTTACACCTCTAGCCCGATCAGTAGGAAACTCGAGCCTTAAGGAAGTGGTCTCCCTATTTCTTTGGGCCTTGCAAAATTAGGGATCACGTTAGGGCCGTAACCTGGAGATCAGATCTGTGCACCAGATCAAGATTACAGTTGATCCTCCGGGTATCCCACTTTAAATATAAATTTAACGACAACAACTCAACTCAAGTTCTTCCAACTGACAACCAAGCTGATAAGCAGCTGAAGACCCGGTTCCCTGAGTTCATAGAACTTCAGACTTAAGGATAAGGCTAATTTTAAAAGGGCGGGTTTGATAGGACTCTAGCAGGGTTGAGTCCTAATCTCCCTAGAAGTAGTTAATAAAACCCTGCTAGATTATAATAAAGTCATTCCTATCTTATAAAGGATTATGGCTAAAGTTTAGATTAGCCCTTAGGGCTTAGTGGCCGTCGCCTCCCTTACTAGGTTAGTTGGCTATGGTTTCCCTTGCTTAGGTCAACTATAGAGCTAACCTAGTCGCCCCCTATTTCTATTAAGGCAGGTTGGCTATAAGAGGGGCAAAGGGATAAATTTACTTAGGCAAGCACCCTCTTAGGCTAAGATTTTGATCCTTATATAATGATATAGTTGCCATCTCTCTTGAATCAAGCAATCTACAATTTTAATTCAGCCTTGTGCCAGTTTAGGAGGGAGGAACCCCTACAACGTTCTAAGGGTTGATGATCCCCCTCAAGGATCAAAATTTATAGAGCTCATTCTGAGGTTCTATCATACTCCTACAATTCCTTTGGCTATTCATTGAAAATGAGAAATATCCTAATAAACCATGATATGCTACTTGACATCTTGATAATTTATGAGTTGAAGTTTTGTTATATATTATTCATTTTTTCTCTTCTTTCTTATTTATAATAACAAAGAGGAGAAAGAAAATCACTAGCATTTCAAGAGATCGATAAGTCTATTTATTTCATCTTGAATCTCTTGAAATTGATTTTGATGATTTTGATTATTTGAAATTGAATGAGTTTTTACTTATATCATGATTTTGATTTCTTAGAATTATAACTTGAAATATTTTATGAATCAAGATCTCTTATTATGTGTTCTTGTATTATTTAAAAAGAGATTTTTATATAAATCATAATCTTGATAACTTGAAATTTCTTATGCATAAATCAAGATATTTTATTTGTCTCTCCTATGATTTGTCTCTTGATATTCACAATTTGTCTTCATGAATTGTTTATCTCATCACTGTGTTAATTTTTCTTAATATATTTCATGTGATGACTTGAAAAATGATGTAATAGGAAAAATTTTGTACTATTGTAACCATCCATTCTTTTTGACAATGACAAAGGGGGAGCCAGACTTGCTAGCTTGCTTATCTTAAAAAAGAAGCAAGAAGTGATATCTTGTAAATCGCAAGAGAAACAAAAATTTTGCTTTACCTCACATTCTCCAAAAATAAAAATAAAAAAAAACATGCTAAGAGAAGTAACACTGACCAACTTGTTAGCTTGCATGATGTCAAATTGCTAGCTTGAACATTATAAAGGAAGCAAAAATTTGCTACCTTGCACTTCTCAAAAGAGAAGAAAGAACTGACTAGCTTGCATGTTCTAAAGTGATAAAAAAATTTGCTAAATTCCTAAGCTTTCATATCTTAAAAATTTGCTAATTGCACTTCTACTTTTTGTTGATGACAAAGGGGGAGATGGTATGATGATGTGAAATAATGTATGATGATCATGTATATAATGATGATTTTGAAAATATACATATGATGATTTGGAATAATGCATGCAATACTGATGATTTTATTATGATGATATGATGTATTGCATATGATGTGATTAAAATAGTTTCAACTTAGACTTATGAGCTTATCTTAATATTATTTTTAAAGTTTATTAAGAGCTCTTCTTAATGATGTAATGATTTCACAACTCCTCCCCTGTTTCTCTCCTCATTATTCATAAAGGGGATGAAAATTCTATAATGCATATTCTTTTTTACTAAGGGGGAGTAATGTCATCATGTGCTTTAAAATCGTTAGCTATATATTTTACCTTTTTGTTGATAACAAAGGGGAGAAATGGATATTGATACACATACTTGGATATTGATACATAATTTATTTGCTTGGAATATTGATTGTCTCAAGATATTTGAATTTAAGAGTAGTTGGTTTTCTTGAATTTATGTTTTCCTTATTTGAAGTATGGTATAGATTTAGGGAGGGTAAGGTTTAACTACCATCATCAATTGATTGTCATCATCAAAAAGGGGAGATTGTTGAATCTCAAATTTTAATAATGAAAACAATTGATGGGTTATTAATCTAATAAGATTATTAGAATTGATTAAAGTAGGATTAACTACGACAAATTATAATTAGAGGATTGGCCAAAGTTAAGTTCAGCATCGGGCCAAAGTGAGGACGATACGGTTGGCAACTCGCTTGGAGTGCGTCGGGAACTCGCTGAGGGTCTCGCGAGTTTGCCAGGATAGCGCAAGGGAGTTCCCTAGAAGAAGATCGAGACTCATCGGAAGATTGTTTAGGGTACCTGAAAAGCTTACCGGGAGTTAGCAAGGTTTTCAAGTGGATTTATTTATTATAATTGTAATTAATTAAGTCATAGTTAGCATCGTTAAGGTTTAACCACAATGGTAAAAAATGAGTTATAGACCAGACATGGACCCAGGATCAAGCTTAGGCATTGTGCCAAGTTTTGGACAATGCGGTGAGAGCTCACCGGGAGTTCGCCAGGATTTCCCTGAAGGTATTGGGATGATTAGAAGGAATACACTAGGAGATCACTGGAGGAAGACCATGAGACTCATCGCAAGGAACGTCGAATGTTGCTGGATTGTGGAAGTGAGGTCGTTAATTAAGCTTGGTGGTCATGTATGGTTATAATCCTTAAAGTCGTAGGTTACATTTAAGCCTGAATTGAGTGTGATTTAAAAGGAATCTAAATCAACTCAAAGGGGCAACCAGGTCCACTATATGGTTGGATTGAGCTTAAGTCGAGCTTATTTAGTTGACCAGGGAAGTGGTCAACTAATGGTTCAAATTGGGATTGGAAAAGTGAAGGGAATCACTTTTCTGGGATTCCCGACGGTTGAACCGTTAGTAAGTGGTAGTTGTACCACTGTTGCTCAAGTTTTCGGGTAGCTGATGGTGGTGGAACTACCTTGGATGATGGTTGTACCACCCATACCCTAGTTTCAGGGTTACTTTCAGTGGCTGACCGTCTACGGACCGTCTACGCCGACGGGTGAACTGCTCGTACCCAAATTTTTTGAATATGTTTAAATTTAGGCTCTAAATTCTGAAGCTAATTAGGGTCTATAAATACCCTAAGTTTTCTTGTATTTGATATAATAATTTTGGGCTAGAAATTCTATAATAAATTATGTGTGAAAATTATAAGAAAAAAAAAGGGGTAAGAGAGTGATCCAAGTATTATAATTTTGTCTCCCTTGTAAGTTAAAAGTTTGTAAGAATTTGGTCTTCACCCAATGGAGATCGATAGTAGATACCGGTGTGCCTCAAGGAGGAGGACTCAAGAAGTGGATATAGGCCAAGGTTGAGGCCGACCCACTATAAGTTTTGAGTTCTCTTTGCTTATCTTGTTTACTTCTTTATATTGCTTCTAATTAGTTCATCGAAAAATACTATCTTCATCCTCATGATTTCTTAATCGGGTTCTTAATTGTTTTCAATAAAATACCAAAATATGCTTCTAACATTATTTACTTTTGAAAGCAATGCTTCGAAATCAAGCATTTCCCTTACGACATTGCTTATCTTTTTCTTCGAATTTGCTTGTTCTTTCTTGAATCATCTTTAAGTAAGAAGGTTAGTATTTCTTTATAAGATTAAATTAATCCCTTAAATAAAAGGCTTTGAATTTTCTTATCTTACTTTAAACAATAAGTTATTGTTAAAAGATGTTAAAAGATCATTTTACACTTGTCCTAATTCACCCCTCCCCGCCTTCCCCCCACCCCCCTAATTGTTTTTTGCTATCATATTCTCCCATGAATTTTTTGACAGCATTAGCTTTTCCTTGCTAGTGGATTCCCATTGAGTTCTACTTGAATCTCTATTATGAACTACTAGAAAAATTACATTTATACTGCTGAAATCTTTCGATGAAAAAATTATGTCGCTATACCTTTTGTTGTTCTTCTTCTTGTAAACTATCAAATCCTATCGAATTTGCTGCCACCAACCACATCATCTTTAAGGCACCCCTCTAGCCTTAAGAAGCAGCCATCATAACCTTTTTTTAATTTTTATAGTTGGCCCAAACAGTAGCGTAATGCTGCAGCCAAAATAGCCCCCTACTACTTTGCTGTTGTGTTTTTACCAAAAACTTGCTGCCATATTTTTATTGTAATATTCTCTTTAATACTTTACATTGATGTAGCCTTAATCATTATCTATTTCTTG
This sequence comes from Ensete glaucum, assembly GCA_021527575.1. Lineage (NCBI taxonomy): Eukaryota > Viridiplantae > Streptophyta > Magnoliopsida > Zingiberales > Musaceae > Ensete > Ensete glaucum. The sequence goes on along the minus strand of CM038556.1, from coordinate 22,684,590 downwards.
CTGATAAAACAATCCCAAAACCTTTAGCATACTATTAGAATTCTTTCATTGTAAAACTATAATTTCTTAACGAAGAATCCTACAACATTACCCTTTGGCAAAGCTTGCTGCACCAACACTCGAACCTTGCCAAATCGGTTGCTGCCCCCAATAACAACCCTAAACCTTCCTTCCCAACCTCAAACCACTGCCACTGAAATCCTTTCTAGACTCCACCACACCCTCAAATCACAGCACCAATAGCAACCTAAACCGTATGCCATCAACCCTAAACCGCAACCTTGATCTATCACCCTTTCGGCCACCAATCCTTACCAAATCGGTTGCTGCCACCCACAACAACCCTAATCAATCTTCCTATCCTTAAGCTACCATCAAACCTCCCTTACAACCTCTACAATAGCCCTGAACAGTAGCATCAATAACATCTCCTCTTGACAAAAAAAATTATGATGCAATACCCTTACTGTTTGCTGCATCCACAACTGATCCCTACCAAACCAGTTGTTGCCATAAATAGCAACCCTAAGCCATCCCTCTAACCCTAAACTTCTATCACTAAACCCCCCTATATGATGCCTATAGCAGCTCCAAACCATAACCCCAACAACAACCTAAAATAATAACCTATTAGCCCTAAACCACAGCCATCTACCCTTGATCCACCATCTCTTTCAGCCACCAATCCACCCAACCGATTCATGCCATTGACCCAACAGCAAGAGAAGGATGTTGACATTATAGATTTTGAGTCTTAAGCCATGGCATCAGTAGATTTGATTGGTGCCAAGTTGGAGGCCTTTGAGATATGTATGGAGGATAGACTATGCGCTCTCTTCGCAGAATTCAAATTGGGACAATCACCGAGCCCAATGAGATCATAGTTAGGCGAGAGACTAGATCATAAAGAGAACCCTCTAGAGAAGAAAAAATGCATGATAGATTTAGCACCTACACGTATGAGGGTGGACTTCCCTCATTGGGAAGATGGAGATCTGGCGGGATGGCTTTTGCATGCGGAACGCTACTTCTGTTATCACTAGACACTAGAGGCTCCCATGGCAGACAACATTGCCATCTACCTTGAAGGAGGTGTCATATAGTGGTATAATTGTTTTGAGCACACCCACAGAGTCCTAACATGGAGAGAATTCAAAAGCGGGCTATTGATCCGCTTTAGACTGATATAGTACAAAAACACGAATGGCCAACTCATGAAGATTCACCAAACCTCAACCATATAAGAATATCAAACTAGGTTTAAGCATCTTTCAAATCAAACTCAAGATTGGTCTAAAAAGCAGTTACTAAGGATGTTAATCAAAGGAATAAAACTGGAGATCATATGTGAAGTAAAGGCGCGACAACCGTATACATTGATGGTTGCAATCTCCTTTGCCCGCATCCATGAGGAATAGCTGAGCAATGATGCTCGAAGGACCAAGATCATGAACCGACCAGCAACCATCAAGCCTTCAACCTCCCCTGCTGCCAACCCTAACCTCTCAGCCCAAGGAACTTACCCAAGAAGAACTCCGTGATAGATCCGCGAAGAGCTTATGTTGGCATTGTAATGAACTTTGGAGCTGCAACCATCACTGCAAAAGGGAAAGCTTCTCATGATAGAACCTATTGAAGAACCAAAATGTGAAGAGGAGGACCTCGAACATAAGGAGAACATGATGGAGGACCCGAAGCTGACTGATTGCACTACTCATGCTCCAACCAGCTATGCGAACCCGCAAATAATGGTAGTTGTAGGATTCCTTAAGCAACAGCTCGCCATCATCCCTAGCAAGACCATGAGCCTCAACGACCTTATGAATGGTAAAGGAAAATAGGTGACCTTACGTGGGAAATGAAAGAGCAAAGAAAAGACGATCTCGACATAACGCTTGGAGAAGCTTGCTAAAATTTCAAGCAACTCTGCCGAACCAAGCTGACTTCTTCCTACCATACTGCACAACCTTCGTATACTAATCTTATAGGAGGAACTATCAGCACATATTCAGCTATATTTTTGTCCACATCTTCATAAGGCTGAAGCTAAATGGATTGTCCAAAAGATGCGGGAGGCAGATTATTTAGCCACTATCTTCCCCTACAATGACACTTTTGTTGAATCTCATATTTTGATTATGAAATCAATTAATAGGTTAATGATCTAACATGTATTGTTAGAAGTTGATTGATGCAGGATTAACTATGATAGAGAGAATATGGCAATCATGATTAGAGGTCAAGTCCATACATCGGGCCAAGGTTCGGATGATACGGCTGGGAACTTACCAGGAGTGCATCGGTAACGCCGAGGGTATCAGGAGCTTGCTGGCATGGCACAAGGGAGTTCACCAGAAAAAGATCGAGACTCGCCGAAAGATTATTGGGGGTAGCCGAAAAGCTTGTCGGGAGTTGGGATGGTCTTGTAATGGATGTGTTAGCCATTATGATGGTATTTAATTAAGTCATAGTTAGCATTGTACAGGTTTAACCATGACGGGAGAAGAAATTATAGATCAAACATGGACCCAGGATCAAGCTTAGGCATTGGGCCAAGGATTGAATGATGTAGTGGGAGCTCGCTAGGCATTCGCTAAGATTTCGTTAAAGGTATTGGGAAGATCGCTAGGAACACACAGGGAGATCACTAGAGAAGGACCGTGAGACTCACCGCTGGAGAAGCCAGTTTACGGGAGTGAGGTCATTAAGCTTGGTGGTCATGTGATAGGACTCCAGCAGGGTTGAGTCCTAATCGTTTCAGTAGAAGTTAATAAAAACTCTACTAGATTGTAATAAGGTCTCTTCTATCTTATAAAGGAGTATTGCTAGGGTTTGGATTAGCCCTTAAGGCTTAGTAATTGCCACCCCCCTTACTGGGCAAGTCGGCCAGGGTTTCCCCCTGCTTAGGTCGGCTATAGAGCCAACCTAGCCACCCCTTGTTCCTATTAAGGCAGGATGGCTATAGGAAGGGCAAAAGGGTAATTCCACTTAGACAAGTGCCCCCTTAGGCTAGGACTTTGATCCTTATTTAAGATGTAGCTCCCTCTCTTTTAATCAAGCAATTATCATCTTCAATTCAGCTTTTATGCTGAGTCTAGGAGGGAGGAACCCCTATAGCGTTCCAAGGGTTGATCCCCCTCAGTGATCAAATCTATAGGACTCCTTCTGGGGTCTTATCATCTAGTATCAAAGTCACATTCTTGCTGCCCTATAGCCATCTCAACCGCCTCCACCTTCCCAAGCAATTCCCACAATTGCTATGACACGCGCCTCCACCTTTCACCCCAGTAGCAGATCAAATTAGTCTGCCACTACCCTCTACGTTTGATCTAGAATTTCGGTATTTTTTATAACCCACACCTCTTCAATACTACAAGATCCTTCATATTATATGTGAGAGAAGTTTTCTAAAGTTTCCTTGCTGCAATTTTTTTTACTGTTGTAAACATTATCATCGTTGCAAAGGTGAAATGCTGTAGAAAATTTTCAGCCGATTGTTGCTAATTGAAACCAAACTTTTGTTCATTGTTTCTAATCAAAATTTTTCCACAACTCTCAAGATCAAGTTGGCTTTCATCTGAAATTGATTTCACAAAAAAATTTCTTTTGAAACCAATTTTATTGTACAATCTTTCACCATCACGCAGTTTTGGAATTTTACGATGAAGGAATATGCCTTGCATCGTTTGCCCTATTTCCCTACTGTTATACTACCAAAATTTTGTCAAAGTCTCTACTGGTATTGACAACATCTAAAAAGGGTTTCTACATAATTTTCTTAATTTTTTCTCTGAAATTTATGTTAAGAAGTTGTCGTTTCTGTGACGTAAATACTGGTTCAACAGGACAGCACATCGCAACACTTCTTTTCACCGAATTCTATCAGACTCAATTTTCCTCATCACCAAACCCTACTATCCTCATCAAAAACTCTTCCAAATACTACCTTAAACTGAATCCAAATAGCCCCTCAAATTAGCCTACTTCCTTATCGATCCACTTACCTTTTTAGCAAACTTTCCTTACCGAGACACCTACCTTTGCTGCCATCTATCCGAGATCTAAAATCTATTTTCCTAACCTTCATCTACTGCTATCATAGCCCTAAAACTATACCAATTTGTAGCCTAAACTCCACAAAATTATAGCCCTAAATCAGCCTATTCCTCTCCAAACCAATTCACCTTCCAACCGGCCACCCCCTTCTCCAAAATTTCCATGCCACTAACCCGACAATAAAAAAAAGATCTCAATATTATAAATCTAGAAGCATATACTATGGCATCAGAGGAGGCTATCGATAGAAAGCTTGAAGCCCTTAAAAATCGCATGGAAGGGAAAATACAATCCCTTTTCGCCGAATTCAGCATTGGCCGACCGTCGAACCTGAGGAAATTATAACACAGAGAAACTTCAGATCAACGAGATGATTCTTAAGATGGCCACATCACCTTTGATCTCAATAATCTATGCATGAAGGTTAACTTCCCTAGATGGGAAAAAGGAGACTCGATCGGGTGGATCTCACGCGCGGAGCGCTATTTTCGATTCTACCGAACTGCCGATGCCACATGGGTGGAGATTACTGCCATCCACCTCGAGGGAGATTCTATTCAGTACTTTAATTAGTTTAAGTATACCCATGGAGGACTCTCTTGGCAGCGATTCAAGGAGGGACTACTAAACCGCTTCGGATCAATCAATTTCAACAACATCGACAGACAATTGATAAAGATTCATTAAACCTCTATAATATAAGAAGACCAAACAAGGTTTGAGCGTTTATTTAACTAAACTGAGAATTGGTCTGAGAAATAACTTTTAGGTACTTTTATCGAGGGCCTAAAGCTAGAGATTCGAGGAGAAGTAAAGGCGTGACAACCGTACACTCTTATGGTGACAATTTCCTTCACGCATATCTAGGAAAAATAATTGAACCATGAGGTATGAAGGACAAGGGTCACTCCCTGACCAGCCATGCCAAGGCCTACTGCCCCCTCTACTACCATCCAAGCTTATGCATCAAAAAAGTTGACAAGAGACGAGCTTCGTGAATGATCGGTCAAGGGGTTATGTTGGCATTGCAACGAACCATGGAGCCACGAACATCATTGTAAAAAGGGCCGACTCCTCATGATTGAACCACTGGAGGATGAGGACAATGAAACATCTGAAAAAGCCCTTGAACCTAATGAAGAAGCCATGGAGGAAGAGTCCCAACCGGCCGACTACGCAGTGCACGCATTAGCCAGCTATTCCAACCCACAGATGATGATAGTTGGAGGACTTCTAAAATAGCAACCCATCACAGTTCTCATCGACATGGGCATCACCAATAACTTCCTCAACAGTAAGATTGCTGCACTTTTGGTACTTCAAATCGAAGGTTGCAACAAGTTTGACGTAAAGGTCGCCGACGGTCGAATCTTTAATTGTGACCAACAGTGCCTGCGGGTGAAACTACTCCTCTAAGACCAAGAAGTGGTAGCTAATTTCTTCCTCCTGCCCATCGATGATTATGAAGTCATACTCAGGATCGAATGACTCACAATACTAGGTGATATCTCTTGGAATTTTTTTAAATTAATTATAAAATTTTATTACAAAGGGAGACAGGTCATGTTACGAGGCAAGCGGGGGAGTCAAATTTCCATCGTTTCGTCGTAATAAATGGAGAAAGTTTTGATAAAGCACATGGTGGATTTTTTATGCATATCTAGCAGCCAGATCTAAGGGGGAGAGTATAAAATTTCAGATCCTAAGTTTGCCCTCTTGCTGGATAAATTTGTGGATGTTTTCATGGAGCCACGTGGGCTGCCCCCTAACCGGTAGCATGACCACCGTATTCCTATTCTGCCGGGTAAACCTCTAGCAAATTTACATCTATATCACTACCCTCACTTGTAGAAGGATGAGATCGAGAATATTTTCAAAGAGATGCTGGACACCGAGGTAATTCGACCGAGTTGCAGCCCTTACTCTTCACTGATATTTTTAGTGCATAAGAAAGACGGTACATGGTGGATGTGCATTGATTATCAGGCCTTGAACACTATCATCGTTAAGGATAAATATCCTATACCTATCGTAGATGAGCTCTTGGATGAATTAAAAGGGGCCTGAGTCTTTACTACATTGGATCTCCATTTCGGTTATCACCAGATTCAGGTATGCACTCAAGATATTCCGAAAACTACATTCCGTAGGCATAACAGCCATTGCGAGTTTCTGGTAATACCTTTTGGACTTAAGAATGCTCCTTCTACTTTTCAAAGCTTGATGACTGACATCTTCCGGAGTTTTCTATGTAAGTTCATATTAGTGTTCTTTGATGATATTCTCATTTATAGCCCTACACTTGATATACATTTTCAGTACTTACGAACTATTCTAACAATTCTCCGGGAGAATACTCTTTATATGAAACAGTTAAAGTGCAGTTTCTTACAACGTAAACTGGAGTATCTTGGGCATATTATATCAGAGGATAGAGTAACGATAGACCCAATGAAGATCGAGGCAATACAAGGATAGTCAAAACTTATAAATGTAAAATCGCTGCATGGCTTCCTTGGACTCAGAGGCTACTACCGAAAATTTGTGAAAGATTATGACAAGATCAGTGCCCCACTCACATCTCTACTAAAGAAAGACTCCTTCTTATGGTCGAAACAGGTTTCTACAGCCTTTGAACAACTCAAGGCTGCCATGACGACGACGCCAGTCCTAGCGTTGCCTGATTTCAATTGCACCTTCATGATCAAGGTTGACGCATCTAAAGTTGGGATTGGAGGTATTTTAATGTAAGATGGCCGACCTCTCACTTACACCAGCAAGGCTTTGTCTCCCTCACACTTGAAAATGTTGGTATATGATAAAGAAATGTTTGCCATTGTATACGCTGTCACAAAGTAGAGACCCTACCTGATCGGTTGGTGCTTCCAGATTAAGGTTGACCATCGAAGTATTAAGTATTTCTTAGAGCAGAAAACATCTTCCCTGGAGCAGCAATGTTGGGTAACTAAACTTCTCGACTTTGATTATGAAGTTACTTATCAACAAGGAAAAGAGAATGTTGTTGCAGATGCTCTATCTCGGCTCCCGGGGCAAGCCGAAATTTCAGCCATCTCCCTTCCCACCATCGACTTCCTTAAAACATTAGGGAGGAGCAGAAGAATGATCCAGAAATTTGAAGCATCATAGAAAATTTGGAGAAGGATCCGGATTCCGTAGGGTACTACACGTGGGACTCGAAGGACTTACGCTATAAAGACCGAATTATTGTTGTTTCTTCTTCTCCTCACATCCAAGTTATTTTGCATGAAATGCACTCTTCGCCTTGGTAGGGCACTCTAGATTTCTAAGGACTTACAAAAGGATGAAGCAAAACTTCTTCTGGAAGGGTATAAAAAAATCAATTTATGACTATGTATCCAAATGTGATGTATGTCAACGGCATAAAGGTGAAACAATGGCAAGTCCAGGTAAACTACAGTCGCTACGTATACCAGATTCGACTTGGACAAACATCTCAATGGATTTCATCGAAGGATTGCCACTATCTCAAGATAAAAGCATAATCTTTGTGGTGGTAGATCATCTAACTAAGTATGCTTCTTTTTGTGCTATGAGACATCCCTATACTGCTGCCACTATTGCTCAAATTTTTATGAAAAATATTGTGAAATTACATGAGATGCTAAGGTTGATAGTAAGCGATCGTGATAGGGTGTTGTTTATAAGTAAATTTTGGATCGAGCTCTTCCATCTACAGGGCACCCAATTGAAGATAAGCACAGCCTATCATCTACAAACAGACAGCCAAATAGAAGTGGTGAATAGATGTCTCGAGACTTACTTACAATGCTTCACTAGTGATCGGCCCAAAGAGTGGATAAGATGGCTTCCCTGGGCCGAATGGTGGTATAACACAACTTTTCATTCGTCGACTAAATGTACTCTTTACGAGGCACTGTATGGCCGATCATCCCTAGTTCGACCAAAGTGGATCAAGTTGACCAAGACCTAACTAACAGGGATAAACTACTACTACTGCTGAAGGAAAACCTAACTGTCGCTCAAGCCTACATGAAGCAATAAGTAGATAATTACTGGAGTGAGCAAGAATTTTCAGTAGGAGATTGGGTTTACCTCCGCCTACAACCATACAAGCAGCTATCCATCAACACTAGAGCATCGATAAAACTATCTCTATGATTTTATGGACCATATCAGATTTTGAAACACATTGGGGCCGTGGCATACCAACTTAAACTTCCAGATGATGCCAAAATTCATCCCATCTTCAATGTATCCCTACTGAAGCCGAAATTAGGTGAACATGAATTGGCTCAGATTCAGCTGCCAAGCACTTTAATTGAAGGTGAAATCCTAGCCCAACCTGAAGCTATACTTGATCGAATAATTGTGATGTGACGACGAAGCCACTCCACTGAAGTACTTGTGAAGCAAAATAACTTACCATCTGAGGACGCAACATGAGAGTCACACGAAGAGCTAAAGACTCGGTTCCCATAGTTTATGGATCCTCGGCCTTAAGGACAAGGCTGATTCTGAGAGGGGGGACTTGATAAGACTCCAGCACGATTGAGTCTTAATCATTTCAGTATAAGTCAATAAAAACTCTGCTAGATTGTAATAAGGCCTCTCCTATATTATAAAGGAGTATGGTCGGGGTTTGGATTGTCCCTTAGGGCTTAATAGTCGTCGCCCCCCTTACTGGGCAAGTTGGCCAGGGTTTCCCCCCACTTAGGTCAACTATAAAGCCAACCTAGCCGCCCCTTATTCCTATGAAGGCAGGATGACTATAGGAGGAGCAAAAGGATAATTCCACTTAGACAAGTGCCCCCTAGGCTAGGACTTTGATCCCTATTTAAGATGTAGCTGCCCCCCTTTTTTAATGAAGTAATTATCATCTTCAATTCAGCCTTTATGCCGAGTCTAGGAGGGAGGAACCCTTATAGCATTCTAAGGGTTGATCCCCCTCAGTGATCAAAATATATAGGACTCCTTCTGGGATCTTATCATCATGTTCTGATTGTATATTTTAAGTCATAGGTTAAGAGTGAGTCTGATTTGAGTATAATCTAGAAATCAACTCAAAGAGATAATTAGGTCCAGTATTAGGGTTTAATTAAGCTCAGGTTAAGCTTAATTAATTGACCAAGGGAGTGGTCAACTGATGGTTTATGCCAAAATTTGAAAAGTGGAGGGAACCACATTTCCGGAGATTTCCACGGATAAACTACCAATGAGTGGCGGTTCAACCAGCGTCGCCCAGGATTTTGGGCAGCTGTCAGCGACTGAACCGCCCGTACCTAGGAATCTGAGCACTTTCATTAGTTGGCCCACACAATTCAATGGATGAACAGCCTGTACCAGGATTTTCTAGTGAGTTTGATTTTTTGCTCCAAATTTTGAAGTCATTTGGGGCCTATAAATACCTCAAATTTTCTGACATTCTATACAATAATTTGGGGGTAAAATTCTGTGAAAAACCTGTGTGGATTGTAAAAAAAAGAAAAGGGGTAAGGGAGAGAGCTTAAAGTTAGAAAATTCTTAAGTCTCCTTTGTAAAGTAAAGTATAAGGTTTTGGTCTTCATGCAAAGAAGATTGGTAGTGGATGTCAATGTGCTTCAAGAAGGAGGACTCGGGAGTGGACAAAGGCCGTTAGTGCTGAACCACTATAAAACTTATGAGTTTTTTTCCTTTTCTTGCTTACTAATTTATTTTGAAATTTTTGATTTACTTACTTTTTGAAAGTAAAGTTTCAAGTCAAGCATTGCCCTTCTGTGTTGCTTATCCTTCGGATTTGCTTATTCCTTCTTAAATCATTTAGAAGCAAGTAACTTAGCAATCTTCTTTTAATTACTCACTAGTGCCAATTGATCCTAATAATTGATATCAGAATAAGATATTTATTCTTTAGATTAACACCTACTTGAGTAAATGGTTGTTTTGGCATGAATGAGGGACATTCCATCTCACGTCCTCCCATGTTCAATGGGACGAATTACACATATTGGAAGACAATGATGTGTATTTTTCTTATCTCTTTGGACCTTGATCTATGGAGTATTGTTGAGAATAGATTTGAAAAATCTTTCAAGCCAATGAATGAGCTAAATGATTTGGAAAGAATGAATTTTTCTTTAAATGTAAAGGCTATGAATGCCTTATTTTATGCTCTTAACAAGAATGAGTTTAATCGAGTTTTCATTTCTGATTCAGCTTTTGAGATTTGACATACATTAGAATTAAAACATGAAAGCACACTAAATCTAAATGAATCATTAAATAAAAAGACTTGTAAAAATAAACTTGAAGAACACCTTCCAAAGAACAGGAAGGAATTTGAACTGAGCTTGATATATGACTCCTCGAGTGAAACCTCAAATGATGAGGACCTTGAACTTGAACTATTGATAAATGAATCAAATAAATTAACGAACATGAACCTTAAAAATAATATTAAAATCATAGACAAGAACTCTTGCTATGAACGCAAGAAGCTGTGGTGCACCGAAGATGAAAAGCACAATCAAGAAGAAGTGGAAGATCTCATGCTCGTGGCCAACCATGATGAAGTAAGTAACCTACCCGAAAGCTCTTTTACTCTTAATAAGTTATTACTTTCTTTCTATTGGCTTTATGATGAATTTAGAAAGATTAGCAAATCTTATAAATTACTTAAGAAAGAGCATGCATCACTAGTTAGTAAACTTGATGAAATGCAGGAAGTGGCACTATCACACAATACATGAACCAAACATGAAAACTTGCATGATACTTTATCATTATATAATGTTTGTTCTAAATGTGAAATGCTAGACAACATTAAAGAAGAAAATATCATGCTTAAGATAATATTAGGAAAATTTGAAATAGGGAATAAATCCCTCAATATGATCCTTGCTAATAAGGGTCATGATAACACAAGAAAGGGTATAGGCTTTATTGGTAACACTCAACAAAAGCCAACCATTTCTGTTAAGAGACCTACCTTAAATTTGCCACCGAAAATTAAATATAATTTTTTGTAGTAGATTAGGACATATGGCTTACAAACATCAATTAAAGACTATAGTCCTCACAAATTAGTTTGGGTTCCTAAGAGAACAACAAATAACTAAAAACAATTAGATAAGAAAGAAAATTTTATTCATATATGTCCTAATGTAAAATGGGTACCTAAATATGTCTTATAGGTTTGTCACCAAACTAAGGCTAAAAGTAAAATATAATAATATCTTGTGGATGCTCAAGCCATTTGACTTGAGATCTAACTTACTTATCAAGCTTTCTAGCCAAAATATCAAAAATAAACAAAATTATTTGAATCAAGATGTTTGAAGCTTAATGATTTTTGTTTCTATTATAACAAATTCTTTTATTAAAATAGTTTATCATTATACAACTAATCTTGATGATGCATAACTAGAATATATAAGTATGAAAATGAACTAGAAACAAAGAACCTTAGTTATTGAAAAATATGTTGAAATTTACATAAATAAGATTTTAATTATGATTAAATGATAGGTTCAAAATAATTGGCTTAAATATTTGTTAATTTAAATACAAAGGTTATCATTAAATGACTTAAATATTATGGTGTTTTTGGCTAAGTAAAATATCATTGTTGAATGATTGATTTAAATGTTACATGATTTAAATGTTATGATAGTGTATGGGTTGTATGATAAATGTTTATTGTTGAATGATAGAATTTGAGCATAGAAAAATATAGAAAAGGAAGAGAAAAATCATGCTTCATTTTCTAGTGATTTTGAAAAATTATATGAAAATTACATGTCTTATGATAAAGGAACAAAATGTTAGACTTAAATACTTAAGATAAATCCTATGATTGCTTTTAAGAAACAATGTAATTTATATCTTGATGATTTTTGTATTGCTTTTTTATTTTGATTGAAGATGCTTTATGTTCAATAAAATCATGCTTAATAATGTAATGTTGCATAGTGATCATACTTAGTAAATTTATATTTCAAAATTATACATGATGATTGTTGTGATTTATAGCTTATTGATATTTGCCATAATGAAAGCTCTTTTTCAGTTTTAAATTAAAATACATGTTTTTATTTGGCTTAAAAGATAAAGACATGATTGTATGAAATAAAAGGTGAATATATTTTTCTTAAAAATTTATCTATCTTATATTTTTTTAAAATAGATTAATGAATCGATAATGTTATTTTTATAAATCTCTTGAACTATGAAAATGATTTTGAAGATTTCATGATTTAAACTTGAATAAGTTATTATTATGATTTTGGCAAGTTTAGAAAATAAAACTTGAAAATCTTCTTATGAACCATATTCTTGAAAACTTGAAGTCTCATATATATAAATCAAGATCTTCTACTTTTTTTCTGCCTTAAAATTAACTCATGATCTTGATATCTATAATATAATATCTTTATGAATAAAGTCTTCTCTTTGATCTCTTAATATTCTATTTTCTCATCCAAAAGGAGATTTATTTAATTAAATCATATTTTTTAGTATTCATGAATATCTTTTGATATCAATATCTTTCTTGACATGACTTATTTTAAAACTTATGAATAACATAACTTATAACTAAAATTAGTATTTCTTAAACTCATAATAAGTTAAAATTAAAAGAGATTTGTATTATCATGAATATTCCTTAATTTCTTAATTTGACTTATACATTATGGGAATCAAGTTATTTATCTCTATGATTTTTTTAATAAAAAAGAGATTTATGATCTAAATGAATTATATGTCTTAAGATTTATGAATTAAGATTATTTGATCCCCTACGACTCATTTTTATTATTTACAATCAAAAAGGGAAGAAAGGAAATCATTAGCATTTCACTAGATCGATAAGTATATTTATTTCATTTCGAATCCCTTAAAAATGATTTTGATGATTTTGAAATTAAATGAGTTCTTTACCTATATTGTGATTTTGATTTTTTGGAATTATAATTTGAAATCTTTAATGAATCAAAATCTCTTATTATGTGTTCTTGTATTATTTAAAAGGAGATTTTTGTAACTTGAGAATTCTTATGCATGAATCATTATATTTTATGTGTTTATACTATAATTTATCTCTTGATATTCATAATTTATTTTCATAAATTATATATCTTATCACCATATTAATTTTTCTTGATATATTTCATGTGATGATTTGAAAAATGATGTAATGGAAAAGTTTTGCACTATTGTAACCATCCCCTCTTTTTGACAATGGCAAAGGGGGAGCAAAACTTGTTATGTTGAATGATGTAAAATTGCTAGCTTAAATATTGCAAATGAAGCAAAAATTGTTAGCTTACACTTCTCAAAAGAGAAGAAAGAACTCACTAGCTTTATTTGCTATGTTTTCTTGAGATTTACATGAAAAAGATTTGTTGAGCTTATATTCAAAATTTTATATATACAAGATTGAGGTTGAGACCTAGGAATGCTAAAATATATATATTGCTAATCTAAATTTCATGAGATCAAGCCTCTTTGTGATAAGGTCTTTGAAAACTTTCTCCATATTTATATTATTTACAAAAGGGGGGAGAAAAATTGCGTGAAGATGATGAATTGCTATGTTTGAAATTTATAGGAGATCATTTTTGGTATCAAGAGATGATTTTTTTTACTATATTTGAAATACATAAGTAGTCTTTAAATCTCTAGGACTTTAGAGCTCATCTTAGTATTGATTTTAAAATTTATTAAGAGCTCTTCTCAATGATGAAATGATTTAACAACACCTCCCTTATTTCTTTCCTTATTAATCATAAAGGGAAAGAAAATTTTATAATGCATATACTAAGGGGAAGTAATGTCATCATGTGCTTTGAAATTATTAGCTATATATTTCATCTTTTTGTTGATGACAAAGGGGGAGAAATGGACATTGATGACATATGATATTGTTGATATATATATATATATATATATATCTTGGATATGGATATGAATTGGATATCTTGGATATAGATATAGATGCATAATTATTTTTAAAATTTATGATTTGATGACTTGATGCAAATTTGTGTTGAAATTTATGTTGAATGTTGATTACTTGAATTTAAGAGTGTGTGTTTCTCTTAAATTTAAGTGGCATGGATTTAGGGGGAGTTAGGATTAACTCCTATCATCAATTGGTTGTTATCATAAAAAAAGGGAGAGATTGTTAAATATTAGATTTTGATGATGAAATCAATTGATAGGTTAATGATCTAACATGTGTTGTTAGAAGTTGATTGATGCAGGATTAACTACGACAGAGAGAATATGACAATCATGATTGGCTAAAGTCAAATCCATACATTGGGTCGGGATTCGGACGATGTGGCTAGGAACTTGCTAGGAGTACGTCGGGAGCTCACCGAGGGTATCAGGAGCTTGCCAAGATGGCACAAGAGAGTTCACCGGAAGAAGATCGAGACTCGCTGGAAGATTATCAAGGGTAGTCAAAAAGCTTGTCGGAGTTAGGATGGTCTTATAATGGATGTGTTGGCAATTATGATTGTATTTAATTAAGCCGTAGTTAGCATCATGCAGGTTTAACCACCGATGGGAGAAGGAACTATAGATCAGACATGGACCCATGATCAAGCTTAGGCATTGGGCCAAAGATTGGACGATGCGGTGGGAGCTCGCCAGGCGTTCACTAAGACATCCTCGAGGGTATCGGGAAAATCACTAGGAACACACTGGGAGATCGCCGGAGGACGACTGTGAGACTCACTGCTAGAGAAGCCAAAGGTTGTCGGTTTGTGGGAGTGAGATCATTAAGCTTGGTGGTCATATTTTGATTGTAATTTTAAGTCATAGGTTAAGAGTGAGTCTGATTTGAGTGTGATTTAGAATAAACTCAAAGAGGCAACCAGGTCCACTATTGGGGTTTGATTGAGCTCAGGGTAAGCTCAATTAGTTGACCAAGGAAGTGGTCAATTAATGGTTCAAGCCGAAATTTAAAAAGTGGAGGGAACCACTTTTTTGGAGATTCCAACGAGTAAATCGTTAGTGAGTGATGGTTCAACCAGCGCTGCCCAGGATTTTGAATGGCTGTCAATGGCTGAACCAACTAGCTGGGCGGCTGAACTGCCTATACCCAGGAATCTGAGCACTTTCGTTAGTTGACCCACCTAAGTTGGCAAGTGAATTTCCCGTACCTGGACTTTTCGGGTGAGTTTGATTTTTGGCTCCAAATTTTGAAGTCATTTGGGGCCTATAAATACCCTAAGTTTTCTTGCATTCTATATAATAATTTGGGGGATAAAATTCTATAAAAAACTTGTGTGGATTGTACGAAAAAGAAAAGGGGTAAGGGAGAGAGCTTAGAGTTTGAAAATTCTCAAGTCTCCCTTGTAAAGCAAAGTGTAAGGGTTTGGTCTTCAACCAAAGAAGATTGGTAGTGGATACCGGTGTGCCTTAAGGTGGATGACTCGGGAGTGGTCGTAGGCCATTAGTGCCAAACCAATATAAAACTTGTGAGTTCATTTACTTTCCTTGCTTACTAATTTGTTTTGAAGTTCCTGATTTACTTACTCTTTGAAATTAAAGTTTCAAATCAAGCATTTCCCTTCTATGTTGTTTATCCTTCGGATTTGCTTATTCCTTCGTAAGTCATTAGGAAGCAAGTAACTTAGCAATCTTCCTTTAATTGCTCACTAGTTTCACTTGAATGAAAAGGCTTTGGATTTCTGATTTTACTTCAAGTAAGAGTTTTCATTAAAACAAAAATTTATCCTTACACTAACCTCTTATGAACCTAACAACTTTATCGCCAAAAGCTTTGCCTCTTTGTTTGCAGGGATAATCTCCTCTTGAAGTGCCACATCCAACTGAACCAGCTATGGCTTCTGATGCAGCACTTCCAAATCTCTGGCTACTTCCACTACCTCCTTTCCACTACCGATGACCGCAAGAAGATCGAGTCCCTCCAGTTACAGTACCAGCATGGAATCTGTGACTGGATGGAGTTCAAAATTCTGAAGGAATAGAAGGAAGGCATCCACACATCCACCATCTATAGGGCCCTCATAGCCACGATGACATCTATATTGGTCCTAGCATTACCAGATCATGGTGAGGTGTTTGAAATTGGAGCAGACAGAATATGAGTTAAGATCAGCACCACTCTCTTGCAAGCTGGCTGACCCCTAATCCGCACTGAGGCTCACCCTACAGTTCAGAGGCTTCTAATCTATAAGGGGATGATAATTGCTGTTAAATTTTGGCATGATATAGGGTAATTGCATGAAGGAGAAGTGAAAATGGGCCCAGGAACATCACAACTCCTACCCACCTCAGACTCAGATCGGGCTCATACCACCGGGGACCTTATCGGAGGATAGCTAAGAAAGAAACAACAGCATGACAAACACCAAAGTAGAAGGAAGTTTAATTTTGAAGATCAAGTCTTCTTTTATCTTCATCCCTACTAGTAGGAATCTATGAAGACTTGAGCCTCAATGAAGTGGTCTCCCTATTTCTTTGGACCCTACAAAATTGGATATCATATTGGAGTTGTAACCTAGAGATCATATCTACACACCAAATAAAAAATACAATTGATCCTTCAGTTATCCCACCTCAAATAGAAGTTTAAAAAGGATGACTCAGCCTATATCCATCCAACCAATGAACACCCAAGCTGATGAGGAGGCCCAAGTTCAGCTAATGATCACGTGGGATCACAAGATCGAGATATATCATCGTCTAGTCACTACTATTGATGCTGGATTGCAGGAGTAAGATGTGCCTACTACAAGGGGCACGAGGGAGCCTCATGAGGAGTTGTAGATCAAGACCCAGAGACATGGAGCTCAGCCTTGAGGACTAGGCTAATTTGAAGGTGGGTCTGTTAGGACCCTAGCTAGTTTGGGTCCTAGGTTCATTGGGTTATGAATATAATAAACCCTAAATTAGCCACCAACCCCTATTAAAGAAGTGGTCGGCTAGGGTTACGGAAGAGTCCTCATGAAGAGGGTTTCCTCTAGCTACCTCCCTCCTCTTAGGAGAGGCCAACTAGGGTTAGGAGAGGAGAGATCCATTTAGCTAGGACTCTCTCTCTCTAGGGTTGAATAAGAAGTAAATTAGAAGTTGGAGACCCCTATAGTTGCCAGCCACATCATGTTGAGGAGTTGGCTAAGGGTTAGGAGTTGAGGGGAACATGAGTCTTGGTTTAATTAAAGAATGAGTCCTATTAGGAGTTAGTGTTTTGAGTCCCTATACAAACTCATGTAGCCACCATTGTTTTATCATCAATAGGTCAAATTCCTTTTAGCCATTGTGCAGAAAACTTTAGAGGAGAGAACCCTTATAGAGTTTTAAGAGGTCGATCCCTTATAGGGATCAACTCCCAAACTTAGAATCCACAAGGGTTCTAACAGTTTATAAAAGATTATGAGAAGATCAGTGCCCCTCTCACATCCTTGTTGAAGAAGGATGGCTTCCTATAGTCAGATAAAACCTTCATAGTCTTTGAGGCTTTTAAGGCTGCAATGTCGCCTACACCTGTGCTGGCACTACATGACTTTGACAAAATGTTAGTAATTGAAGCTGATGCAACAGGAGCTGGGATCAGTGTCGTCCTCATGCAAGAAGGCCGACCCCTCACATACACCAACAAATTATCTCCTTCACACCTGAAGATGTTCATCTATGACAAGGATATGCTTGCGATTGTGCATGCGGTGATAAAGTGGAGACCCTACCTGATCGGCTGACGCTTTCAAATAAAGACCGACCACAAGAGCCATAAATATTTTTTAGAGTAGAAGACATTGACCCTTGAGCAACAAAAATTGATAACAAAACTCCTTGGATATGATAATGAAATAACTTACAAGAAAGGGAAAGAGAATGTGGTGGCAGATATGCTCTCCTGACTACCTAAGCAAGCTGGACTTTCAGCCATCTCTGTTCTAATCAACAACTTCCTTGAAGACATTAGAAAGGAATGGCGAGATGACCCAAAATTTGAGAGACCATCAAAAAATTGAAGAAAGAACCAAGCTTCGTGGTGCATTACAGTTGGGATTTAAAGGGCTTACAATATAAAGGACATATAGTACTATAGTGTCAAATTCCCCTTGCATAAATATTATCTTACAGGAGATGCATTCCTCACCATCAGCTAGGCACTCTAGATTCCTTCAAACCTATAAGAGGATCAAATAAAATTTCTTTTGGAAAGGAATGAAGAACTTCATTGTTGAATTTGCAACGCAGTGCGGCATGTGTCAATGACATAAAGGCGAAACAATGGCAAGCCCTGGGATGCTGTAACCTCTACCAATTCCAGACTCAATTTGGACTGAAATCTTGATGGACTTTATCAAAGGGCTGCCCCCATCCCAAGGAAAAGGTACAATCCACATTGTAGTTAATCGACTCACCAAAAATGCACATTTTTGCATCGTCTGTAACCGTTACACTGTCATTAGCATTGCTTGGATCTTTATAGATAATATTGTAAAACTGCATGGGATGCCTAGATCTATTATGAGTGATCATGATAGGATCTTCACCAACAAATTTTGGACAAAACTCTTCCAGTTACATGGCACCAAATTAAAGATGAGCACAACATACCACCCATAGATCGACGGCCAAACTAAAGTGGTAAACAGGTGTTTAGAGATTTACCTCAGATACTTCACTAGTGACCGACCAAAAGAATGGATGAAGTGGCTCCCGTGGGCCGGGTGGTGGTATAACATGACTTATCACTCTTCCAATAAATGTACTCCTTTTGAAGCTGTATATGACCGACCGCCCCCTATAACCCTATAGTATGTAATCGGCTCATCCAAGGTAGACCAGGCAGATAGGGACCTCATGGATAGAGACAAAATAGTGAAATTATTGAAGGATAATCTCTCAGTAGTGCAGATCAGAATGAAGCAGCAATACGTCATGCACAAAAGCGAAAAAGAGTTTTGGTGGGAGATTGGGTCTTCCTTATGCTCTAGCCCTACAAACATACATCCATCACACTTGAACATCTACGAAGCTATCACCTTGCTGTTACAGGCCCTACCAGATTATAAAGTGCATCAAAGTGGTGGCATACAGGCTGGACCTACTGTTAGAACCTTTGCGAATTATAAGCTTAGGGTGATCTCTATAGGGGATCAGCCTCCTTAAAACTCTATAGGGGTTCCTCCCTCCTTGGTTTTTTACTACATGAGCTAAAATATAATTGACCTATTGATGATAAAAAGTGGATGATTACAGGGATATTTATAGGCCTTCAATCCATAATTCCTAAGAGGACTCCTATTTTAAGACTCCTACCCTCAACCAACTCCTAAGTAACTCTTAATGTAACTCTAAGTCCAACCACCAATCGGCCCATCTAGGGGTGGCCGGTTACTTTATTATTTTCTAATTCTATTCTAATTTAACCCCTCCTCAATTAACCTCTATTTAACTAGGATAAGAGGTGGTTAATTAAGGTAATATGCATCTTACTCTCCCCTTAAATATTTTCCTCAATTAATCCTAACCTAGCCGGCCTCCTTACTTTCCTTAATAGGGGTCGGCTATATAGGATTTATATGAATGCCCCATAGATTTTATATGATTATCCTCTTCTATGAAACTAAATTAGGACTCCTCTAGCTAGAGTCCTAATAGACCCACCCTCTTTAAATCAACCTTGTCCTCAAGATTGAGGCTTCGTGAACTTTGGGTCTTGATCTACAATTCTCCTAGAAGCTTCCTTATGGTATCTATAGTAGGGACACCGTGGTTCGACGGTCCAGTATTATCTTGTATCTCTGCATCAAGGGTAGTAGTATTTGGACGGTAGTGCATCATGATCCTATGATCCCATGCGATCATCAACTAAACTTAAACTTCCTCATCAGTTGGGATGTCAGATGGATGGATCTAGGCTGAATTATCTTTTCTAAACCTCCATTTGTAGTGAGATACTTAAAGGATGAGTTATAATTTTGAATTAGTGCGTAAGTCCGATCCATAATTTATGGCTCCAATGTGATCTTTAATTTTGTAGGGTCAAAAGAAACTAGGAGACCACTTTCATGAGGCTTGAGTCTTCATAAATTCTTACTGGGATGGATGAATATAGAGAAAGACTCGATATTTAATAACAAACTTCCTTATACTCTGACATTTATCGGTGGCTGTTTCTTTCTTGTATGAGTTGGCGTGTGTATTGATAACCAGGCCTTCCTTTGTGACAGTAGTTGCCTTCTAGTAAAGTCCATAGTAAGGTAAGCTCGATCTGAGTTTGGAATGAGCAGAAGCTGTAATTTTTTGAGACTTACTTTCATCTCCTCTTCGTGTTTTTGTCATGTATTATACCAAGCAACAAATTCAACAAAGGTTAGCATTCCCTCGTCATTGATTGGTAGCCTTGGGCGATTTGGAGTGAGGGCTTTACTGATGTAGACTAGGAGTCGGTCATCTTGCATGTGGATAACATAATTTCTAGCTCCCGATGCATTAATAATAAGCACTTTGTCGAAGTCGGGTAAAGATAGCACTAGTGAAGAGTAGGGGCTACAACTTGGCTGTATGACCCCTGTTTTAAGCATCTCATCTTCAGTCCTCACTATTTTAACTTTTTGAAGGTGAGGATACTGATATGACCAAGAGTTTATTGCTAGCTTCTCAGGAGAATCAAAATTTTGGTGGTTATGCTGGCGGTTAGAAAGTAGGCTATACAATTCAACAAAAATATTTAAAAATTTAGCAAACAATTAAAGCATATTTGGGTCTTCAAATTTTGTTGGCTCCCCCATAAATTGTTGCTGAAGTTACATTAGGGAACTATTGTTTTCTTTGTTCAAAACTTTCTTCGTGAGCTGCGTGCAAGGCATCGTTACGTTGCTCCCGCATTTACCACATAGGATCTCATATTTCTTATGGCTAAAAAAATTCATAATAAATTTAGAAAAATTTCAAGGAATATCACCTAGCATAGCCAACCATTTGATGTTGAGCACGGCCTCATAATTATTAAGAGGAAGGTGGAAGAAATTAGTAAGTATCTCTTGGTCCTATCGCAACAATTTCAGCCGTTGACATCTTTTGTCGCACTTCAAAATTTGGTCATTAGTGACCTCAACATCTAACATGCTGTAAACTTCATTTTGAAGCATTAATTGGGCAACAACCTTGTCATTCATAAAGTTGTTGGTGCTTGTGGTGTCAATAAGAACGATGATCGATTGTTGCTTCAGAAGTCCTCCCACTTTCATTGTTTGCGGGTTCGCATGGCCGGCAATGGTATGCATCGTAAAATCAACCAGCTATTGTTCTTCATCCATAACCTCTTCCTCATGCTTCTAGAACTTCTCCTCTATGTTTTCAAGAGGTTCAATCAGTAGGAGGTGGCCCTTTCTATAACGATGATCGCAGCTCCAAAGTTCATTGTAATTCTAACAAAGACCCTTTATTGATCGACCATATAGTTCTTCTCTTGTCAAATTTTTTTATAGCAAAGGATGACTAGAAGTAGAAAGAGGTTCATATGCCATGGGTCTATCAGTGGTTCTCATCCTCTAAGCATTTTGGTTGAGTCATTCCTCTTGTACTCGGGCAAAAGAAATTGTAGCCGATACGGTTCGGGGTTGTCGTGTCTTAACCTCTCCTTTAATCTCCGACTTGAGTCCCTCGATAAATATCCATAATAATTATTCAAGCTAATTGTACCGTCATATAGTATCTCCTTCAAGGTGGATGACAGCAGTGTCCACCATGGAATCCTCCGGTGTTTGGTGATGACGGAAGTAATATTCGGCGAGCGAAATCTATCCCGTTGAGTCTCCTTCTTCCCATCGAGGGAAGTCCACCCTCATGCATGGTTGCCTCATACCAGTGGCTCATACTTTATTTTTGAGAGGCCTCTCTAAACTTGCAATTTGCTAGAATTTTGTTGGGCTCGGAGATCGGCCCAATCTGAATTCGACGAATAAGGCGAGCAATCTGTCCTCCATGCGTGATTCAAACACCTCCAACTCAACATCGATTAAACATTGAGATGCCATTGCGTGTGCCTCTAGATCTGAGATATCAATATTCTTCTTCTATTATTGGGTTAGTGATATGAAACGATTGGATGGATTGATGGCCGAAAGAGGTGGTGAATCAAGAGTAGATGACTATGGTTTAGGGCTGAAAGGTTGCTATTTTTTGTTGCTGTTGGGGCTATGATTTAGGGCTACTGTATGGGTCTATAGGTGGTATAACAGCTAAGGTTTAAGGTTAAAGAAATGAGTTAGGGTTGTTGTCAATGACAACAATAGATTTGGTAGGAATTGGGTGTGGATGCAGCAAGTAGTACCGAAGGTAGTGCAGCAAAATTTTTTGACAAAGAGGGTGTTGTTGATGCTACTATTTGGGGCTATTGAAGAGGCTATGAGGGAGGTTCAATGATAGAGGTTTAGGGTTAGAAGGGTGGCTTAGGATTGATGTTGATGGCAGCAATCGGTTTGGTAGGGATTGGTGGCCAAAAGGGGGACGGATCAAGGTTACGATTTAGGGTTGATAGCTTGCAGTTTAGGTTATTGTTGGCGCTATAGTTTGAGGGTGTTGTGGAGGTTGCAAAGGAGTTTTGTGGTAATGGTTTGATGTTGGGAAGGAAGGTTTAGGGTTGTTGTTAGGATAGCAACCGATTTGGCAAGGTTCGCTGGCTGTGGAAGATAAGGATCGGCGGAAGGTTCAGTGGCTATGGAAGACTGTTGTTTGGGCTGCGATTTAGGTTGGCTATGGAAATAAAAAAAAGACTATGATGGCTGCATCTTAAGACTATAATATCACCCTAAAGACAACATGGGTGGCAGTAACAATTTTGGTAAGGATCAAATATGGGCATAGCAAAAAACACCGAAAGGTAGTGCTGCAGAATTCTGTGTCAATAGGCTACGGTAGTCACTATTTTGGGCTGTCATTTTGGGTGTTATTAAGGTAAGAAAAATAGATTATGAGGGTTGTATCTTAAGGCTAAAGGGATGCCCTAAAGACTTCTTGGGTGGTGGCAGCAAGTTAGTTGGGTTTCGGTGGGTTAAGGAGAAGAAGAAAGACAAAGGTGCAACAGTAGATTTTTTATCCAAAAAATTCTAGCAGTGAAGCATTAATTTTTTTCTAAAAATTCTTAATGAAAATTCAAGTGAAACTCAAAGTGAATCTACTAGCAAGGAAGAATAATATCATCAAAAATTTCATGGAAGGAAATGACAGCAAAAGATTTAGCAAAATCAAAGATGACGAGAAGGTGTTGCTATAGAATTTTTTCAGTAAAAGATTTTAGCAGTATAGTCAAAATTTTCTGTAGTAGCTCATAATAAGGAATCAAGTAAAACTCAATGGAAATCTACTGGCAAGGGAAGGTAATGCTGTAAAAAAATTTATGGAAGAAATCGGCAGCAAAAGTCTTGGCAAGATCAAGGAATATAAGAAGGTACTACAGCAAAAAAATTTCGTCAAAAGATTTCAGTAGTATAGACAAGATTTTTCTCTAATAGTTCAAAACAAGGATTCAAGTAAAATTTAAAGAGAATCTACTAGTAATAGAAAGGTAATATTGATAAAAAAATTCATGGAAGAAAATAGTAGCAAAAGATTTGGCAAAATCGAAGATCACTGGAAGGTACTACAACGTATTTTTACGTCTAAACTAAAGTAGATTGGATGTAAAAGATAAGCTAGTTATGTTGATGATTTTTTGGCAAAACTAAAGGGAAATCTGAGTATAGGAAGTTATAAAGCCATGCTAGAAATTTTATAGAAATTTGATTAGTAAAAACATACCAGCAAATCAAACAATAATGAGTGTGCGGTTGGAATTATGCGATGTAACTTCTGTTATAAAGATGAAAACTTTGCAACGAAAAGTTGTGCAGCAAATAGGAACAAATTTTTTTTATATTTTTTGAATAGGGATAACTAAATTGCAATAGTAGTAAGATAGGAAACTAGAACCTACTGAAATTCACAGGGAGATCAAAAGATAATCTGCGGTAGTGGAGATGATGGCAGAATTTGGTGACGATCTTCAAGTAATTGTGGGAACTGCTTTGGACGGCTATGGGGGGCTGATGGATGGTTGTGGAAGGGCAGTGAGATGCCAAGAACACTACTCTAATACCAAGTGTTAGAACCCTTATGGATTTTAAGCTTGGGGTGATCTCTATAGGGGATCAGCCTCCTTAGAACTCTATAGGGGTTCCTCCCTCGATTTTCCGCTACATGAGCTGAAATATAATTGATATATTGATAATAAAAAGTGGATGAATACAAGGCTATTTATAGGCCTTCAGTCCATAATTCCTAAGATGACTCCTACTTCAAAACTCCTACCCTCAACCAACTCCTAATGCAACTCTAAGTCCAACCACCAACCGGCTCATCTAGGGGTGGCCGGTTGCTTTATTATTTCATAATCCTATTCTAATTTAACCTCTCCCAACTAACCCCTATTTAACTAGGATAAGGGATGTTTAATTAAGGTAACATTCATTTTACTCTCCCCTTAAATATCTTCCTCAATTAATCCTAACCTAGCCGGCTTCCTTACTTTCCTTAATAGGGGTCGACTAATGCCTCTTAGATTTTACATGATTGCCCTCTTCCATGAAATTAAATTAGGACTCCTCTAGCTAGAGTCCTAATACCTACGTACATACTACAAGATCCATCCAGTCTTATACGTATCATACCTAAAGCCCAAGCTTGGTGAGAACGAGATAGCCTAGAGGCACCTATTGAACATGGTCGCCAATAGAGAGATCTAGATCAAGCCAGAGATGATTCTTAACTGACGAATTATGATGCATCATCGACGTCCTACTACCAAAGTGCTAGTATGATAGACGAGTCTACCCATCGAAGATGCCATATAGGAGCCCTATGAAGAGTTGAAGATTAAATTCCTAGAGTTCGTGGAGCCTCAGCCTGGAGGACAAGGCTAATTCGAAGAGGGTAGGTCTGCTATGACCTTAGCTAGGTTAGGTCCTAAGTTTACTGAGTCATGATATTAATAAAACCCTAAGGCATGTAATAAACTTTAACCATCTTAACTAAAAAGATCGATTAGGGTTAGGAGTCATCTAACCGCCACCCCTCCTACTATTTGGGAAAGGCGGCTAAGGTTGTTGGAGTAGGAGTTCGAGTCTTCATTAGGATTAGGGATTTTGAGCCCTATATAAGTCTTCATTACGATTAGGGATTTCGAGTCTTCATTAGGATTAGGGATTTTGAACCCCTTAGAGTTCCAAGGAGGTCGATCCCCCACATAGATCATTCTAGTGATAGAATCCTATAGGGTTTTATCACTTCATGTCATGAGTTTGGGCATCGGGCCAAAAGGATTGAACATTACGCTAAAGAGATCGGATGTTGTATAGGTCAATATGTCGATTAGGCAATAAGCCATAAGAGAAGATGATATGCCAAAGGGTCAAACGAAGTACCGGATAAACCAATGACATACCAGACAACATGTGATTCATGCTTTCTAATAATTTATCTAAATCAAAGTAGTTTAGAGCTCTAATTGAGTTCGTCTTGAATATAATTAGGCCAACTCAATTAAGGGCCCATTGGGCCATAATTAAGCTTTAAGTAAGGTTGATTTGAGCCCATTAAGAGGCTCATTTTATTGACCTAGGAGGAGATACAACCAGTCAAAAGATGGTATAGCCCAAGGTACAAAAAGTAGTGAAACATACTTTTTCGAATTCCCGGGCAGTGGTATCGTCGGCTACCGATGATAGTACCACCTATTTCAAGTAGTGGTATTGCCAGACCCCAAATTCCCAGGCTCTGTTCGGTGGTGGTACTGTCAGTATACCAAAATCTCAGGGATTTGAATTTTGGCTCTAAGATTTAAAGTCATTTAAGGTCTATAAATATCTCAGGTATTTTTTACTTGGAAAAGGAAGAAAAGAGATAGAATTGAGATTAAAAAACTTATGAGAAAACCCTATTAGAGAGTTTAATTCTATTCTTCAGAAGTTTAGAGATAATTCTAAGGGAGAGTGTGAGGGAATATTTGTAAAGGGTTGTAATGTTTAAAAACTTATGAGAAAACCCTGTTAGAGAGTTTAATTCTATTCTTCAGAAGTTTAGAGATAATTCTAAGGGAGAGTGTGAGGGAATATTTGTAAAGGGTTGTAATGTTTCTCTCCATAGCCCATGAAAAGGAAAAAAGAGTTGTAAAGGGTGACTAATCTTCGCCTATTGAAAAAGATTAGTAGTATAAGTTAGTAGCCTCAAGTGAAGAAGAATCAAGAGTGGAGTAGGTCACATGGACCAAACCACTATAAAATTGTTTACTTTTGATGCTTACTTAGCTGCTCATTTTATTTTATACTTACTGTAAGTTAAGCTCACTTTCGATATCAGTTTTTATCGAATAAAGTTTTACCAACTAGCTAATTCATCCCTCCCCTCCTAGTGCCGATTCAATCCTAACATGAGCTTCGGTATAGTGTCGAGCATTGAACATTCTTCATAAGTTGAGCTTGTCTTCAGGCCTAGCACCCAATGAACCATCATTTGTGGACTTATGACTGTTCGTTCAACCTTCTAAAGTCCTTTTTCGATCCTTTCGCTCTTTTCTCTCTTACACTCAAGATCCTTATTGAATTGCTTGTAAAGCTTCCCTCTTTATGAGATATCGAGACTTATTCATCGCTTGCTTTCAAACTAATCAACCTTCTCTTTTGTAGGTCCTTCGGGACCGACACAAGGTTGCATCTAGGCTGACCTATTGTGGACGAATAATGCATTGGTATTTCATGACTTAGGTAATCCTAGCTAAGTCTGACATACTGGCATTAGGGTGCTTCACGACATAGGCAATTTTAGCTAAACTCGTAGCTTTACCGCAAGAGTACCGCACAACTTAGGTAAATTTAACTAAGTCCATGATAGTGTGGTGTCAGAGTGAGTAAGGAATTCGAGCAAATAACAATGAAGTTTCACAATCTCAACATGGCGAAGCATTATGGTGAATCGAGCAAGATGGGGCAAGTCGAACCTTTGCCTTAAGTAATCGCAGGTGGGCTGTAAGTGCAAACTCTCTCATTAGAGCCACTCAAGAGGAGTATGACAGCGAACAAGATGTGTGAAAAATTGGGTATTCTCCATGAGCAGAGGAGGCACAATCTGAAGTGCCAATTGAGAAAAGAAGCCACAAGGAGAGACTTACAACAGCAAAAACCTGCCTTGATGTTCTTGAAGCGAGTTTAGAGGAATTCTACCAAGGCCACTAAAGGCTCCTCGGGGTAGAGAGCTTACTAGAAGAAGCTGAATATTAAATCGATAAGGTTGAGTCTCTAGTTGACTGACCGATGGAAGACACCAAAGACTCCATGCAACATCTACATCAAATTGTGATGGAATAATAGGACTCCAGTAGGGTTGAGTTCTAATCATCTTAGTACTAGTCAATAAAAACCCTATTAGATTGTAAGAAAGTTATTTCTATCTTATAAAGGAGCATGGCTAGGGTTTAGATTAGCCCTTAGGGATTAATAGCCGCTGCTCCCTTTACTGGGTTGGTCGGCTAGGGTTTCCCCCTGCTTAGGTTAGTTATAGAGCCAACTTAGCCGCCCCCTGTTCCTATTAAGAAAGGTCGACTGTAGGAGGGGTAAAGGGATAATTTTACTTAGGCAAGCACCCCCTTAAGCTAGAGTTTTGATCCCTATTTAAAGATGTAGCTGCCCCCTTCTTAATTCAAGCAATCATCTATTTTATTTTAGCCTTCTGCCTAGTCTAGGAGGGAGGAACCCCTATAGCGTTCCAAGGGTTGATCCCCCTCAAGAGTCAAAATCTTCCCAAGTAATTTCCACAATTGCTTTTGACGTTGCCTCCATCCACCGTCGCCCACCAAGCTGCAGATCCATCCATCTACTTAAAATCAAAAGTCGCCGATGGCCGAATCCTTAATTGCGACCAACGGTGCCCGCGAGTGAAACTACTTCTCTAAGACTAAGAAGTGGTAGTTGATTTCTTCCTCCTACCCATTGATGATTATGAAGTCGTACTCGAGATTGAATGGCTCACAATGCTAGGTGATATCTCCTAGAATTTTTTAAATTAATCATGAAATTTTATTGCAAACGGGAACAGGTCACGTTACGAGGCAAGCGCGGGAGCCATATTTCCACCGTTTCGTCGCATCAAATGGAGAAAATTTTGCACAAAGCACATGGTGGATTCTTGATGCATATCTAGCAGCCATTTAAGGGAGAAAACATATAAAACTTAGATCCTAAGCTTACCTATTTGCTGGACAAATTCGTGGATATTTTCTCGGAGCTGCGTGGGCTGCCCCCTAACCGGTCGTATAACCATCGCATTCCTATTTTGCCAGGAAAACCTCCAACAAATTTATAACCATACCACTATCTTCACTTACAAAAGGATGAGATTGAGAATATTATTAAAGAGATGCTTAACACCAGGGTGATTCGATCGAGTTGCGGCCCTTACTCCTCACTGGTGTTGCTAGTGCGCAAGAAGGATGGTACATGACAGATATGCGTTGACTACCGGGCTCTAAATGCCATCACTATCAAGGATAAATATCTTATTCCAGTCGTAGATAAACTTTTGGATGAATTAAAAGGAGCCTGAGTCTTCACTAAATTGGATCTCTGCTCTGGATACTATCAGATTTGGGTATGCACTGAAGATATTCCAAAAATTACATTTCGCACGTATAACGGCCACTATGAGTTTTTGGTAATGCCTTTCAGACTTACAAACACTCCTTCTACCTTTCAAAGCTTGATGAATGACATCTTCTAAAAGTTTCTATGCAAGTTTGTATTAGTATTCTTTAATAATATTCTCATTTATAGCCCTATGCTTGATATACATTTTGAACACTTACGAACTGTTCTAACCATTCTTCGAGAGAATACTCTTTATGTTAAACAGTCAAAGTGCAGCTTCCTATAGCATAAAGTGAAGTATCTAAGGCACATTATATTAGAGAATGGAGTGGCGGTAGACCCAACAAAGATTGAGGTAATGCAAGGATGGTCGAGACCTACAAATGTTAAATCACTACATGGCTTCCTTGGACTCAAGGGCTACTACCGAAAGTTCGTGAAAGATTATGGCAAGATCAGTGCCCCACTCACGTCCCTACTTAAGAAGGATTCCTTTTCATGGTTGGATCAAGTCTCCATAGCTTTTGAAAGACTCAAGGCTGCCATGACGACGACGTCGGTCCTACCACTATATGATTTCAGTCGAACTTTCGTGATTGAGGTCGACACATCCGGAGTTGGAATTGGGGCTATTTTTATGTAAGATGGTCGACCCCTTGTCTACACCAGCAAAGCTTTATCTTCCTCAAATCTTAAAATGTCCGTGTATGGCAAAGAAATATTTGTCATCGTACATGTAGTCACAAAGTGGATGATAGAATCCCAGAAGAAGCTCTATAGATTTTGATCCTTAAGGGGGATCAACCCTTGCAACACTATAAGGGTTCCTCCCTTCTAGACTCGACACAAGGCTGAAATAAAATTGATAATTACTTGATTCAAGAGGGGGGTGGCTACATCTTTAAATAGGGATCAAAAACCTAGCCTAAGGGGGTACTTGCTTAAGTAAAATTATCCCTTTGCCTCTCTTACAGCTGACCTGCCTTAATAGGAATAGAGGGCAGCTAGGTTGGCTCTATAGTCGACCTAAGTAAGGCGAAACCATGACCGACCAACCCAGTGAGAGAGGTGGCGGCCACTAAGCCCTAAGGGTTAATCTAAACCCTAGTCATATTTCTTTATAAGATAGGAGAGGCTTTATTACAATTTAGCAAGGTTTTATTGACTACTTCTTAAGGAGATTAGGACTCAACCCTGCTGGAGTCCTATCAAACCCGCCTTCTTAAAATCAATCTTATCCTTAAGGTTGAGGTTACATGAACTCGAGGAACCGGGTATTCAGCTCCTCATATGATTCTCATGCTATTATCAATTGAACTTTGACCTCCTCATCAGCTGGGGTGTTAGTTAGAAGGATTTGGGCTGAGTCATCTTCTTTTAATTTTCATTTAAGGTGGGATACCCAATGGATCAACTGTAATCGTGATCTAGTGTGTGGATCTGATCTCTAGGTTAGGGCTCCAATGTAGTCCCCAATTTTACAAGGTCCAAAGAAATAGGGAGACTACTTTCTCAAGGCTCGAGTTTCTTACTAATTGGGCTGGAGGTGTAAGAAAACTCGATCTTTAATTTTCCATCCATTTTGAAGTTTGTTGGGAGGCCATTTCTTCTTTGTATGTGCTAGCATGAACATGGATTGTAATTCTTTTGGGCTTACTCATCTTTCATGCCATGAATCTATATCTAGTCAAATTTTAAATTTGGTAGCAATGAGTATCCCTTTTAAAAATCTCGTGTGAAGTGTAGAGGAAGTCTCGGTGTAATAAATTAGGAGTCGACCATCTTGCATAAAGGTGACACCATTCCTAACTCTAGATGTGTCTGCTCTAAGTACGAATACATTGCCACATACAGGTAATGCTAGCATCGATATAGATGGCATCATGGCTGTGGGGGTCATATGGATGCCTTTCTTCTGTTCCTTCTTATGATCGTGGGTCGTGGATCCGAGGTCATCATCAGGGAAGACTTTTAGCATCATGGTCCGCTCCTCGGTGAAGTTATGCAAGTAGCCCGAGATGAGAGAGCACTGTATCAGAAACCATAGCTGGTTCAGCTAAATATGGCACTTCAATAAGAGCTTATCCCTGCAGACAAAGAGACAAAGTTTATGGAGATAAAATGTCATTGCAAGGGAAGGTTATGGTTGAATGATCCGTATTTCCTGTATCTCTTGGACGATCTTTTTAGCTTCAGTCCTATGAAAATATGGACAACAATATGGCCAAATATGTGCTGGTGGTTCCTCTTATAAGACCAATATACAGGGGTCGTGCAGTCTAGTAGGAAGGGTCGTGCAGTCTAGTGTAGCGAAAGATTGCTGCTGGGAGCTTTTTGCCACAAGGATCGCTACTAGTTGTAATCAAGGAGGATGGCAACAAAAGGTTGCTATTGGAAATGTTGGACAGTGAAAGATGCATGCTACAGTTGAAGGTATAAAGGAGATCGGGTGGCTGAAAGATTGGTGGACCGAAGGCTTCGATTTTTGGATGCGGTTTGTGGCCATTTTGGGTGCAATTTGGGGCTGTAATTTTATGGAGTTTAGGCTATAAATTGGTATGGTTTTAGGGCTATGATAGCAGTAGATGAAGATTAGAGAAATAAATTTTAAATCTAGGATAGATGGCAGCAAAGATAGATGTATCAGTAAGGAAAGTTGGCTGAAAAGGTAAGTGGATCGATAAGGAAGTAGGCTATGGTTAGGGTTGATTTGGGTGGCTATTTGGTTTCAGTTTAGGGTAGGGTTTTGAAGAGTTTTTGGTAAGGATAGTAGGGTTTGGTGATGAGTAAAAGAGAGTTTAAAATCTCATAAAAAATAGCACTCAAATCTGATAGAATTCGATGAAAAAAAGTGCGGTGATGTGCAGTCCTACCGAACAGATTTTACGTCAGAGAAATGTTGACTTCTCGATATAATTTCTAAATGAAAGCTCAAAAAAATTATGCAAAAACTCTTATTTTAAATATTGGGAATACCAATTAAAATTTTGGTGAAATTTTAGCAGCATAACATTAGGGAAATAGGGCAAAAGATGAAAGGTAGATCCTTCATCGTAAAAATTTCAGAACTGCATGCTGGTGAAAGATCGCACAAGAAAACTGGTTCTAGAAGATATTTTTTTAAGAAATCAATCTCATATGAAAGCTAATTGGATCTTTGGAATTGTATAAAAATTTTGGCCAAAAAGGATGAACAAATGTTTGGTTTCAAGAGGCCAATATACAAAAGGCAGATTCTCCATCATAAAATTTCAGCATTATAAGTCTGGGTTCAGAAGGAGGTTTTTATGAGATCAGTCTTAGATGAAAGCTAAGATGATCTACAAAATTGTATAAAAGTTTTAGCTAAAAAGGATAATTAAAAGTTCAGTTCCAAGAAGCAACAATCAATTATAAATTTCTACAGCATTTCGCTTTCGCAACGATGATAACATTTATGACGGTAAAATTTTGTAGCAAGAAAATTTTGGAAAAACTTCTCCCACATATAAGATAGAGGAATAGCAATAGCAAGAGGCATGGGCTTTAGAGTTTTTACCAGATCTTTGATGTTGACGTAGATAAAGGCAGCAGATTGATGGATCTACGGCTTGGTGGGCGATAATAGAGGTGACGTCAAAAGCAATTGTGGGAATTGCTTGGGAAGATGGAGGCATGGATGATGGCTATAGGGGCAACAAGATCACTGCTCTGATACTAGATGATAGAACCCTAGAAGGAGCTCTATAGATTTTGATCCTTGAGGGGGATCAACCCTTGGAATGCTATAGAGGTTCCTCTCTCCTAGACTCGACACAAGGCTGAAATAAAATTAATAATTGCTTGATTTAAGAGGGGAGGTGGCTACATCTTTAAATAGGGATTAAAACCCTAGCCTAAGGGGGTGCTTGCCTAAATAAAATTATCTCTTTGCCTCTCCTATATCTACCTTCCTTAATAGGAACAGGGGGCGGCTAAGTTGGCTCTATAACTGACCTAAGTAGGGGGAAACCCTAACCGACTAACCTAGTAAGGGAGGTGATGGCCACTAAGCCCTAAGTTGGCTCTTAATGCAGGAGATAGCAACACCCACATTATGCCATTATAAAGCTTGAGGGTGCTTGAGCCGCATTGCTATGGGGGTGCTAAGGATGTTAAAGAGCTCGAAAATTTCTCGTTTGGTATAGAACAATACTTTCGGGCTATGAGGCTCGACTCTAAAGAAACCAAAGTTTCAATATTAACAACGTATATGAATGGAGATACAAAACTTTAGTGGCAAACCTGTTAAGAAAAGATCCAGTAAGATCAATGTCAAGTGGACACATGGAAGGACTTAAAACGAAAGTTAAGAACTTAGTTCCTACCTGAGAACATATAGTTCGTTGTAAGAAGGAAGATAAGACAACTCCGCCAAAGCACTTCTATTCGGGACTATGTGAAGTAATTTTTTGCATTAATGTTGGATATCCAAAACATATCTAAGAAGGATAAATTATTCAGCTTCCTTAATAGCTTAAAGCCATGGGCATAATAGGAACTGCATCATAGAAATATCATCGACGTAGTCGAGGCAACTACAGTCATAGAAAGGCTCACTGACTTTTTTCTTTGGAGGACTCAGGGAAGAAGAAATAATCCTTGGAAAATCGCCCACTCAAATATTTCTGAGTGAAGGAGTCCGGGGGCAAATAAAGGAAGAAGATCTTCCACAAAGAATTAAACTAAGAAGGTAAAACCCCGAAACCTAGCGAATGCTTCTTATGCGGAGGACCGCATATGGTGAGGGAGTGCCCACAAAAACAGGCACTCAATTCCTTAACTGCATCAATCCACCCCCATAAATTGGACAAGGGAAAGGTCATTACTCTTAGTTCAAGTAGTTTAGAATCTAGCAGCAACGATGAGGAGTCGCTAGGGACCCAAATGAGAGCAATGCATTTGTTGAATGCATTGTGAGGTCAAGTGTTTTGAAACTTCAGCAGAAGCATCACATGTATAACAAAAATTAAAACAAAAAATCAGTTTCCCATGCAGATCAGATCATTGTGCAAAAGATTGGGTCATGAAAAAGTCATCAAAATAAAAAAAATCACATCATGTGAGAGATTATTTTACCTAGGGAGATCGTATATCCCTGTATTCTATATCTAGATGGAGAGGATGAAGGAAGTCAAGCATCTTCCTCTCTAGCGGTATCCACACGATGGATCTCTGTAGAGAATCTCCTCTAATCTGATCTTGCAACTCTTGTAGAGGGAGGGAGGAGAATAGGAGAGGAAGGCCAAGGCTACAGCTTTTCAATCATGAGTCTCCCCTCCTATTTATAGAGAGTCATCAAAACCCTAGGGGTCTTACCTTAGTAGGTATTAGATCTCCATCCAATAACCCACTAACTTTACACTATTGGATCTCTGTCCAACAATCTTCTTACGCCTCTAATTAGGCCTTAAGCAAGGAGCCCATCAGCATAGGGTCTCATCTAATGAGAATAGGAGCTAATTGGATCTCCATCCAATTATCTATTCGTTGAAGCATCCACCATATATATGTGACTCTCTAGGCCCAATACCGAGCTGGTTGTGAGTCGCTACCATAAGAACTCTTTCTGATATAGTAAATTATTATCTCCATAATAATTCACTCGACTCATCGACTATGAATGTACTAAGCCACTATGCCATAGTCCCAGACGGTACAAGGGGATCAAATCCATCGGACCTATCTATTTATAGTTACCATGTATCTATAATCCCTCATCCAACTAATATCCTAGAGACTATATATTAGATATGGTACTATCACGTCACATAGGGAATCAGTTTATCTTACTTTAATCGAAGTCTACCGGAGAACTATTTCTCTCTCAATTCGAATTACCCTGGTCAGGAATTTGTCTAAGCAAGCATATACAGGATATTCCTCTCATGATATCGAGAATGGATGATCCTTTATTGACACTTAATTGCTTTTGTAAGATTGGCTACCAATCCCGATAACCAATTGTATCAGATCTGAAACTTTATAAACCTATAAGTCTGGTGTCAAAGAAAGGAGTATTCAAACAACGCATCCTTGGTATCTCAAGTTAAAGGACTAGATATATAACTGGGACTACAGAATTATTATCTGACATTAGGTATCATTAACAATACATCATTCCATAAGGAGATCAATTAGTAAACTTATTCTCTAATGAGCACATGTACTATATCCTTAGTGTCTCCACACAAGTGGCAATGAGACCAGCCGCCTCCATTATATGGATGGGTATATATTACAATGGTCTGTCCAATTATCTCTATGTCCCTCTCGAGTAACCTATAATTGAGATTATTTAGGATCTGTGTTTAAAGGTGAATCGATCTTATTATCATAATCTTATCACGATCTAACTCCCATTGCACAGAACCAAGGACATCACAATATATATGCTACATATAATATAATGTGAGAATATATCAATATTAATCATAAGTAAAAAGATCACATAACGTGTCACATATACCATCACTCAGGTGATTGGCTTGCAGGACACTTGTAACCAGCATCAAGTGGGGGAGAATACAAAGGTAAAGCCATAAAAGGCATGGAGTAGCGAGTTGATATATGAATATCAAGCTTAATAGCTAAACAACTTTATTAGAACCATTGCGGATTCTATGTTTGGGGTGATCTCTATAGGTGATCGGCCTCCTTGGAACTCTATAGGGGTTCCTCCTTACTAGGGTTGATGCACAATGACTGAAAGTAAATTGAACTATTGATAATGAAACGAGGGCTGATTACATGATATTTATAGAATTTCTAAACCCTAACTCCTAATAGAACTCCTACTCTAAAGACCCCAACTCCTAGCAACCTCCCTAGTCGACTTCTACTTGGTATGGCCGACAACTATAGGGAGTTCTAACTCTAGTTAAACTTTAACCCTAACCAACACCTCAGTAGTGGGTCGTCGACGTCGAGTTATGAGCTGATGATCAATGATGGCTCTCGACTAAATTTGAAGCTATCTATGGGCTGTAATGAGCGGCAGGTGGTTTTGGGCCATCTCGTTTTGTCCTATCTTGGGCTTCAAGCATGACACATGAAAAACTGGGTGGATCCAGGAGCTAGCGGGTAGTTCGAGTTTGTATGCCACTGCTCCAATGTGCGTCATGATCTGATACGGCCCATAGAATCATGGTGAAAGCTTCATAGATGCTCTAATGTCGATCAATGTTTGCTTATAGGGTTGGAGATGAAGAAAGACTAAATCTCCCACCATAAACTCTCTTTTACTTTTATGTTGTTTGTGTAGCTATTTCATCCTTGCCTGGGCTATTGAGAGATTATCTTTTAATAGCTTTAGAATTTTGTCCCTGTCCTTGATTAAATGATAAAACCGATTAAGAGTCGATTTGAAATAAGTTAAGAGATTGAAACTTCCTATCTAACTATCAAGTGTTTAAGAGAAATCAAAAGTAAAATAAAAATAATTAAAGCACACTCACAATTATAGTAGCTTAGCCTCAATCTGGCCTACGTCCACTCCCGAGTCCTCTTCTCTGAGGCCTACCGATGTCTGCTATCAACCTTCTTGGGTGAAGATCAAACCCTTACAGCTTCCTCTCTTTTTAACAGGCTTAGGAGATGAACCTTACAACCTCACAACGGAGAACTACAAGTTTTACAAGACTTTCCTCTCTCCCTTACCCCTTTTCTTCTTCTTACAATTTTCACACACAATTTATCATAGAATTTCTACCCAAAAATTATTGATTAAAATGTAAAAAAACTTAGGGTATTTATAGACCCCAATTAGTTTTAGAATTTGGAGCCAAAATTCAAACATATCCTTAAAATCTGGGTACGGGTGGTACAACCATCGGCCCGGGTAATACAATTGTTGCCTACTACCCAGATTCCTGGGTGACGATAGTACAACCATCGTTCACCGATGGTATAACCGTCAGGATTTTTGAAAAAGTGATTATTTCACTTTTCCAATCCGAACTTGTACCTCCTATTGACCAATTTTCAAATCAACCAATTGAGCTCAACCTGAGCTAAATCCAGTCTTAAATATGGACCCAGTTGCCTTATTGAGTTGATTTGGATTACTTCAAAATCAAACCTAATTACGACTCAAACCTAACTATGACTCACTTGATTACAACCATACATGACCATCAAGTCTAATAATTGACCTAACCCCCGATAATCCAACAACCTTTGGCATTCTTTCAAAAAGTTTTATGATCTTCCTCTAGTGATCTCCTAGCATGTTCCTAGCAAGCTTTCTGATTCCTTCGGCAAACTCCTAGCGAGCTCTTACTGCATCGTTTGAACCTTAGCCCAATGTCCAAATTTGATCAAGGCCCATCATCTGGTTGTAGTTCCTTTTCAAAAGTATATTGAGAAGAGACACGAAAAAAGTCAAATGTAAATTTTTTGGATACCCTACTAATCTTACTTTTTATTTTTTTTATTAAAACTAAAGCATTAGCTAGATTAATTTTTTATGAACATTTATCTTTTTGTTTTGTTAAAAAATTAATTTTATTGAATATTGTCAAAAGGCTTTAAATCCGGGAATTCAAAAAAAGGTGTGTGTTAGCATAAGGAAATTCTAAAAATAGGGGGGACTTCTTGAAAAAATATAAAAACAAGAGATTTTTCAAAAAATTTCAATTATTAATGAATAATAATTAAAATTTTGCATTCATGTATCATATTATTTTGGTTATTATTGAAGCAATATTTATTCCAAAATGTTTTCCAATATTCAACTATATGTCCTTACACTACATATCACATTCACACAGGCCTACGAATCATTTCATCATATACGTAAAGACAACCAAAGAAAGTTCTGTATTTGACTTATGAGCACACATCGTCACGAGATAAACAAGATTTCACCTATATCTATATCATAATCACATGCCATGTATACAATATATCAGAATAATTTATTTTAATTATCATAAAATTATCATCCTTTTGCATGATGTCATGCTTCTCACACTTTTCTTTTCTTTAACCATCTATCATTCATTATCATATGGATGACAAAGAGGCTTCAAATTGGTCTTCAACTTCGATGAGTCGTCACGATCCATTTTAAGAGTGACATTAATTGATCATCAAATTATTTTTTTTATTTTTTGGCAATAATGAAGGCAGAATCCAATTTAACTAAAGCCAGTTAATGACTCTTATTATGAATAACTAATATTCATATTTAAAGCCACATGGAGGATGAAATCACGATCGCCCTAAATCACATACATGAGATAGTCTAATGGTAACTTTTTTAAATCCATGCAACTTATGATTTGACTTATCAGGTCAGGTTGGGTCAACTCGTTGCCCACAGGTCAAGAAAACCTTGACCCATTACTGACCGGGTCGGTTCGAGTTGACCCTTCACGACCTTTCTCAACCCTATCTGATGCTTCCACGACTGTTATGAGCCATCACCCTATGGCTCGTGTTTCTACAGTGAAAAAATCTAAAAATCTTATAAATACCGCACATTGAACTTTCAATGCTCTAAAGCTCTCTCTTGAACTCTTAAGTTATCATCTTGATCCTATAGCGACTGAAAACCATCACTTTACCACTAAAAATACTTTCAAAATTCCGATCATGACAACTTAAGAAAGCCAACACATTGATGTTGATCCAGAGGATATCGATAGGACAACCAAACTAAAGTCTCACGTCTTCAAACTATACTTCAAAAAGGTTTGCAACACTAGTCAAATTTTCAAATTAAAAAAAAGGATGATGATATGAAATATTCTGAAGACATATTAGAACATCCATCACGATAGGGAGATAAGTCAAACATAAATTTCTGGGTACCATACTTTTTATTTTTCTCTTAGAAAATCATGACGCATCAGCTAGATTAATTACTGTTGAGCATTTATGTTTTAATTTTGGTGAAAAAGTTATATTTGTTAATTATTGAAAATCCTATTACACACTGAGTTTCTCATACCACTCGTACTCGTACCTTACATAATCTTTATTTAAAAAATATTTATAAATTTTTTTTGAGTTTTTAACTATCGTGTTTCTATTTATGTTGATATAAAGTGATCACTAGCAAATCAACTACTAACTTATCATTGAATAAATTATTATTAGATCATGCAAAAAAATATTATTACTTTTAAAGTTTTTTTATGAATGATATATAATCAATAATAGATTATAAATAGTTTATCAAACTGTTTTTGGTGGTTTCTTTTTCCATGTTAAATGTGCTTGTCATATTTTGAATCTATGTATACAAGATGGACTTAATATCTTTTTTATTTTTTTGTTCTCCTATTAAATAAGTTGTTTTAATCTTGTGGGATCATCTTAAGTAATAAAATAACAGGTCAGATTTTGTAAGTTAAATGACAAAAGACCTAAAAGATTTTCTAGGGATGTTCCTATCTAATAGAATTATACATATGAATTTCTTAAATAATTTTTTGAATATAAAAAATATTATGTACATTTATTACATAATGTTAGGCAAGCTTTTTTTATATTCATAGTATTGGAATATGCGTGAAATAATTTATTATCTGGCTGCATATATTTTCTAGTTGTTTGTATTCATTTTGTTGGTGCATTTAAAAAATAAAAATGGCAATGATTTAAATATGACAATAATGACTATGAAATTAAAATGGATAAATTTATAATTCTTGAAATTCTACCAATTTTATTTAGTTGTATGAGTTTTTTTTATCCTCGTATTAAATTAGATAGCTTAAACGATTATTTATCCATTTATTGTGAAAGGTTAGGAGTAGATGTGGATATTAGTGATAAAATTAAAAATATTAAAAAATCAGCCAATAACTTATATGATCATTAGAGTACTAACTATAGTAGAGAATATGGTACATATCAAACTTCTCAATCTAGTTAGCATGGATAGTAAAATTTTTAAGGGAAAAATACTATTTATATAAAGACAAAAAGAAGAGGAGATCATCGAACTCCTATCTACCAACTTTTTTGAGCTTGGT
The DNA here is from genome assembly GCA_021527575.1 of Ensete glaucum. Lineage (NCBI taxonomy): Eukaryota > Viridiplantae > Streptophyta > Magnoliopsida > Zingiberales > Musaceae > Ensete > Ensete glaucum. The sequence continues at coordinate 22,644,890 of CM038556.1, read as the reverse complement.
AATAGCACTACTTAAATGATAAACATGTAGTATTTCTAGTTTTAATGAGCAAACCTTCACCATGGGACGATATATCTTAGATAAAACCAGATCGAGCATAACTCTTGAATCATTTAAAGCTCAAGAATGAATGGACAAAGGTCATAAAATGAAACTAATATGTAAAGACAACGACCTCCTATTTGATAATGATTGAATAATTATAATTTTACTTAATTTTATATCAAGTTTTTTATTATGTTATTACACATTTATGCTCTTAATGTACATCAATTTTGTTTTAATTTAAAAAATAAATTATAAATTTTTATATTATTAATTATTTTTAAATATTAAAAAATTACTGGTTCGAACCAAATGCAAAATAGATTCAACTAAAACCTCTTTGATTTACCATTTTAAGTTTTTTAAATTTTATATTTTTGAAAAGTATCTTTGAATTGCTTCAGCCTCCATCTTAAACTACAACATCACCTTGACCACGACCCGAAGGCTCTGCTCCTAGAGTTGTTCCTTTAGTTTTTGAATTATCACTCAATGCTAGAGTAGCCCATCCTCTAGTGGGTTGGTTGTCACTTTTAGCTTGGCCATCTCGATCCAAACTTGTTCGATCTAGTCTCCTCGATTGGTGAAAATGAACCTCGAGTTATTGACTCGATCCACTAGTGTCATGAAGTAATGGTAATGCTATAAATAGAAATCATATTAATTAAAACATAAAAACAAAGAGAAAGACATGCCTCAGGGGATGTCAAGGACCTAGCATGAGGAGTTACTTATAAGAACTCTTGCTTCACAACTGTATCGATAAGCATCTCAAATGACAGCTTATACACATTCGCCCCCTCATAGGTGCTCCATAGCCCTGAGGGTAGTCCTTCTAAACCATATGAGAGACCTTTAGACTCTCCCAATGTGCCTCTAGTGAGGCCCCATCTATTAGGTTGAGAAGATCCATCACCTTCAGCGTTGTAAACAATACTATATGATGTCGAAAAAAGTTCTAGAGCTTGTTCCTCTAAGACATCTTTTACACTGGCTCTTTCAGACTTATGGGTTGACTTCATAAGGCCTCTAGTATCCTCCTCTTCTGAATGACCCCCCATGGACACTAGGTTGTAGCAGCATAAGGGGACAACACTTTAGCCTCATGCTGAGGTGGCTCTCGCTTTGGCTTGACAACCTTAGGTTCCATTGTAATAAGCTTCAGTGGGGATGCCATAGGCTCGATTGGTTGGGGGTTAACGAACTGACGTCTTGGATAAGGAGGTCATGCTCTCTTCCTAAGATCCTTGATATTCATTCCTCAATAGAAGTAATTTAAGCATAAAAGCCTCTCCACCGACACAAAATAAAAATGCCTCAGGAAGTGACACATACCCTGAGGGGTAGGACTCAGACTACCCCTAACGAACCAATCTTCATCCATGCACTTGACTGTGGAAGAGAAAAAGTAGATCTCTCCTAGCTAAAGCACCATGCTCCTCTCCTTATTAATCGGGTGAGGGATTGATAAAGGTGTGTGCACACCAATCTAGACTGAATCCCTTATCCAAACCAGTGACAATAAAGAAGTATCCCCCTTTCCAACCCTTGTTGGAAGTGGGGGTCCCCTTCATCATGAATCCTTCTTAGGCCACAAGGCAGTAGTCATTACCCCTCTTGCAAAGTAGGAATAAAACAAGTTTAAAGTTAGGACTATGTGAGCATAATAGCACTCCCCGATAAAGGCAACCAGGTAGAGTCACGAGTTGGATTCCATTTAGGAAGGAAAAATCTTTTCATTAGTAGAGGCACAATGAAATAAAGGGGTGGAGGGGAAATCTAAGCCACATCTAGTGCACTGACATACAGGTAGAGGTATGTGCACATCAGATCAAATGGACGACACCTGACCTAAGGTACCTTCACTCAAACAAGTTGGAAGAAGACATATCCCAACCTGGTAAGAAGAGGTAAATGAGTGCTTCGGAGGTCCAAAAAGGAAAAGGGCAGAAAGTCAAGGGAATCAAGGAGATCAACAAGGTGGAGATTAGGGTGCCAAGTGAGCCCACTGTGAAGAGGTGGGCCATCTTATACCCCTGAAGCACTAATTTGACTCGCAAAACTCCTGCTCAAACCTCCTTAAGCTAAGTATGAAAATACACCCGACATCCTCCTTGGGCTAAGTATGAAAAATATGCTTGAGACAACTCCCTCAGGCTAATAATGAAAAGGATGCTCGAGATGTCATCCTCAAGCTAAGCATGAATAATATGCATGAGATTCATCCCTCAAGATAAACATAAAAAAATTACTCAAGACACTTTCTCGAGCTAAACAAAATATATATATATGCTAGAGATGTCCTCCTCAAGCAATGCATGAAAAAATATGCTTTAGATGCACTCCTCGGGTGCCTAAGACATCTTTTTAATATGCCTGAGATGTCCTCATCAAACTAAGCATGAAAAATGTACCCAAAAAGCCTTCCTCGAGCTAAGCATAAAAAAGCACACTCGAGATGCCCTCCTTAGGCTTAGCATAAAAAATGCATCTGAGATACCTTAATTGGGCTAAGCCAAGGTGTGGTCCTCCCCTCAAAGCCCACCTGAGATATGTGAGGTGACATGCTTAAAGTAATTTCAGAGAACTTAAAATATGACATGGAAGAAGAGAGAAGAAAATGAAGTACACTTGTTTATTCCTTCACTCATATCTATTTATACAAGAAGAGAGCAGGTTAAAAAGATTAGGCATTGAGGATTTCCCTCAACAGTCTAACCATTCTGCTAATACAATAACTTTATCTTTTAATAGTTGCCTCACATTGAGTTAATTTGGACTTCTTCCAAATCTAACTCAATTAGGACTTAAAACAATTTATGCTAACTATGACACACTAAGACATACAAATATAATTACCCTTATTGTCTGGCATATCAATTGATCTTCCGAACTCCCGATGAACTTCCTGGCATCCTCAGGCGAACTCCCGGTGAGTCTCTCGATCGTCTTCTATCGAACTCCCGATAAGCTCCCGGTAAGCTTCCGATCACCTTCGGCGAGCTCCCAGTGAACTCCCGACAAGCTCATGATTATCTTTGGTGAGCTTCCGGTGAACTCCTGACAAGCCCCCGATCAACTTCGATGAGCTTTTAGCAATCTCCCGATGAGTTCCCACTACATCATGTGAACCTCGCCTAATGTCTGAACTTAACTCTGGCCCAACATTAGATTGCATTGGTTTTTCACCGTTAATCCTATATCACTTTCTCTAAAACACATGTTAAATAATAAAATCCATCAATTAATCTTATCATAAAAATTTGAGATTTAACAAATATCATTAGTTATGAAATTTAAAATTACAACATAATAAAAATAGAAATGAGCTAGATGAACCTCCAAAATGATGTGTAACTGCAAATTCATCTCCTCCCTGAAATCGTGAAGAACTCATGACTATGTTATGGATCATTGATGTTGTAAACGTCGATATAACACCCAAATAAGAAATGTTCTTTGATAGACAATATATTGGAATACTCACAATCACAACATCCACTCACCAACAAAACAACTGCAGCATCATCATCCCTAAGCCAAAAGCAAGGTTCTTGCAAAGAAATAAAGTAATAAAAAAGTGTCGTTTTACCTAAAGTCTTCAATGACTTTCAAAATTCACAAATTTTCAAATCTAGAAGAGTTGGTGTCCTGACAATCAAATTAGGCAACCGCCGGCATGATTATCTAATTGAAGTAGACAAAATACAAGCCAAAAAATGGAAGATCTGAAGATCTCTTACAAAAAAAAGTATCGTTTATCGAGAAAAAAATGACACAAATTAATGGGTTGAATCAAATTTCTTAAAATCACGAGATCCAAGAAGAAAAGAGAAAACTTTAAATGTGAAACGAAAAGCACGATACCTTCCTTGGTCTTATCAATGACGGTGTGTTTATCGATGACTCCATAGTAAACCTAACTTGGTCTTAGGCCGCACGTGTTAAAATCTAAAAAAGGATTAAGAAGCTGCTTCAGGTGTTCACTGATGTGCCAACTTGCAAAAAGACTAATTAAGGTGAGGTGCCCAATCCAGTTTCCTTGATGCTTAAATTAGAGCGAATATGGAAGGTAGAGTCAAAGGTGAATAGTAATTAACACTGATAATAATCAATTAATAAGTCGTTATAGTAAGCTGGGTCTAAGGATATATTCTACGATATGAATAAAATATTCTCTTTTGGATAAGTTACTATTATTGAGCTTAGGTAATCACCACATTATCCCAACCCCACCATATCATCTGAGTTAGCAATACTGTGATGAGCTACACTCAGAGGGTGAGTTCCTCACTTATCATTTGTCTTCCCCTAAAGATACATGTTGGGCCTTTCTCCAAGCATCGAGATGTGCCCTCCTCTTCTCTCGAGAAAAGGGATTAGAAGGAAGCTTTCTTCTCACTGTCAAACGGCATCAAATCTTTACCGCATCCAGCTGCGTGCAACAGCCCCTTTTTCTTTGTCACTGAAAGACTGACACCCTGTGAAGTGCATCACAAATGACCGACGCCACCCGTTCAACCCGCTCACTGCCCCATCCTCCACTGATTGCTTTCTATTACTATCAAATGATAGTTCTTCTCTGCCATTCTCTACACAACTCTTTAGATCTATCAGTCGCCTGCTCTTCCCTTTTTTTTGTCTTCACAGTAGCCTCTTTTTATGAAGCTGCAGTCGTCGGTCGTCTCCTCTTCTGTAAAATCGTGACCTCTATTTCTTGGCAAAAATAGAGCATCGATGCCGCACCCATCGCCAGTGCTATTCTCATTTGAGAATTTGAAGATTTGGGTCCCGCTCTATGCCAGCGTCCATGTCGCTGGTCTAGCAGTCCTCTCACTTAACCTCACCAGCACCTACTGTTGCCATCACTGGCATCAGCGACATTATCGACCTCAACATTGCTTGCCATTGGCTCACCGTTCGCTCGCTGGTGACCAAGTGAAGAAGGACCATAGCCAGAAGTCTCACAGCATTATTTTCATTGTGGATTAGTGATAAGACATAAAAAGGAGCCTTATAGATTTTGATCCTTGAGGGGATCAACCCTTAGAACATTATAAGGGTTCCTCCCTCCTAGACTCGGCACAAGGCTAAAATGAAATTGATAATTGCTTGATTCAAGAGGGGTGGCGGATACATTTTTAAATAGAGATCAAAACCTTAGCCTAAGGGGGTGCTTGCCTAAGTAAAATTATCTCTTTGCCCCTCCTATAGCCAACCTACCTTAATAGAAACAAGGGGCGACTAAGTTGGCTCTATAGCTGACCTAAGTAGGGGGAAACCCTGGCCAACCAACCCAGTAAGGGGGCGACGGCCACTAAGTCCTAAGGACTAATATAAACCCTAGCCATACTCCTTTATAAGATAGGAGTGGCTTTATTACAATCTAGCAAGGTTTTATTGACTACTTCTATGGAGATTAGGACTCAACCCTGCTGGAGTCCTAAGGAGTATGGCTAGGGTTTATATTAAACCCTAGCAATCTAGTAAGGGGGCGACGACCACTAAGCCCTAAGGACTAATATAAACCCTAGCCATACTCCTTTATAAGATAGGAGTGGCTTTATTACAATCTAGCAAGGTTTTATTGACTACTTCTATGGAGATTAGGACTCAACCCTGCTGGAGTCCTATCAGTTTGGCTGCATCCCTTCCTCGTTGCTGCAATCGGCCACAGTCGCAGCCTTCTCCTTCAACCCCCATCAACTGCCACTAGCTTGCCTTCCTTGCTACAGCCCTTTCTGCTGTCGCTGCTACCTCTTCCTCCCTACCACTACCCACTGACGAACAGCCTTGATCACCGGCTATTGCCTTATGCTCCTAGCTACCGACCATCACTGCCCTCAACCTCTTTATCATTGGTCGGCTCATGTCCTTGGCCGACAGCAACATAAATTGTGTGACATTGGTCACCAAACATTATGATTTGCACTAATCATAGTAGTCGACACTTGATCTACATCAACAGTCACTTTTATACAACATTCATTTGTTGCCATCACCGATCACTAGGCAAAAAGAACACCATCTACTTCAACCGAACACTACAGCTCTCCGACTCTCTGGCTATAATCTCCAGTCCCTTGGCGCAAAGAGAACCCCAATAATAGCGACCACCTCTCAGCTCTCTACTTCCTGCTACAGTAGCCCACCTGCACAACCTTGCTGTAGCTTTCCTTCTGGCCGAGAGCAGCTTTCATTCTAGCCGAGAGCAACATCTATCCCTCATCCGTCGAGACCACAACACTGCAATCCAGTAGCTTCTACCTTCAGCAAGGCATATCTTCCAGACTCAGATGTGATAGTGATTGATATTTTCTTCTCTTAATATCTTCGTCATCTACCTCTCAAGTTCTAGTTACTATTCTCATAGGGAGCAATAGTACTTCTCAACATACAGGGCTTATCTCTATCAATGTAGCAGCCCACATCCCCTTCAAATTATCCAGAGGAGAAAACTATGCATCCTGGCATGCTCAGTTCTCTAATATCCTCTTTGGATATAATTTACTAGGTTATATTGATGGATTTTTCAGTTATCCACCAAAAATAATCGACATCCTGGGGGCAACAAGTCAAGTACCAAATTTAGAGCATAAGTTATGATGATGTCAGGATCGTCTTATTCTCTAGGTAATTCAAGTCTTCATCGCTAGTTTCGTCGCACCACTTATATCTTCCTATGCTACTGTTGTTGAAGCCTAGTGCAAGTTGCAAACTAGATTGGCAAATCATTCATGCACTTGCATGCTTGGCCTCCTCTCAAGTCTAATAAACACTAAACAAGAGGGAAGCACCATCGGTGATTATCTCTAAAATATGAAGATTATCATTGATGATTTAGCTTTAATAGGGCACAACTTCAGTGATGATGAAGTTATTGTCCATGTCCTTAATGGTCTTGGGGCTGAGTACAAAGAATTGACAACAGTAATATTGGCACATGACTCATCGCTATTGTTTGAGGAGCTGTATGATAAGTTGACTGACTACAAGACATATCTAAAGCATGAAAATAGGGCACCAGGATCACCTATTACTGCTTAAGTAAGTAACAAATCTAAAAAGAATAGCAATTAGTATTCTAAACCTATCAACAAGGGTCTAAGGCAAGCACCGCCTCAAGGTAGCAACATTAGTTACCAACAGCCTTGGCATCCTACTCCCATGCCTCAAGGTAGCAACATCAATTACCAACAGCCTTAGCGTCCTACTCCTATGTCTCAACAACAAATAGTCTGCCAACTGTGTGATAAGGTTGGTCACTCTGTCAAGGTCTGTCGGTCTTATCCTCGACCTTCATTTACCATGCCCCAGTGCACCTCACTGCTGCCCTGACTTTTGATCAACATTCCTAGGTTATGGACTCTGGCGCCTCCCATCACATCATCTCGGATCTCTAGAATTTGTCCTTTCACAATAGCTATGATGGTAACGATGGCATCATCATCGATGATGGTAAGCAACTTTTCATTACTCATAACGGTTCTACAATGCTTAATTCGCATTATCTTAACTTTACACTTAATGATATGTTGGCACTCCTCATATCAAACAAAATATTATTTCTATCTCTCAATTATGTAAACAAAATAATACCTCCATTGAATTTTTTTTTATTACTTTCTTGTCAAGGATCTGAGCACGAAGACATCGTTGGTTCAATACAAGAGTAAAGATAACATCTACCAGTGGCCATCAATCTCTCAACCCACTGCCTACTCTTCTGTTGCTGCTCCAATGGATGTGTGACATCGTCATCTTGGTCACCCTTCTTCCTCAACTCTACAAAAGTTTTTTCTCATAATTTTCTTTCATCTTTTAAAGCTAGCTCTATTGTTACTCATTGTGATGCATGTCTTAGTAATAAAAGTCATAGACTGTCTTTTGAAAATTTCTCTATTTCTTGCACACAACCATTTAAAATTATGTATACTGATATTTGGGTCTTGTACTAAGTATTTTATTTGATAAATATAGATTTTATATTATCTTTATTGACTATTTTACCAAGTATAATTGGTTTTATCCTCTTCAATATAAGTCTGAGGTCTCTACAATCTTCCATACCTTCAAAAAAAATGATGAAAAATATTTTTTAATCTATAATTAAAATAATTTATTCTAACGGTGAGGGTAAATACCAATCATTAACACTATACTTGTTAGCCTATGATATTCAGCATCTCAAGTCTCCTTCGTACACTCCTCAACTAATTGGCTCAACTGAACGCAAACATCAACATATAGTTGTAACTAGTCTCTCACTTCTCCATCATGCCTCTATGCTAACTACTTTTTAGTATATAGCCTTCCAGACTGTAGTCTATTTGACTAATCGCATGCCTACTCCAATCTTCAACAATTAATCATCATTTGAAAAATTCTTTCATAAATCTCCAAATCTTTAGAAACTTAGGGTTTTTGGTTGTGTCTGCTATCGTTGGCTACGTCCTTATGCATCACATAAATTAGCCCCAAGGTCGAAGCCTTGTACCTTCATTGGTTACTCGCTTGAACATAATGCTTATCGATGTTATAATCTTTTGACTCATAAATCTTCTATTGTACCAACTACTCTAATAAATATGCATCAGTGGCACATGTCATTGTCTAATGAGCCTCCACAAGAATCACCCACTCCAACACACATACATGAGTGGAGCACTCCTCCGATACAACATCTCGCACCTTATTCTCCTTCTTCTGCATACATGCCTCCTACCACAGATATTCAATCTTCGGACACTCAATCACCATCATTTCTCTCACCTCAGCCTAGTAGCGCTAATGTTCCCTAGTCCAACTCACCCTGTTCTACTACTTCCCTATCACCCATTTCAACATCGTCTCTTAAACCACTTGGATATCTCATGGCAACACGCTCTAAAAGTGGTATTTTAAAACCACATCAGATTCTCGACCTCAATACGGTTGTAACTCCCTCTATTGAGACCTGTGAACCTATCACATTCATTCAAGCTCAAAAGTCTCCTCATTGGTGTCAAGCTATGTGTAATGAATATGATGCCTTCCTTCATAACTCTGCCTGGATACTTATTTCATTTCATCCCGCATAAAATGTCATTGGGTGTAAGTGGGTTTTTTGAGTTAAGCGGAACCTTGATGGGTCCATTGCTAGGTATAAGGCCCGTTTAGTAGCCAAAGACTTTCATCAACATCCTGGTGTTGATTTTACAAAAATATTTAGTTCTATTGTTAAATCCAAGATAATTCGACTAATTCTAAGTTTAGTCATTTCTAAAGGCTGGCACTTATGACAACTTGATGTGAACAATGCTTTTTTACAAGGAATATTAACTAACAATGTATTTATGGAGCAACCTCCTGGTTTTCTGCATCTTTAGTATCTGACACATGTTTATAAACTCCATAAGGCTATTTATAGACTTCGTCAAGCTCCACGAGCTTGGTACAATAAACTTGGCTCATTTTTTATGTCAGTCAACTGGCAGTACAAGACATCTCTAACTCTAAGTCTGATACCTCGTTATTTCTCTATCAATAACCTGGTAGTATAATATATCTTCTAATATATGTGGATGATATCATTGTGATAGGTAATAACTCTATAAATGTCACAATATTCATTAAGAAGTTGGCCACCAGATTTTTCCTCAAAGATCTCGGTCCCTTGTATTATTTTCTGGGTGTGGAGGCAATATCTACATCTTCGGGGCTCTTCCTCTCTCAACAAAAGTATACTTAAGACTTATTAGTGTAGACAAATATGAAAGATGCAAATGTTGTTTTAACTCCTCTATCGACTAGTGAATCACTTAGGTTAAATGACGGCGGTCCTGCTATATATCCTACACAATATCGGTAATTGGTTCTTTATAATATTTATCTCTCACCCACCCAGATATCTCATTTGCAGTTAACAAGCTGTCACAATCATGCATAGACTGTCTACCGCACATTGATCAGCAGATAAATGAGTATTATGATATCTTAATGGTTCTCTTGACTATGGCATATTTCTCTACAAAAACTCTCTACCCCAACTTCATGCTTATGTTGACGCTGATTGGGCTGGGAACTTTGATAATAGAACATCGACATCTGGATATATTGTTTTCCTAGGAGCCAATTCAAATAGCTGGAGTTCCAAGAAACAAAAGACAGTTACTCAGTTAACCACTGAAACTGAGTATTGCAACATTACAACTATAGTACCGAACATAATTGGGTAATGAATATGCTCAAAGAACTTGACATTCGCTCCTCTATTACTCTTATAATATACTGTGATAATGTCGGGGGTACCTACTTATATGTCAATCCAGTGTTTCACTCTCGTATGAAACATATAGCAATTGACTTTCATTTTGTATGAAATCAAGTGATCAATCATCAACTATGTGTTTCTCATGTTTACATGGCAGATCAACTGATGGACTTCCTCACGAAGCCACTTGCCCGCAAGTTATTTTCACTTCATAGGTCCAAGATCGACGTCTTTAATAAGAGCACGATCTTACAGGGGCATGTTAAAAGATAAAGTTGTTGTAATAATAGTAGCAGAATAGTTAGACTATTGAGGGAAATACTCAACGCCTAATCCTTTTAACCTTCTCTCTTGTTGTATAAATAGGTATGAGTGAAGGAATAAACAAGTGTACTTCATTTCCTTCTAATCTCTTTTCTCGTTTCTATCAGCAACTAAGTCCACTTTAGTTGGATTTGAGCTCAGGTTGAGCTCATTTTATTTACCTAGAAAGGGGTTAACATAAGGTACAAATCAGGTATACAAAAAATACTGAAAGTATCTTTTGCGAGATTCTCGGTAGTAGTACCGCCTAGGCGGCAGTGGTACCACCCAAGCGATGGTAGTATCACCGTCGCCCTTGTTTCTGATGTACTTTAAATAGTAGTACCACTCATACCCTAGTTTTATGAAAAGATTTAAATTTTAGCTCTAATTTGAAGCAAATTGGAGTCTATAAATACCCTAAGTTTTCTTACTTGGAAGAGCAAGAAAAAGAGCAAGAAAGTGCATGGAAAAGAGGTGAAAATTATATGAAAATATTATAAAATTTGAGAGCTTCCCTTAAGTGCTTCAAGTATTAAGTGAATCTACTGGAAGAGATAAAATCTTGTAAAATTTCCTCTCCTTAACCTGTGAAAAGGAGAGAACTGTAAGGGGTTTGGTCTTCACCAGTGGAAGAAGATCTTTAGTAGACTCCGGTGAGCCTCGACGAAGGAGGACTCCGAAAAATAGATGTATGTCAAGTTTTGACTGAACCACTATAAAATCTATAAGCATCTCTACTCTTGAGTTTTATATTATATTTAAATTTAATTATTCTTAATAAGTTTAAAGAAAGGCACGAGCATCTTCTTTTGGTTTTCTCTTGCTCTCAAATTTTATCACTTTCAACTACTTAAAAAGAACTCGTAATTTGAGTTTTACTTAGAACAAAGTTTTCCAAATCGAGATTTAAGTACTTACACTAATTCACACCCCCCCCTCCCCCTAGTGCCAATTTAATCCTCACAGTTAGTATTAGAGCCGATTATACTCAATTGGATTAACACCCAAGCGAGTTAATGGCTTTTTCAGCATTAACAAAGGTCACTACATCACCTGTCCTCCTATATTTAATGGGATAGATTACATATTTTGAAAAATAAGAATGTAAATTCTTTTAATTTCGTTGGATTTTGATTTATCGATCATCGTCGAAAAAGGATTTCGAAAGTCATCCAATCCTATAAATGATTAGAATGATCATGAAAGATATGTTTTTCTTAAATGTCAAAGCTATGAATGCTTTGTTTTGTGTTTTAGATAAAACAACGAGTTTGATCTAGTTTCTACATGTGATTCAGCTTTTGATATATGACATACATTAGAAATCACATATGAAAGCACAATTAAATTAAATGAATCAATGATTAAAATGACTTACAAAAACAAATAAGAAGAACACCTTTCAAAAACTATGAAGGATTTGACACTGAGAATCCAAGAACACCTTCCAAATAATAAGGATACTGAATTGAGAACACAAGAATAATACCTTCCAAAAAACAGGAAGAAAATTGAACTAAGAATAACATATAACTCTTCGAGTGAAACCTTGAGTGATGAGAATGATGAATTTGAACTTATGACAAAAGAATCAAATAAATTAATGAACAAAAAATATAAAAATAAACTTTAAATGGATAATTTTTTTTGCTATGAACGCAAGAAGCTGAGACACTCTGAAGATAAAGAGCACAACCAAGAAGAAGTGGAGAATCTTTCGCTTATGGCCTTCAATGATAAGGTAATTAACTTACCTGAAGCTTCTTTTACTTTTAATGAGTTATTAAATGTCTTTAATGAATTATTTTGTTGAGTATAAAAAAGTTTAGTAAAACTTATAAATTACTCAAAAAAGATCATACATTATTTTCTTGTAAACTTGAAACTTTAAATTATGCATACCATATACTTCTTGCACGAAATGTGAAATGCTAAATGAAATTAAAAAAAATAACCATGTTAAAACAAACCTTAAAAAAGTTTAAGATACATAACAAATCTCTAAATATGATCCTTGCTAACAAGGATCATGTTTATAAGGAACATGTTAGCTTTGTGGGTGACACTAACAAAAAGTAAACTATCTTTATTAGAAGACTTATATTAAACTCTTCACCAAAACCTAAATATAATTTTTATAGTAGACTAGGACATTTTATCTTTTAAGTGTTCATTTAGAAAGTATAATCCACATAAATTGATTTGAGTTCCTAAAAAAAATATAAGCAACATAATGCCCTTAGTTAAATTAGGTAGAGTTTTTCATGAGGGGCCCAAAGTAAAATTGGTACCTAAATCAAAACCACTTATTTTATAGGATTGACTCTAAATAAGACTATGAGTACAAAATGATATTTTGAAAGTAGATACTCAAATTACATGACTTGAGATCTAACAACTTTTTGAAGCTTACTAGCCAAAATAATAACACTAAGATAAATTATTAGAATTAAAATTATTGATAATAAATCTCTTAATGGTTCATAGTTATACAATCAATCTTAATTATTTTTCTATGATGGAAGGACTTTGTATGGAAAACTAAAACATATTAGTACAAAAATTAAAGCTTATAATCTTAGCTATATTTTAGTGGGAAACTATTTATGTTGCATTCATTGAAACTTACAAAGATTTTGATGATGATCTTAGATGTGCTTGGTATGATTTTTTTAATGATATATTGGTTTATGTGATTTTAGAGTTATTTTATATAAAATACTCTTGACTCCCAAAGATATTTTATCTAAACAAAACTCTTTTTATATGAGTCTAAATTTTTTCATCATGGTTTTGACTAAATAAAATATCTTTCTCAATAACCCTTGATTTTTTAAAAATTATTGGCAAGTATATTTAATAATTGATTTGAATATTATATTAATTGGGTTGTATATTAACTTAAAATATGTTGTATAATTGATTGTTAGATAATTAGGACTTCAAATAAATAAAATAACTGGAAAAGAGCTTGTCAACTCTTTTTGCACTAAGTGTAAAGAGTTAGACTTACTTAAATCATTGGAATTAAACTAAATCAAAGCTTTTGTTTAAAAATATTTTATTATAATGATCTTTATGATTTATTTTAATACTTATTTTTAGTTTTAAATTGTTTAAAAATATTTTACATGTTTAAAATTTTTTATTATAATAATATTGATGATTTTTTATATAACTCAATTTTTTGTTTCAAATGACCGTGCATGGATTTAGAAGCAATTCTTGAAACAAATCACAAAAAACAACTAAAAAGGAGAATAATTCTTCTTGAAAATATTTTTATCCTATCAAGCCTTCAATAAGAGATAAAGTGATATCATTATTGTTGAATATCTTAAATTACAAATTTGATGATTTAAACTTGGAAAAGGTATTATCCAAATCATGATCTTGACATCTTGAAAATTGTAACTTGAGATCTTCATATAAATAAATATCATTTACTATGATTCTTATGTTTTATTAAGAAAAATTATCTAAATGAATCATGATTTATCTTTTTGATCTTTTGAAAATATAACATGAGATTTTTTATTATGAACAATGATCTTGATCTTTTATTTGTTCTCTTATATCTCCTTTGCAACTTACTAATGAAATATTTGCATCCTAATCATGATCTTGACTTCTCAATATTTATAACTTGATTATTTGTATATGAATCAAGATCCTTCTTATTATTTGATCTCCTAAGTTTCCCTTTTATCATCTAAGACGAGATTTGTCAAAATTAAATCATATCTTTTGGTATTCATAAATTGATATTAATATCATTAATGACATGATTTATTTATAACTTCCTTATAATTCATGAATAGTATACTTTATCACTAAATTAATATTTCTTAAATTTGTGATAAGATGAAAATTAAATATTCTTTTATGAATTTTTCCTTGACCTCTTGACTTGGTCTTATCCTTTATGGGAATCAATTTTTAATCTCTATAATTTCTTCTATTTAATAAAAATAAGATTTATGATCTTAACAATTATAATTATAATTTAAGATTTTTTTAAGATCATTCTTCTATTTTATTAAGAAGATTTATCTAAATAAACTAGATGTCTTAAGATTTATCTTAAAAGAAATAAGATTATATAATCTTCTAAGACTCATTTTCATTATTTACAAAAGAAAAAGGAGAAAGAGTTATTAAAAGAAATCATATCTTTTGGTACTTACAATTTGATTTTTAATCTTTAATGACATGATCCCTTTGTGCTTTTGGTTATAATTAGAATATGGATGTAAAAAAAAATTATTTCAACATATTCATTTTTGACAATAACCAAAGGGGGAGATAAAATTGTCAATATGATTAAAATAAAATTGGTTATGATGAATCTTATAACATTGAATGAGAAACAATTTGCTAAGAAGAAATTTTTAAATTTTAAATTTTCTAAATGCATAAGAAATACATGATTTGTAAATTGAGCTTGATTTACTATCATACTTTCTTTTCGATTTCTTGACCTTTGTAAATTTAGCTTTTTATTAAAATTTATATGAGATGATCTTTCAAGTGCAATGATTTACTATTTTTTGTGATGAATCTTTTAAATCCCTACTTAATATTTATTTTTTTATACTAAACTTTTGGATCTTAACTTTTGTGATGAAAATTTTGTCATTAAAATAAATTTAATATTGATAAAATACTTAAATTCAAAAGTGAAGTGTTATCATCAATTGGTTGTCATCATCAGAAAGGGAAAAATTATTGAATCTCAGATTTTGATGATGAAATCAATTGATGGATTTTATTATCTAACTTGTGTGTTAGAGAAAGTGATGCAGGATTAACTACGATAGTGAAAAGGCAATACAATCATATGTTAGGCTGAAGTCAACTTCAGACATTGGGTCGTAGTTCAGACGATGCAGTGGGAACTCGCAGGGAGATCATCAGAAGCTCATCGAAGGTGATTGGGGGCTTGTTGGGAGCTAGCCGAAAGCTCACTGAAGGTGATCAAAGGCTTGTCGGGAGTTCACTGGGAGCTCGCCGAAGGTAATCAGGAGTTTGTCGGGAGCACGCCAAAGGTGATCGAGAGCTTGCTGGGAGTGTACTAGGAGTTCGCTAGAAGATGATTGAGAGACTCGCCGGGAGTTCGTCGAAGGATGTTGAGAAATTCGTCGAGAGTTCAAAAGATCAATTGACTTACCGAACAACAAGGGTGATTGTATGTCATAGTGTGTCATGGTAGCATCAATTGTTTTGAGTCCTAATTGAGTTAGGTTTGGTAAAAGTCCAAATTAACTCAATGTGAGGCAACCAGGTTCACTTTGGATTGGATTTGAGTTCAAGTTGAGCTCATTTTGTTGACTTGGAAAGGGTTCCATATGAGGTACAAGTCGAGTATATAAAAAGTACTAAAAGTATCTTTTGCAAGATTCTCAATGGTAGTATCACCAATAAACGGTGGTAGTACTACTACCACCCTTTTTTTCGAGGCACTTTCGATGGTAGTACCGTTAGTGTCGATAGTAGTACCATCTGTACCCTAGTTTTAAGAAAAGATTTAAATTTTAGCTCTAATTTGAAGTCAATTGAGATATATAAATATCTCAAATTTTTTTGCTTGGAAGAGCAAGAGAAATAGCAAAAAAATACATAAAAAAGAGATAAAAATTTTATGAAAAGATTATAAAATTTGAGAGATTCTCTTGAGTGCTTCAAGTGTTAAATGAGTCTAAGAGAAGAGATAAAATATTGTAAAAGATTCTTTCCCTAAACCTGTGAAAAGGAGAAAAGTATAAGAGGTTTAATCTTCATCTTTAATGAACTCCAATGAACCTCGACGAAAAAGGACTCTGATAAATTTTAGTCAAATCATTATAAAATGTGTGAGCATTTCTACTCTTATTTTTCTATTACGTTTGAATTTAATTATTTTTAATTAGTTCGAAAAAAGGCACTAAGTTTTTTTTTTCTCAACTACTTTAAAAGAATTTATAATTTAAATTTGACTTATAACAAATTTTTTGCTAGAGGTCCCTGGTGTGGCAGGAACACTATCAACATTTTTTTTATGGTGGGTTTTTTAAAATTGTTATGAGTATGAAAAGGTAGAGGGCTATAACCTTAGACCCTCAGGTAAAACCTCTAAACCCAATATTTTATTATGACCATTACAAAATTTAAATCTGTTAGTTATAGTGTTTTTTGTCTGTTATAATATTCTTAACTTGTTATAGTCTTCTACTCACCACAACAAAAACATTGTAAAACCTACTTTAAAGTACTATAAATGATTTAAAGAGGCTTTTAACCTCAACCAAACTATCCACAAGCTAAAAAGTATAATATTATAATAGTGTATGAGCAATGACAATTAAAAAGATACGATATGATGTGACTTATAGTATTTTTTTCTAAATGATATTATAATATTTTAAATAATATTTTTAGTATATCAATAAAATCCTATAATGCTATTCAAAAACATTGTACACGAGTTAAATAAAAATACTGTAACAGTTGAAAATTAATAAAAAAAATGAACGAAAAAGTTTAACAAAAAATTGAGGGGTATTTTGATTTTTTCTCAAATTAGAAATATTATTTGAAAAAAAAAAAAAGAGAGCAAGCATTTTGAAAAATATCCAAATATATAAGTATCTTATAGGGAAATCACTATATCTTCTGTTGGTGTTCATATATCCTCCTAAGGAATGAAGGGGAAATTTTAATTTTTAGTCTCTATAAAAAAATAATTTTCATATATAAACACTAGTGAGGACAAATATTGTTAATTATAATTGTTTCTATAAATAAGAATACAGTCTATATAATATATAAAATTCTTCAACAAAAAAAGAAAATCCTTGTGATCTGGTTGGGTTCGTTTTTGAAACTTGATTGATTCGATTTTATGGAACTTTAAATTTATATTAGGGTTGGGAGATCTCAACCTACCCGGTGCATAGGATTGGCTTATTTGGGTTGACATCAGTTTTTGGTGAGGTCAATTGCACTCCCTAAAACTTTTTGCTTGTAGGCATCGAAGTTGTTTCCACTCTTAAGCAACTGTGCCATGCTTAGACAAGGGGAGAAAGATGGCTGAAAGGGCAAGCTTTGGAAAGGAGATTAAAAGATCAATTAGATGAAGCTTGAGTGGGGAAGAAGATGGCTAAGGAGAATGAATTGAAAGGATTTGAAGATGATCAAGATTCAAATAATATTTTGAATCGAGTTAAATAGAGTAATGTACAAATAATAATAGAGTTACATAGTGCTAATATATTTTCAATTAAATAATATGATTTGAATTATTTTATTACTTATTTATAATCAATATTAAAGTCATCTCAATTTTTTTTTATTTTTTCTTGTACCATTGATACTAATTGTCTCACACATTTTATATATGGCATATACACGTTCTTTAGCATATTTGTATCACCTTCTACATTTCTTTTTAGTCAATTAAGACTATACTTAATTATTTATAATTAAAAAAATTCTTTTTAAGAAATTATATATATTTTTCTTAATAAAATTATCTGATATATCACAAACACTCTAATTTCAATGAAACAAACTCTTTATATTTTAATTTGACCATTTAAGAGTCAAATACATCTGACCAAATACCTCTCTCTTTATTTTATCCGTCCAAATTTTATTCTATAAAATAATAGAAGTTAACCTTTTTTTGGTATTAGTTTCAAAAGTTTTTTTAAGAAGCAAGAAGAAGAAAAAAATAAATAAGGATAGAATCGAGCAAAAGCATTCTGCATCATTGTTTGACTTTTTCTTTGTCTCTGAAAACAAAGACTTCTGGAAAGAAAGTGCACCAAATGGGCCCTTCTCTTTTCCATACTATCTTAAAAACACGTACGAGCTGAGGTTATAAGCTAAAGCGAACCCACCGACAGCCTCGCACAGAGAGAGAGAGAGAGAGAGGACAGACGCAACATGTTTTTAGGCAACATGAGATGGGAGAAGAAGCTTCGCCACCCACACCACAAATTAAGGGGAACTTATGCTGCAGCTTGTGGTTGGTTTATCTTCCTTTCTCCTCCCTTAAGTCCTCAAACAAATGAGAAATGGTATACCAAATAGAACTTTAGAATGGGCAGAAACATGTTTCTTAAAGATCCCAGCAGTGGCATTGCCACCCACCCCAACACACAACTCTAATTTATTGGTAGAGACAATACGGGAGTTGGTGTTTGATGCGCTAATTTATCTAATAATCTCTATTTCCAATAAAGTATTAGGTTCTTTCTTATGAGAGAGAAGAAAAAGGTGGAGTTCAGGTCAGCCTAAAATTTGATTGGTAGCCCTCATGTCTGTGTCTCTATTAGTTGGTAAATCAAAATAGGCCCCATGGGTTTTGATTCTTGGACCTACTAATCACATGTGGGTCCCAAATTGATTTTGATCTCAAAATATGCCTTTTGTGATTTTTTTTTTAAATTAATTTATTATTCTTCATCATTTTTCTAAACTACAGATGTATTTTATAAACAGTCACTCTGGTAGTAAAGAAATAACAATACTAAAGTACCCAGACTTATTCAATCATTATTTTTCTTAAGTTAAGAAAATAGTTTGAGGAATTAAGGGCTTGACCCACTATAGCACCAATGATCTCTTGGTGGAGAAAATATTTATGGACCATAGATTGCTTGATTAAAAAAAAATTGATCTAATTTCACATTGGTTGAGAAGTAAGGGAGGTAAGGGTTCATTAGTTCGCTAGTCCTCCCTTACTCTCAAATGTGCTTTTTGGAGTTCTCAGTCTTCACAAAGGGTAAAATTGTGTGGGTACATTTAAAGTGGACAATTTCTCACGTGCCTACAAGCTGCACCAATGTTCGAGTGACAAAAATCTCTTATCATATTGGCGCTAAAGGAAGGGCTTCGAGTCATGCACCTCGGTTGACCAGTACTCCCGAGCCAAGCACCTCGGACATGAGCCCTTTGTTCCCTTTGTGGAGAGAGCTATGATAAGATCATTTTTAGTCCCACATTAGTTGAGAAGTATGAGAGCTAAGGGTTCATAAGTCCGCTAGTCCTTTTTTACTTTTAAAAACTCTTAAATTAAATATGATCTAATCTCATGTTATTAAGAAATTAAAAATTATGATATAAGAAATCAAAATATCACTCTCCAAGTCAAAGAAAAGATGCATGAAGATAATAATTGGTTGAGGCTATAAGTCTATTTAGATTATTTATAATGTTTACAAGTAAGTTTTATAGTATTTTTATTGTGATGAGCAAGGCTAAAAATATTATTTCTATTAACTAAAAGTACTATTTAAAAAAATAGAAGTACCGATTAAAAAATATCCAAAATATAAGTTTTTTCTAAATGTATCACTCCAGAAAAATACATTCGTTCTTATCTATCGCCCTAAAAAAATTGAATGAAGCTAGTTACTAAGAATTTTATGTATTTTATCAATCATATTTTTATTTATAGAAAATTCTAAACAACATTGTTTGTCATGAAAAACCTAAATAGATAAACTAAACAGATATGTTGAGTTATGATTGTCTCTAGCATATGCATGTAGAAGTTTACATACATGTAAATTATTTTCATTCTAAAACTATAAATTTAAATTTTTTTCTGATTATTATAGGAGGATAATCACAAAGAGAAGATTAATTATTTGTTCTTATTAATAAATTTTCTCTTTAACATGATTGAAAGTCATTGCATGATACACCCACACATAACCAACGAATTTTTTTTTCAAAATATCCTTATCGTAGAAATATTTCACTCACTTTTTTTTTATAAATGAAAGTTTTACCGTTAACTTTTATGTCTGAATCATTTCTCTACTCTTAACTTGGATATCTCACAGACCTACATATTGTAGTGGTCTTACCAAACACACCTAAGTATTAGTTTGACGTATGGCATTTATTATACAAAAGAAATGCCTTAGCCATCTTGGATGTCCAATTCTCAAGATGAGATAATCTTCAAGCAGTGAATCCGGTTGATTTGACTCAATGATATATATCGATAATTTTATTGTATATTAATAGCAATTGTATCAACAATTCAAACATAGAAAGCATTATCCGATCTTAAATTAAACATAATGTTTACTTGATGCTAATAGTTGGCCTAAAGTACTTTTGCACTCACTTACTTGACAAGTTGATTGCTCATGAGCAACTCATGAAAGAAGATGAATGATCACTAGATTCTCTTACATATTCCTTGTCCCATCGTCTCAAGAAGCTGATACATAAGAGCATGTCTCAGGTTCTAAAACAATCTATCACACTATGTCCTATATATCAAATCCTAATGGCTAACTCTTCCATAATTATTAGCCAAAACTAAGATTTTTTTGTAGAGTGTTATGGCTAAAAGACTTGGAACTCTCCCTCTCAGGGTGTCATAATCCAACATATCTTTACTATCATCCTAAGCTAACAATTAAGTGCATGGAGAGAGTAATGTCCCAATTGACCGTTCTCATGATGACAAAGGATGAGACCATGTATACTGATATGTCAATCCAATAACTCTTCAACATGTCATCCCTGAAGCCACATCAGCCTATCACGATCAAGGTAATCCTTATGTCGGATGCCAACCTAGCATAGTATCCACATCAGAGGCCAACCAGCGCTCCACAAGTATAACCTAGAAACCCGATGCACCGATTGGGACATGAAGCAGCAGGCGACGTGCGACACGACATAAGGACCCGAGAATCTCGTAAAGATGTACTCATTGTAGTTGGGAACTGTAGCAGTAATGAATTACTCGGTACGATGGCTCCCTCAGCCGCAGGTATAAAAGACTCCCTAAGGGAACCGCCAAGGGGGGCTCTCTCACTCTCTTTCACGGACTATATTTCATACCATCTCAGTCAAGACACTAGATCGTCGGGGGGGGTCACATCAGGCACCCCGCCTTTAGGCCTTCGTGCAAGTTCCCACGGGAGTCTTCGAACAAGAGCATCTCAAGACGCACATCCGAGCAGGTGCATCTCGAGACGCACATCTGAGACTCGGTAGACCTCTCTTGAACTTTCTCGCCTCTTCCCAATCGATAATGGCTGAGCTTGCGCATACGAGCGAAACCAAGACGTGCTGACTCCTCGGCTATGGCATAAAGTTCCTCAATATTTTAACGCTAGAAGGAGGGTCCGATGTTGCAAGATCACCTATAATTGAATAACTCCAATGAGAATCTTGAAGAAATCTTAAGAGCCTAACATGCCCTCAGGCTCGGGGGGCAACTCTCCTTCCCCCTTTGTGAAGAATGGAATACAGCAGCTCGGACCCAACAGAGCACATCACCGCTCTCTGAGACCAAGTCATCTAATATGGTAACTCTGAAGCTCGGATGTGTCGAGCTGTTTCCACCACCCTCTGATGCCTTGCTCGAGCTATACACCTTAGCTACTTACAAGCCCGAGCTGTGCATATCGGCTACTCATGAGCTTGAACTACACCTTGGGCAAGTCATGAGCCCGAGCTATGCACCTCAGCCACTCACAAGCCCAAGCTATGCCTTGGACCAGTCATGAGCCCGAGCTATACACCTCGGCCACTTACGAGCTTGAGTTGTGCACCTCGGCCACTCTAAAGCCAGAGATGCATTTTGGGTAAGTCACGAACCCGAGCTATGCACCTCGACCACTTACGAGCCCGAGTTGTACACCTCGGCCACTCCCAAGCCCGAGTTGTGCCTTGGGCAAGTCATGAGTCTGAGCTATGCACCTCAACCACTTACGAGTCCAAGCTATGCACCTCGGCCACTCATAAGTCGAGCTACGCATTGGGCTAGTCATGAGCCCGAGCTATACGCCTCAGCCACTTACGAGCCCGAGCTGTGCATCTCGACCACTCCCAAGCCCGAGCTACATTGGGCAAGTCATGAGCCCGAGCTATGCACCCCGGCCACTTACGAGCCCGAGCTGTGCACCTCGGCCACTCATGAACCCGAGCTACTCCTTGGGTAAGTCATGAGCTTAAGCTGTGCACCTCGGCCACTCACAAGCCCGAGCTATGCCTTGGGAAAGTCATAAGCTCAAACTATGCCTTGGGCAAGTCACAAGCCCAAGCTATGCAGCTCGACCACTTACGAGCCTGAGTTGTGCACCTCGACTACTTAGAAGCCCAAGCTATGCCTTGGGTAAGTCACAAGTCTGAACTACACTTTGGGCAAGTCATGAGCCTGAGTTACATACCTCAGACACTTACGAGCCCAAGCTATGCCTTGGGCTAGTCACAAACCCGAGCTATGCATCTCGGCTAGTCATGAGCTCGAGCTTTGTACCTCGACCACTCACAAGCCTGAACTACGTTTTGGGCAAGTCACGAGCCCGAGCTATGCACCTCAGCTATTTACGAGCCTGAGCTATGCATCTCGGCCACTCACAAGCCTGACCTATGTCTTGGACAAGTCATGAGCCAGAGCAGTTGTGCTTAGACACTCACAAGCCCGAGCAACATCTCGAGTACCATCCAGAGGGCTTTTAGTCCCGTGCAACTTCCAACGAGCTTTCAGTCCCCAAGGGCTTTCAATCCTAAGTAGCATCCCGTAGGCCTTCGGTCCCTTTCAGTCCTGACCAGCTTCTAGTAGGATTTTAATTCTAACCAAGGGCTTTTAGTCTTGAGCAGCATCCAGCAGGCCTTCAGTCCTTTTCAAAACTGACCAGATTCCAGCGAGCTTTCAGTGCCGACCAAGGGCTTTCAGTCTCAAGCAACATCCAGTGGGTCTTCAGTCCCTTTCAGTCCCGACTAGGTTCCAATGGGCTTTCAGTACTGACCAATGATTTTTAGTCCCGACCAAAGGCTTTTAGTCTCGATTAGCTTCTAATGGGCTTTCAATCCCAACCAGCACCAACAGGCATTTAGTCCCAACCAAAGACTTTTAGTCCCGACCAACATCCAACGGGCTTTTAATTCCGACCAGCACCAGTAGGTTTTCAGTCCCGATAAATAACAAGCAGGCTTTTAGTCCCAAGTAGCATCTAGCGGGCTTTCAGTCCTATGCAGCATCTAGACAGACTTTTAGTCCCGACCAAGGACTTTCAATCCCAACCAGTCATGTCGACTTTAGATCGACTAATTCACTATGACGGCTATTCAGTAGGATTTCACATTACTCAAAAGATAAACCCCAGACAAGATCTTTAAACATGAAAGATCCTTTCCCTTGCTCCTTTTCAAGGAACCCCGGAAAGGTCTTCTATTGGGGGGGAGCGGAAAGTGGGGGGGAGGAAATGATAGAACAATTAATGAGCAAGCCTAACTGCTCTTCAACATGTCATCCCCTGAAGCCACATCAGCCTACCACGACTAAGGCAATCCCAACGTAGGATGTTAACTTAGCATAATGTCCACATCAGAGGTCGACCAACCCTCCGTAAGTATAACCTGGAAACCCGATGCACCGATCGGGACATGAAGCAGCAGGTGACGCGCGATGACGCATAAGGACTCGAGAATCTCGTAAAGATGCACTCAGCGTAGCCGGGAATTGTAATAGTAATGAATGACCCGGTACAACGACTCCCTCAACAGCAGGTATAAAAGTCTCCCCAAGAAAATCGCTAAGGGGGCTCTCTCACTCTCTTTCTTAGACTACATTTCAGACCATCTCGATTGGGGCACTAACTTAATCATAGGAAGGCTCACGTTGGGCACCCCCAACCCGACTAGGTCTTCATGCAGGATCTTGCGGGAGCCTCCGAATAAGAACATTTTTAGACACACATCCGAGCAGGAGCATCCCAAGACGCACACCCGAGATCCGATAGACCTCTCTCAAGCTTTCTTACCTCTTCCCAATTGATAATGGATGACCTTGTGCACATGGGTAGAACTAAACTATACTGACTTTTGACCCTGGCATAAAGATACTCAACACACCCTTTCTCTTCCACACTCAACCTATCATCACTAGTTCACAAAAATTACATTAAATACCTCCATGGTGTTTACACTCAACCAATAGCGTTTCTTTATTTATGGATGGGGAGGGTACCCCTACTTCCATTTCCCTGCACTTGGGGTGGGTCCTCGGAAGGAAGGACACATCTCCTCTCTTCATCTCAAGTTCTTTCACATTGTAATTTGATCTCTTAGTTTTTGTTTCTAAAAGTTAAAACTTTAAATATTAGTTTAATATCAATTTGACGTATCATATATTGACGATTTGTGGGCCCAATAAATATGTATGTTTTAAACCATGCTTCAAAATAATTTATTGTCACAGCCTAATTTTAATTCACTAGATTTTGGATACATCATATTCCATCCACCTATAGTTCATTAATTGTTTTTTTTTCTCGTTTTTTGTTTATGCCTATCAGCACTTTGGTCTCTTTAAGCACCTATAAAGTTGTATAGAGGTTTTGACGAGCCAATAGTCAAACTCAAATCTGTCCATTGGCCAGTTGTTAAAATTTTCATTAAAAAATGATATTTATTGTTGTGATTATAAACAATATCAGTGAGTACTACTACTCTGTCACAGTATTTTAAACCTAACAAAATCTAACCATAATTTCCGTATCCGTCATTATTAGTTAGATAATTTATCAATAAAAATCTTCACTGTTGTTTTTTTTTAATCAAGTAGTGCCTCTATTTATTTTTACCTGAAGATATTTTTTTTGTATAGATGATTAAAAAAAATCTATGAACCAAACATAATTAAACTTGTGATTTTTTGAACTCGTTCAAAGCTGGAGTAGGATAAGGCAATAGACGGACACAAAAGATAAGAAAGAAACGGATGAATTGGCTCAAAACAATCCAATTTTGAACGGTTGAGATGTCATTAATTTAATTAAATTTAGCTCATAATTTTTTTATCATTTATAAAAAAAGATATTCACAAGTGAAAACGAATAGGGGCGTACCAAAATGCTCTAATGAGTGTTCACTTTCCTACCATTTAGAGTTTATATTTATTTTTTAACAATATCATTTTTTTTTATTTAGGCTAAAAGTGCAAGTATGCCAAACTTTAAGAGTTTATCGTACTCAAATTCAGCTAAACTTGGATCTTCTCACCTGTATTTAAGATATAGACTCAATTGCAACCTAAAAGTCAATATTTTTATACATACGATTATAGCTAATAAATTAATATATAAAATCATTATAATGATGTCCCTCTTAATATTTATGATCAAGTATATAGGATTGTGTTAAACTATTGATACCGACGTCAAATGTTAATTAAGAATAATATTTAATGAATTCATGAACTATATATATATATATATATATATATATATATATCATGACCTCAACACTGTCCTATGAAGTTGCTCACACAAACTCCGAAAAATAAACACATGAAGAAAAGTCGATCTCACTTCACGTCCCCTTGGTGGGGGCCACCGTCTCTCTCTCTCTCTCTCTCTCTCTCTCTCTCACTTCACGTCCCCTTTTGACGTCCCATCCCAACCCACCTTGCGTCTTCCTCCCTCCCTCCACCGCCCATTCACTGAATCACACGCCCGCTTTGCTCAACCCTTCCCAAGCACAGGAGATCACAGGGGGAAATCCAGCAGTAGCAACAAAACCCCCACCTTCTTTCTCTCTGACTACTACATAGCGGTAGCAACAGTATCGATCATTCACAGAGAAGAACCAAGAAGAGAAAGAAGCAGTAGCTGAACCTCCCCCGGCATGGAACCAGCTGCCACGCACGCGCCGGGAGGCGCCGAGGAAGGCCCTTCCTCTTCTTCTGCCACTGCCGACCCCACTCCTCCCCCTCAATCTCCACAACCACCACCTCCTCCTCCGGAACAGCAGCAAACATTAAGTAGGTACGAGTCGCAGAAGAGGCGAGACTGGAACACCTTCCTTCAGTATCTGAGGAACCACAAGCCCCCGCTGACGCTCGCCATGTGCGGCGGAGCGCACGTGGTCGAGTTCCTCAATTACCTGGACCAGTTCGGGAAGACGAAGGTGCACTCCGCTGGGTGCACCTTCTTCGGCCTGCCGAACCCTCCGGCGTCCTGCGCGTGCCCTCTCAAGCAAGCCTGGGGCTCCCTCGACGCGCTCATCGGCCGCCTCCGGGCCGCCTACGAGGAGAGCGGCGGGCGCCAGGACTCCAATCCCTTCGCCGCCCGGCCGGTCAGAATCTACCTCCGGGAGGTGAAGGAGAGCCAGGCGAAGGCTCGCGGCATCCCTTACGAGAAGAAGAAGCGAAAACGAACCCGTCCAGCTGCCGCAGCCGCTGCGGTGGAGGGGAGTTCGGGCGGCGGAGGGGAATCTTCGGCTTCAGCTCCGGCTGCCAGTGGAAGCCGTAGCGGCGGCGGTGGTATCAGTTTGGTGATGAGGGAGAGATCAAGCGACAAGCCCGGTGGCTCATCATCCCTTTCATGACTGTAGATGCCTCTCTCATATCCAACCACTTCATTCGAATGAGATCCAATGCATTAAATGCTGGTGTGATCACATCTAACAGGAAGAATTAGGGGAGACAGACAGTACATATTAACAACACCGGGAGTTGCTGCAAGAATTGGAGAGCTTGGATCTACCTTTTAGGTTTATTTCTCTGAACAGAATCGCCAACCAAGTTATTCTTCAGTTGCTTAATTCCTTGATGATCCACATGATTCTTCCTCATCTTCTTTCGCCTGCTTGTGATTGAAAGCTGCTATAGTTCTTCTTTCTCGGACCTAATCGTGGATACAAGTGCATATATTTGGAGTTCAATGTGAACAACTGTTTCTCGATTACTCCCATTCAAGCCTGACCTTACTGAGTACCCTCTCTCTCTCTCTCTCTCTCTCTCGTTTTATAGTAGGGGAAAACATCTTCTCCTTCCTCAGGTTTGGAAGAATGCAATGTAGTAGTCACATTCCACTAGACTGAAATCATCTGTGATGAATCATTGAGCACATTGCAAGGCTTCCTCTTTGAAGAAAAGAGAACTGAGGGCCGAGAAGCACTGACATCAGATTCCCATCTTGTTACTGTTCATAGTACGAAAGCTTTTCTTAGAATACATACATGCTCATAGATTAGTCACAGACGACTCACAGACCTCGGTCCTGATTCCCTCTCCCTTACCATACTCCCTTTTCCCTCTTGTCTTCATGCTTCTCTTTTATATTGCTTTAATGAGAGACACTGTCGGTGGCAAGGAGACTTAAGCGCACAACATGGAAGGATTCCCCGCACGACCGGCACACTGCTGCTTCCCCTCACTCCACTAGTTCTTGCAGATCTGAGAACTGCTTGTGCTACTCTTCTTCCCATATACAATTCTGTCAAAGATTTGTGATCTGCGTGCGGTGCTGCTTCAGAACTTCGTAGCGTTAGTTTCCTTGGTTTTATCTTCCACTGTGCTCTTACAGTTCTTGAGAGATTCTTGCATATATATGTTCCTCCAAGATAGTACTTGGTGGGGAAGTAAGTTGGGTTAATTGAGCGAATGTACTAGGGTTTGCCAAGTCATGTTTTGATTTATCTGCAGATACATGGTATTTAACCTAAATGGAGGAGAGCAGCGTATAGCTTAACAACTTATTGATTTACTGATGCTACTTCACTTGAGAATTCTTCACTGTTAACACACTTAGATACAGAATTCTTTGATCTCTCCTTCACCAAAGCCATCCTCTTGGCTTTGAAGTAATTGCTGTATTTTATTATTACACCTAAAAATGTTAGTCTAGTGCACGCATGGCTCACCTATCTTAGATAAAAAGTTGAAACTTCACCCCATAAATTTTGAGGAGGAGCCTATTAGTTTAAATAGTAAAAAGATTTTGTCAGTCTTAATGCAAGCAAATCCCACCTTCATCATTTACTTTTTTTTTTTTTTACCTTTTCTTGCACCCAAATTATTTTTCTATCCATCTGTTAGGATTAGTTACAAGTGAAGACATGACTAGCACACTTATTTATCTTGAGATTATATTCAATTCGATTAATATCAATCTCATCTCAACAAGTGTATAATTGAATTGAGGAACATCTTAAGATACAGAGATATAACTAGTAAATATTTTCTTCCTCATGTAGACATAATTTATTTTTTAGTACAAGTAGTTGCGTGTTTTGCCATAGTGTCTATATATATATATATATATATATATATATATATATATATATATATATATATGTTCCAGTGATCCTAAAAAGAAGACCAAACAAAAAGGACGGGTAACATCATCATGGAGGTCATCCATTTCAAAGGAATATTTTAGCTTTATAAGAGCAGCTAAGCTTTGTTGGATGTGGTAAAAGGCTTTGTTCTCACCATTTCACCATGAGCTGATCCATCCTTTTCATTCCTTTCCCAAGTATTCTTCCGGTCTGTGAAGACCTAATGTTTCCATACCATGGATTTATTCTTTATAACCCAACCACATTTGTGAACATTAGTGCTGATTGAATGAAGGGGATTTCAGAATTATTTGCGTGTCACAAAGTCCACCAAGAAATAAATTATCATATAGTGGTCATGTCGATGATGTGGTTATGTCTTGACTTGATCTTTGATTGTTTTACTATATACACCAATAAGTCGAGTGCGCTTTGAGTTATTCCAATATCATACTTATCTTTACTTCTCTTCCCCAATCAAATTAAACGAATCTACAGATGCAAATATGTGAGGCAATTAGAGGTAGTGCCGAATCCACTGATTTGTCTTGCACTAACCTCTCCAATCGCCCTACCTTAGCCTTACATAATTAAGGCAAAAATATCGAAAAAGCAACCAAAATCGTTTTTATCTGACAAAATATCTTTTCTAATATTATAAAATTTCTCAATGAAATCGAATTACCCTTTTAAGATTCTCTCTCTAATTATTATAAAAAATTTGAAGTATTATTTTTATTTTTATTTTTTCAGATTTGCAGGTAGTCGATTAACCTCTGTCTTTATAATTTTGGATTTTATTGCAAGCTTTTTTACCAGAGTCAAAGGCATCATTTACAAGCTTGCTACTTCAACAAGCTTCTAGATTTTATGTGATAAAGACAAGGCTATATTTAATGTTATGTGACATTGTCAGAATATAACTCACGAAAACTCTTTTGAATGCATTCAATGAATTCTCATGCTTCGTAATTGACAATTAGGGCCTATTCCCTTGATGATGATGATATATATATATATATATATATATATATATATATATATATATAGAGAGAGAGAGAGAGAGAGAGAGAGAGAGAAATCTCACAATTCTTTAGTTTATTGATATATCTAAACCATACAACATAAATATCATGCATAGTTTGACAAATCTGAAATATCAATACTGAGTGTTTTGATTGATGTTTATATAATTCTTCTGTCTACCTACGAAATAAAATCAGTTGAACTTATTCATCATATTCCTCAGTAGATATTAAACTATCCTGAATAAGTTTGGGTAATTCTTTGGACACTAGGAACCAAGCATCTTAACTTTAGCTAGAAAAACTGCACATTGAGCATCAATATGGCTCATCCATGTCATCTCTATTGATGACCTTGACAAACTCAAGGTTATCATTTGAAGTATATCCAACCAATATCTTGTGTACTTGCATTTCATTGTACATCTATTCCACATTCAAAAGCTTCATCATGAAAGGAATTGATTCACATGATGCAGAAGCGTACAAGCATGTTTTTGTAAAGCTCTTCTCGTCCCTACTTCCATAATTGTTTTCCTGGAAGAGAGCTTCATCTTTTGGATCTCGAGTGCTCACCTTCCATTCTCTTTGGGCAGTGAGAGCTGAACTACGATGGCTGTCATAACCCTTGTCCGGCATCAACATGGGAAGCATTAAAAGATTTCTAGAACTGTTTTCAAGTGTAAACATTGCCTGTAGTGTCTGTCTAATAGATTAAGCTTTCAAGATTTAAAGGGATTTAGAGTAAAAGATCTTTAACTATTTAATTTTTGTGAAAAAAATAGGCCATGCATAATCCTGCCATGTAATTTATTTCAATGGGTCAAGGATGCATATCATGTTTTAGATAGAGACTCTGAGAGCAGTTTGTTCAACACCTAACCTTGACATCCATAATGTGGCGGATAAGATCAACAACCAGTGTCATCCAAGATGTCACCTCAACTCACACATGATTCTTCCACCATCCAATTGCTTTTGGAGTACAAAGTCGTGTTAATGGTGTGCTAGTCTGTGAGGTGATGTGCCCTGCGGTTTGGGGCTTCAGCAGGAAGCAAAAGTCTATTTTGGTCCCTCGTCTCTTTCTCACTGTAGTGTTTTAAGCCAAATCT
This sequence comes from Ensete glaucum, assembly GCA_021527575.1. Taxonomy (NCBI): domain Eukaryota; kingdom Viridiplantae; phylum Streptophyta; class Magnoliopsida; order Zingiberales; family Musaceae; genus Ensete; species Ensete glaucum. The sequence goes on along the minus strand of CM038556.1, from coordinate 22,614,069 downwards.
ATTCATATCTGAAATATTTAAATATCTAAATGCATGTCAAAATATTAAATTTGCCAACATTAATAATAAAAGATGATGATGATGATATTCAATTGATTTTTCTATATATGGTCTTTTAGCATCATTCATTATGTACATTCACATTTTTTTTTTCAGCATTTGCTTTAAACTTTTTTAAAGGCACTTAACGAGATAATCTATTTTTCATTCCAAGCTGCAATTGCCTCTGATGGACCCATCGAAATGTACATTCTTTAATTAATTATTTTCATATATTTATTATTTTTAATTTAACAATTATTACTAGATGGCGAGGAAATAATGGAGATATGGTTGGCACAATTTACTTTCATTTCAGAAAAAATAGCAAGAGATCCCAGTTCAAAGTTGACTGAAAAAAAAAAAAAAAAAAAAAGAAGCAATTCCTCGGCATAGAACAAACAGTAAGAGTTTTATTATGTCAAATAGTCAATACTGAAATTTTTGAATCAACACGATCTATCTTTACCGGCTAATGGTCTGATAAAAGTCTTTCTATCATGTAACTGCTTAGTTCCTTCCATAAAATTTTAAGACTTCCTCCTAGATATGAGAAAATGTCAACCACCTAACCACAGATGACTTGCAAAAATTCATACAAATTCAAACGATAAGGATTTAAACCCTCCATATAAACTCTCAACTCCTAATTGGTATACTTGCTAAAATTGATCATGATATGATGACAAGGATAGCATTTTCTACCATGTTCCATGATGGACTGGAGCATCAGTATAAGAAAAATACGGGGGTCAATGATGATGATGGTAATAAATTAATCAAGCAGAAAAATCACATTTTAATATAAATAAAAGGCAGCTAATACTTCTCTGATATGTTTTTACAGTCTAACAAGATAAGGTTGGGGTGTTCCACAGCATCATACCCCAACCTTACAAAACCGAAAGGGCAGATCCTTTCACATATATACAAGAAAATTCTTCCTTATGGAAGAAAAAAGGGATCATTATTGAACCACTTACTAAGACCAACAGATGATCAGAAAGAACAACTCCGAGAAAGGAAATTTATATTACCATTTTTATCTTCATCTTATCATTTTCTACAACCATCAAGGGTCTTATCATCTCACCAGCATAAGAGACGTGACCATTTGATTCCTTCTCCTGGTAGGTTAGGACGGTCAATCCGGAGCATGCCATTGGCGATTCTCCACTATAAGCTTTGCAAATGTAAGCTTCAAAGTTCTCATAATCCTGCAATGGAAAATGCAGTTGGCACATATGGCTATCAGAATATATCGGTGCATGGATATATAGGAGTATCTTAACGAACATCATATTTGTCAAGAACCAAGACATTGACTTGATGCATCAATCAAATTTTGCTGAATGAAGAGAAATGGCATAGAACAGAATGAAATGGAATATTGATATATACACTTGGATATTTTACACCAAAAAAAGTTCATGCAAGGAATGACAGTGAACAACCTATTCTTGTAAGCCCCAGATATAAATGTACTCAAAATCAGCAAAGGCATACTCCACTAAGAACATAAATTTATATTAATTCTCTAGTTTTTAACATTCCCAACATTAGAAACCTGTCTTCATATCCAAATATCATAAGGACAAAAAGATCATGATTCAGATACTTGCATACCCAAAATAATAGACTTCATAGATGGCTTATTCAGGTATATCTCTACTCTTTTCATTTTCTTATAGTCGGGAAACATACATGTTCCAAGATTACAATTGGATGTACAAATGCCGAGAAGACTTCGAAGCACAAGAAGACTCAATTTTGAAAAGATTTAAAAAGCAAAGTCACAAACTTTATCAATATGACACACTTCACTATTAGATGGTATTTTGTTTCGAGTTAGTTGTCTCCCAACAAATGATGACATACTTCATTATAGATGGTATTTTGTTTCGAGTTAGTTGTCTCCCAAAAATTGATGACACTTCACAATTTAGATGGTAATTTAATCCAAAATGATAACATAATTTTCCCTTCATATTGTCTTTATCAACTCCTAATTTATGTTATGTATTCTATTTTTTTATAATTTCAACTGAAACATCTTAATAATAGACATGACTGCAAAAACCACCAAATTCCTAAACTCAGATCTTCAAACTGAAACCAAGAAAGAAAAAGATATCTTTAAAGAGTCGCAACATAGTTCATAATGCTTGGGCACAAAGGATACAGAAGAATATTATATTATATCAAGGAAGTATTGAAGCATTTGAGGTGGTTCAACTCTGACTATGGAGGTGACTGGTTAGGTGGAGCAAATAATTAGAACTAAACATATGCACAGCAACAAGTTACATGGTTTACTATGCTTGATCAATTTTAGGGGGCAACTACAGAGGGTCAGTTTTTTTTCCTATGTGAAGAGTCCAGTAACACAATCTCCAATATCACATGCATTAATTTGAATGCAATGAAGATGAAGCTCTTCATTGCAAATCTAAGGTGCACAAAACAACCAGAATAATTGGATCCAGAGTTATTTAAGAAACAGTCAAGACTGCAAATTAAGTCAGCCACGTAAGTTGCTTGTGTAACTAATTTGGAACCCAAGAAAAGTATAAACTCATTATCATTCTGAGAATTAAATAACAATGGATCATGAACAATCTTGTATTTTGTATTCAGTGTTACGCAGATACTTCACCACATATCGGGAGGTCAACCTTCGAATGACCTAACCTCATATCAATAAACTAATTGGTACATTTGACCTGTGCATCTGCAATTCCAGGAGAACACAATATTCTGTGTGCTAATGTTTACTTTTCCTGGGAACATTTTGAAAAAGGGTCATGCATGCTTCTTTGAATTAATTCAAAATGATGTGAATCACAGTTAAGGGTCATGACCTCAAACACTAAAGATAATGTTTACATAATGTTATAGGAATTCCTATATCATCACACAACACACCTCATATAGTGGCTGTCCATCCACCACCACCCAAGGGACGTATCTGTGAGGGGGCTCCAAAGAATCTGTTTGTGCTGCATACTTTAATTCAAGCTGCAAAAGTTTAACATGGAAAAGTTCAGTGATTTGAGCAGTCAAAATAAAACCTGTTATGGATGTACCACAGAATTACAAACTTTAAATATGCATGAAAATTAGATAAAGAACCAGAAGTATTCATGATAATTTTAATCATAAATAAGCTTATAAACAGAAGTATTGCCTATCCCTAACAAAAGTAGAAATGTACTGTTTAATCAGGCTATATCCCCCTTTTTTGTTTCAGCATTGTGGAAAACAAAATCACATTAATATAACTGAGAAATTTGTGAACTTAGTTAAACATCATTAATTGATAATAAAAATGCTACTTTTAAGCAGGGTTTTCAAAACCGAATCGTATTGCCCGGTACGAGCGGTCCATACCGGTCCACCAGTAGACCAGTATGTGAACCGCCCACTACTGGGCAGTACCATTGATCTAGCCTTGTATCGGACGATATGGGGCTGTTTCCGTCCCGTTACCGCCCGTAATAGGTTGATAGCGGTCAATTTTGGCCGTCGTCGCCCATTACCGGGTGGTATCAACCTGGCTGCGACGAGAGAAGAAGAGCTGGGAGGGAGAAGGAAGAATAAAGAGAAAAAGAGCGAAGAAGAGGGAGAACCTTGACGCGTCCTAATCCGGCGTCGCCCTCCCACGACGATCTCGATCTAGTAGGTAACGACGAGGCAGCGCACTCGACTTCTTCTTCGTTGCATTCTCCACTGAAGTCCAGAGACATCTGTGGCCTTTGACGTTTTTGTTGAATGTTGTAGATGAGGAGAAGCCTTGACAACGTTACCGCCTCTTATTACTTGTATTTATTCGTGCAAGCAAGCCTAGTTCCAGGGGTAGTTAGGGAAGGGAGGGACATTCTCTTCTCCTTGTCTGAGGCGATAAGGAGAAGAGGAGGTGACGTTGTCGAGGCAATGACATCACCGAGGCTTCTCCTCATGTGCTTTGAGAGAAGAAAAGGAGGCGACATCCCCGAGGCAACAACATCGCCTCCTTTTTAATTTTTTTATATATTTGATATATTTTTATTTATTAATTATATGTATATAGGTATACCGTTCGGTACACCTTCACGTACCACTTGGTACGCCCATACCGTATCGTATCGAGCAAAGATCAGTACATCAGTACGAAATTACGAACCCTGCTTTTAAGTGAGAATAGAGAATCAATAGAATTAGAAGAAAAATTTTCTAGAGACAGCATTGAAACTCACCTGAATCTAGGTATACAAGAAGTATTCTAAGAGGTATATATTACAAATTATTGCAGTATATTCTGCATATGGTGTAGTTGGGTCATACCTCTTGCCCTTTTCCATTATCATAACATTCCGAGACAGCATGTGAACCAAGCCCGGTTTCTGAAAAGCACGATTCCCACTCGAGGTACTTATGTTTCAAAACCAGGCTCTCAACACAATAAATGAAGCGGAAATGTTGATTCTGCAAAAGTTGAAATGGATTTAGTATATGCAAAGATATGGAACAGTAGATCATTCTAAAGGTGGTTTGCACTGTAAGATGGACACAGAAAAGCCTACACAGTTTAAACCAGAGGTATACTAATCTTGCATGTCTGAATCCCTTGATTTAGCCATTACCTTAATCAAGATAAATTGAATTATTCCTTGCTAGTGAAGATCCTAGATGCTGGCACAACTGGCAAGCTTACTGTGGCACCAAGGGTGTCATCCACTAAATCATGGCAAAAGCATAACGTTGATACAATAGTAAATACTCGAGGAATGTTCTAAAAGGTGTGTGTATTATGGAGTCAACCAACTACTGCATATGTTGTATGCAAGATATGATTGTATGTGAGTTTATAAAAAATATTAGGAATTTAAGCAGGAGTCTCAGAGAAAGCAGAGAATATTCTGCATAGGCAAGTTCACCTCACATGGAAAAGAATATTTTGTGAATGCGGGTTCACCTTACATGTGAGTACCAAGGTACTCTCTGACCACATATCACAACCAATCATATAAACATAATGAATTATGAAAGATGCTCATCACCTCCTCATCTCTGCTTTTCCTACCATTGTGGCATGAACATTATAGTGCTTAGTAACCAAAGGAATACTGCAGATAGTATCTCCTGACATGTAAACAATAGCATGCTTTTGCTAAATCTCATGCAAAATTAAATTACATCACACAGCTCATCTATAAGTATAAAAAACCCGAATTTATGAACACACATCTCTAAGTTTTTTCGTTCTCAATAGATCATATTATACATTATACTCTGTTGTTAGAGACTAGAGAATTTGTGTGATACCACCACGCATATAAGAATTGAAAATTTTGTTGTTGAAATGTCATTACGATAATGCCGAAAATATCAACCTGAGTACATCGATAACTAGAGACACCAAACAGCTAAGCTTGTAAGAGCATAATTAGATATAATCATAATGAAATAAACCACCGTAGAGAGCGTGTTACCAAATCAGGCCAAGCATCGATGGCGCATGCCTCGACTGTGTTTAGTAGGCATTCATAGGGGCCGTGCTGCAAGAGAATAAGACCCATTAGCTTGCAAGGACCGCTTCTTTTACATTCTACATCCCATCAAAGGCAGATAAGGTCGCATTTCTATGTGCAAGCACAAAATTGAGTATTTCCTTAGGGCAAACACTTGGAATCGGTCGGAGAAGATGGCGAAGGGGACCTGGCAGGAGATGGTGCCGTTTTGGATCCTAGCGTTGCCGTAGGGGACGAGATCGACGTCGACGATGGAGATGAGGCCGTCATCGAAGATCTTGGCGAGGTAATTGACGATGAAGTTAGCGCTGTAGGGGCACAGGGTCTCGTAGTACAGGGCCAGCGAGACCTTAGGAGAGGAGGAGGAGGAGGAGCCGAAGCGCTGCGAGACAGCGAGGTGGAGGAGGAAGACCAGCAGAAGAAGGCGACTCGAAGACATCGTAGCAAGAGGGATGACGGGATTGCGATCGAGAGAAGCACTCCGTCTCCAATGGCGTTCGCACCACCGACGATGAATGAGAGGAAGACGTGGACGGACGACAATACGCCAAATTGTTAATTGCCTGGCAAATGGCGAGCACTTGCAAATGAGCCGAAAGGAGCGGCCTTTCGTTGGGCCTAATGCTGGGCCTTAATTTGAGCCTGGTGTGTTTCTGAGCTAAAAATGCCCGCTCCTTTCCTAACCTCAACTACAATTTGCCGGTCGTCGTGTTGGTTTATTATTTTTTATGACAAAAAAAGGGATAAATTTCTTTAAAACGCTTTGGTTTTTGTGTTTTTCCTGGAAAGCATCCCTTTTTCTTTTCAAAATTTCAATTTTGTTCTTCTCTTCTTTCTTTTATCCTTTTGTCTTTTCTTGGGTCCACCCATAGATTTGGTTCACCAAATTCCAAAAATAGGTTTGGCTCCAAATTTAGCAATTTATTAATTTTAAAAATAATAAAAATCAATTTTCAAGCTTAAAATTAAAATATTAAAATAACTTAATATATATATATTAAATATTGATATTTTAAAATAATATTCTCGGGTTTCTACAGAGGAGAAAAAATATATATACAACTTGAGAAATGAATCAATAAGTCAAATAAAGACTCTCAAAAAAGAAAGGATAAAACTTGGTCTCACGCAACCTGTTTAAGCTTTCCCTGTAAGTAATTTTCATATACACCCATAAGCCTCAGGAATCAAACATTTAAAATGCTGTCGATGAATTCATCCAAAAGGAATCTCCAAACAAGGACTGCATTAATTGTTGCATTGGTGGTCGCATGATTTCTTTGTGTCCAAGCAAGAGAAAGATGTCTGTTGCTCTCTTTTGCTCAGATTGAGGTCTCTTCTCCCTAGTGCTTAGAGCTGAAATAAAAGAACACAGATTTGGGAGCAAGTCATTTATGCAGCAACACCATGTTCATAATATTTTAGTGCATGGGTTGATGGCAGGGGGTAGAACATGACAAGGAGCAGATGAGGAAGAAGTGTGTTGTTGAAGGCTGTCATGTGAGAGCATTTAATGCATGGATGTTGGGCATAGGACTTGAGTTACAGTAACTTGTGATTTCAACTTTGAACAGGTGTGTATGTGTGTAATATAATATGTGCTTTAGTTGGATGTTGCATCTGATCTCATCTGAGTCTGTTTAGTTCAAGCATAGGAGATTTACATCATCATTTTGAGTTGCTTCTCTTCTAATCTATACATTTATATATAATTTTATGTACATATATAGGAAAAAAAAACAAGTTTGAAAATGCAAACTCACAATTCATTAGTCCTAAAAGATCCAGATATAAATAGAATATTGATCATCGATATACACTAGTAAAATGATCAGCTGTTGTTCGTGTTGAAAGCATAGAGTTCGAACATGCAATCCGAACATGATCTGCTGCTCAGCTAACAAGAAGGCTATTTGCAGATAGATCTCAGATGGCATTTCTGTTAGACTCTAATTGGTGTTGTTTCATCACAGAAAAATATATATCCTGATGTATTTGCGTCTTTCTAAAAGTTCTTACTTGAAACTTGCGTTTAATCGTTCGGCTGAGAGATCATAGAAGTTTCATAAGGGAGAAAAAGCTGAAGTTATTCTCATAGTAGTGTAGGTTTTGGCTCAATAGTATCATGAGCTTAGGTCGCACATGCTCATGATCTGCTCAGATCTTAGATCCTTCAGGTCAACTCACCTGCTGCTCATTTGGTGTTTCCTTAATCCAGGTGTGATCATTCACGAGATGCACAATGGCCTTCTCACAGTACATTAACTCCACACTCGGTCCTTGAACTGGATCATACGTACTAAAGTAAGCATCACCAGTTGTAGTGGTGAAGATTAATGCATTGACTTGCAGCGACAGGAGAAGACTTTGGGCATGTGAGTGTCTGCCAACAAACATTCACGTCGAGCCATCTCTCTCCTCTAGGGTTAGGGTTTTTTTGGATGCTGTCATTAATGGAGATTCCCATCTCTCAATCTACGTGAGAATAGATAACAGAAAACAATGTGATTGCTGCATGGAGAGGAAAGGTAAATGTTAGGGTTGTCGGCGCCTCGATGTATTGCGGTCAACACCACTTCTTCTCATGTTTCATGTATTTGTGGGGATAGTTCACTCTTTCTTCTACGTTAAGGTTGCAATAAACCCTTGAGATTAAACATGCTAGTGACTCCATATTCTTAGGACACATATTCTGCACGTCTTCCTTCAATCTTTTACATTTCCAACTAATTATATCAAACTAGATCACGGTTTTCTTCTTCTTAATTTCTTTTTCTTTATTCCACAGATTTCTGTATTAATGTATACCTAAAGCCATATATACATATATATATAATATGTATAGTATGTAAAGTCATCACATGCTCACGTGTTTTGGGGACAGGCACAGGCACAGTCACTGGAGCACAATTCTTAATGTGGTTGATGATCCTTGAATCCATGGTTGAGTCGGAACTAAGATTCCTAATGATGAATTCTATGTTCTTCCCAACAAAAACTGGTTGTTTCCTGTCTCTGTGACTACAAATCCAGCACAGTAGCAGTCTCAGCGACAAAGCTTGGTTGCTTCTGCTATATATACCCACACTCACTTCCTTTCATCCTCATTTCACCTTGCCTAGGGTTCTATATCTAGTTCCTCGCAGAAAACTTAGCCTGGGAGCAGCAAGATGGGTGGCAACTCCCCTTGCGCCTCATGCAAGCTGCTACGGAGACGCTGCACCAAAGACTGCATCTTTGCTCCCTACTTCCCTTCCGACGACCCCCACAAATTCGCCATCGTCCACAAGATCTTTGGTGCCAGCAACGTCAGCAAGATGCTGCAGGTCGCTCTCCTCCTCCCCCGCTTTCAACATGCTCCATGCATTAGCTGATGATTTCGTCTTCTCTCCCTTCTGTCGAATGAATGCAGGAGCTCCCGGTTCATCAGCGAGCGGACGCCGTCGGCAGCCTGGTCTATGAGGCCACAGCGAGGATGAGAGATCCAGTCTATGGATGTGTTGGTGCGATCTCTTACCTGCAGAACCAAGTGTCTCAGCTCCAGATGCAGCTCGCTGTGGCCCAGACCGAGATCCTTTGCATCCAGATGCAGCAGGAGCCCCCCTTGGCGGAGCAGAAGATGGAGGCTGATGACAAGTCCTTTGTGATCAACAACAACCTCACTGCCATGCCTCAGCTGCTGAACTATGCCTCCTCTAGTAATGTAGCGCAGGATCCTCTCAAAAGAGAGTTTCTCTGGACCTGATGATCCTTGTTTTTGGTTTTGTTTTCTGCCATGTCGCGCCTTTTTTTTTTTTTTTTTTTTGTGCCATGAAAGAGACTCAGATAGGAACATCTTGACTTGACAGATTAGGTCTAAGATGACTTCTTTTGCATGCCTATACTTTTAGTAGGAGAAGCTCGATTCAATGCTACTCATCCTCAGAGGTCTTAGCAAATAAAGCATGGGGCAGTAAACTAAGAAGGAAAGCCAATTTTGTGCTTCAGCTTCTCTTAGGATGACCAATAACTAAAACTTCTTGCCATGATCTCACCAAATCTTTTATATAGGTAAGATGATAACTGCATTTTCCTTTCTATCAGTATCATTTTTATTTCTCACCATTTATTTTTCTGGCATAATTATTCACCCCCACCATGTTTAATTACTTTGCTGCACGGTAGTGAAGATATGTTGGTGCGTGTTGTGGCCTCACATGCAACGAAGAGACACAACTGGCCCAAAGAAATATTTAATCTTGAGATTAGACAAAAGCATGGCCTGAGAAGATTTATCCTTAAATCAAATATTTTGCAGAGGGATTAGTGGATGGAAACAAAGCCCATATTTGGATCATGATATAAAAAGACAGACTTTGATGAGCATTGAAGATTGATTGAGAAAGAATCCACATACTTCAAATAAAATACACAAGGGGGAGAGTAACATGAACCTCTCCTATGTTGGCCCTTTTCTCCCCTCTCGTTCCCAAGACGCTGACAAACGAAGATGTTTTGACTTTTATTGAGATGAGGTGTGAAGAGTTATGGCAAACTGTGATGTTCTTATGGTTCATTCCCAAGATGTTGACATGAAGATAACTTATTTTGACTTTTTTTTTTTTTTTGGAAGTAGTGAAATATGTTGATAAAAAGAAACATTGTTTAGGGCTCCTGTGGAGATCAGTAGTTCTGATATTTATAAGCATTGCCAAAATAAAAAATCCTCAAGTGTTCCTTTTTAGCATTCCACACTCAAAAACCTATCATTACTGTTCATATACCAAAAAACATACGAAATGCAACATAATAATAGCAAATGTTCTGATGTTATGATCACACAGATAGCAATCTATGGGGAAATTAATCCAGTGGTTGGTGATTGTATTCCAAGGTGCAAAAATTAATCTGTTTGGAGTATCATTTGCAGCACAATGATTGCTATGTGATCACATGTTGGGTGACTTGGTCTCAATATCATCATCCTTTGGAACTTCTCTCTCTCGCTCCTTTTCTGATTTTTTGGAATTAAGAAAAGTTTATATATGAATCGATATATTTTCAAAATGTCAGCATTTCTTGATGGGATAACCGATATATTAAAAATGATATATTGTTACCATAGCCAATGGAGCAAGTAACCTGGATCAAACTACAACTTAATTTAATTTGAGATAAATATTAAGAGATAATTTAATAATACATGAGGTAAGGGAAATTTTATCAATGCATCTATGAGCTAATGATATATATACTAGTTTGACCACCCACAATTTATTAAACTCCTATGTTAAAATTGACGCTGAACTATACGCACGAACTTATATAATTCGACCTTATAGAGCTTTTAACGATCGTAATATTATTTCAGATTGGCTATATAAGTTTCTCATTTTTTAATTTTTATTACTTCTAAAGAATCTTTTATTTTTTTCTTGTATAAGTAAATTAAAAAGATGCATCACAATACAAGCGGTTGTTGTTTGAACATATGCTCATTTTTTTTTCTAATGATTTTTATCCTTTTATGTAACTGCTATGCTTTTAAATTCATTATTTTACTAATGCATTCACCGTCATGGCAATCACACCCCTGACAAGTTCCGGGGCTGATCTGTTCGTTCGAATCTGATGCGTGGGACCCACGACACGTGGTATTCTCGGAGAAATCGGTCACGCGGAAGAAATGCGTAATTTCACAGGTTGCTGGTGTCTTTTCTCATCTCACCCCTCGACCGTCGGATTTTGGAGTGTGCCACGTGTACACATCTCGATGTTCTTGCCCTTCCCTTTAAAAGACCGGACCGTGACGTCCGACAGATCGAACCCTTCTCCGGACTCTGCTCTCCATCGCGTTTTCTACGCCATCCTGCGACCTCGACGAGCTCCAATCCCTCTCGTCTCCTTCGGATCCAACAAGAGAGGCCGGGAACCACCATGTCGAGATCAAGAGGCAGACGCGGGGAATTGCCCCCGTCGCAAGAGGTTTGACAGATCGTCTTTTTCGTTTTCTTTCCCCTGTTTTTCCTGCCTCAGAAGAGCATATGTCACCTTCTGATGCTTTTGGTATTCAAAGATGAAACTTATAATGTGTTTGTTTTGGGCCAAGGCTTCGAATTTCTTGACTAAGGATCCTCGGAATTCAGCTGAGTATGATAATGTGAGATCTAAAAAGAAAAAGAACCAAATTTGAATCAAAAGATTGGAAGTTCGAGGTATCGATAGAACATTCTAGTTTGACGTAAAAGATTATAGATTTGAGGTACAGGTAGAAAATCTTGTCGTCTTTATACCGTCAATTGCAGGATGTTCTTGATCTTGAACTTCCTTAATGGTTTCATGTTTTAACTTTTCAATCGTCCTCTATTTGTTGATTGAGGTAGTGCTCGAACATAACATTCATTATGAGTGTTGGCATCTTTTGTTTGCTTATTTCAAGATTTTGTTTGTATAATTTTCTATTGTAGGGAAATGCTGATTTGGTTTGAGTTGTGGGTGTTGTACTTGCAGACCATCGAAAAGCTGGAGAATATGGTAGATGCGTGTAATTTCTATGAAGCTCAGCAGATGTACAAGTCCTTAAGTGCAAGGTGTGGATATGTCTCGAATATACATGACTTTTTGGTCTATCCTCATAAGTCATTTGATAAAGTTGCTTTGTAGGTTGCCTTTTTGAAGTTTAGAAGTTCTTCATATGTGACATATTCATAATCGTTCGTATGCTAGTGGCTCTTAAATTAATAGTTGTAGTGACCAATTATTTTAAGAAATAATCTGTGGCATCTATCCATTTCTTTTTTTATTTTACTGACTAAGGTCACAGAAAGCAGTTTTTTGTAACACAGGGACCAAATAGAATAATATCTTGTGGAATAAAATAGGAAAACCAAAAACTAGAAAAAGATTGTGAAATGAACCAAAGGCTCATCTTCTCTACTTGATCTCGCTTCTTGTCAAGACCAAGGTCGATTAGTTTCTTGCTGAGTTTTAAGATGCAGATACAGTGTGATGGTGTGCCACTGTTTGCACTACATGAATACTATTCGTTCTTTCCCTATGCTATGTATGTACCAAGGCATTTCTAGCAATGCTGCTTCAGTTTGTCATGCTTGCGTAAAATTTCTAGCATTCAGTGTCGCACTGCAATGCCCAGTGGCATACATAACAGGGTTATACACATTGTGACCTTACATATATTGCTTTGTCACATATGAACAGCTCAGTGCAGGCATCATGGCAGCAGGAACTTAGTCTTTGTTTCTGGTTCTATAATGTTTTATGCTATCTTTTTAATGATTGTCTTCTTCTCTTGACCACTGTCTATGCTGATCATTTGCCACTAATGCTTGTCAATTTGTAACAGATATGCAGCTTCTGAGAAATATGCTGAAGCCCTCGATATTCTTCAGTCAGGTGCTCTAATACAACTAAAGCATGGGCAGGTTATTTTCTTTACATGTTACGATTTAGATCCCTAGCAAAGGAAGAAACTCCCTCTTACAATTGGCAACATAAATGAGTTCTTCTTCATTCCTGATCTGCTGTTATGGTTAATTTTTTGTCATTAAACAATGAATGTAGTATGTCGTCAAGTTTAAATATAATATATAAAGAGTTGTCAAGAGACATGACCAAAAAGTTTAGAAGCCACAAGAATAGGATTAATTTGAACCAACTAACAGCTAATTTTGTCTAAGTTACACATCAATTTCTTTTTGTCATATTGGAAGGTCACAGTTGAAACAATTCATCCAGGCAGCGCATTCCAATTCATTGACCACTTTGTTTATAGTTGTTTTTTCTTGATGCAGAAAACCCAAATTGTGACATACATTTCCATTATTACATTCTGATATTATTTACTGAGATTTGACAATTGGGCCAACCTTTTATGTAAAAGATCAAATTATATGTTGTGCATTCAGTAGATCTACTTTGGTTATTGTGGAGCCTAAAGCAACAAATACATCCACACTCCACTTCCAGATAGGGTGAAAAGGAAGGCTGAGAGGGGAGAAAACTCTTCTCAGATTGTGTAATTTATGTAAGGAGATGCATACGCGTTTTAACTTCTGACTGTGATGTCAACTCCTCAAAGCTTCAAAACTCTTGGTCCCAAGAATTGTAGTTGCTTTTAACATGCATTTTTTTTCATATTTTGTACCTTGAATAATTGCACTCTGAAATAATTTCAGCACAATTTTTTTCACTTTCAACAAGGCCTCATCATCAGGAATAAGCTTATCTGCCATGCATATTAATTGCTTAAGTCCAATGCACTAATCGAATAGAGGAGAAAAGAATTTTGTTTATTTCACTGAGTAGCTTCTCTTTCTTCTTTTCTCATCACAAAAATAGCCCTCGTGTGTCTGGATGTGAAGGATTGTTGAATTAACAAAAAACATGTATATGGAAAATCCTTGTAGTCTGTGGCTATTGTACGGGGAAAAAGAAACTAAAGAATGTCTCCTACGAACTCAAACATTTTTTCTTGAATACATTTTTTGGAATCAACACTATGATTTTAAATAATTCTAAACTAATGCAGGTTACTTGTGGAGCTGAGCTGGCCGTTTTGTTTGTGGAAACGTTAGTCAAGGGGAAATACTCTTACAATGAAGAAACTCTTGGTTCGGTCTTGTTTTATTAATCATAGGACATAATGATTTTTGCTTATTATTATCAGTCAAAGTTTTTACTTATTTTTATCAATCATTTAATATTTTCTGGAACAAAAACTGTTATGTTCTTTTAAACACATGTGTTATGTGGCTTACCTTAACTTCATGTAATTAAGTCATTGTAAGCAATCTACAGAAGGTAAAATATTAACAATCATTTGAGGGTAGTGTCCTTGCAATCTTTGATTTTCACTGTTGTCAGTGACTGCTGAGCACAGTTTGGGCGGCTGATGAGAGAATTACAGTCTGGGGACTTTATCTACATTATGCCTTCTGTTTCAACTAATTCTCCTTCTATGGGTGTTTCTCCATTTGTTTGGCTAAAATGCTACTAAATACGTTTCCAGGAGAAGTGCACAGAAAAGAGGTCTTGCCCTCTGAAAAGTAAATGACTTGCTTTTGTTTACTTAAATATTGCATCTTGTCAAAATTAACATGAGGAACGCTTTTCTTTGTGTTTAGTTTTAGGAAACTTCGGTGGAGCCATGATAAGGGTGAAAGGCTCTAGAAAGCAACTACCTGTTAGGGTTATAAAAGTAACTTATATTGTGTTCTCAAATATAACATCAATAATTTGGTGCAGCCACACAAGAGACCATAACAAATTATACTTGTTTGGATTCAAAGTCTCAAATAGCTTTAGCACTTTATAGTAGAAGAGCAATAATTCTGGTGCAACAGGATTCAGGAGCCTTTAGAATCCTTCCTTTGATGCTTTGGTTAGGTTCAATGTTTATTTCTCATTTAAGGGTTGGAGACTTTTCCAGCAGTATGCTTTCAGCCATAACCTTCAGTGGCCTGACATTGATCATTAGACATTTTGCTTCCTGGTCCCAATTATTTTCTTTATCCTTCTATAGTCCTTGGTACTTGGCAATTGCCATCTGTTTTTATTTTAACCACCCTTTGAAGAGATTTATTTTTTGGGTATATCATGTTGGTGTCAAGACCTGATGTTTCTCTCCGGTTGCACCTTATTAACATAATTACAAACTATGTTCTATGTCCTTTTTCATCATAAGCTTACAGCTCTGTTTTATTTTCTTTAGTTTTAACTCATAGTTTATCCCTTTTCATCATGTGTGGTGTTGCAATTTCACAGACACCATATTGCTTCTATTATGTGCATCAGTGTGTGACATGTCTCAAGTATTCCTGCAGGGTGTTACTTTTCATGGTTCATGATGCCCGTGAATCAATAAGAAAATATAAAATAAAGGAATTTTATGACTAGAAATATAAAGAAAAATCAAAAGGAAAATAAACTTCATTTAGCGGTTCAAACTAGTATGGAGCACATAGTTCTTTGCTTTGTCCTTTTAAAGGATGTATATATATATATATTTTCCTTTGGTAATTTTTAGCTCTACATGGTGTTGACTTTGTTTAATCTAGATCGTGTTAGGAAAATGTACAAGGGTTTTCCAAATATTCCCATTCCAGAGCATTTAGAAGATGATGATGACATGCAGAAACTTTCAGAAGCTTTGGTGGCCGCTAAAGTACGTGTAGAGGGTTGCTTATCATTTTTGAGAGCTGCAATCAAGTAAGTTTTCTTTGAGTAATTCTGTCTGGTATGCTTACTTCTGTTCAATAATTTCTTTTGTGATTTCTAACCTTTAAATTCTTTTGTGCTCCATCTTGTACCTTGTTAAGATCAAAGATAACCTTTTTCTTGTATGTTAAAGAAAACAAACTATTATGTTTTTTGGGCATCATGAAAGCAAAGATTGTGGTAACATTCTGCTTCTCTCAGCTGGATCAGACTTTTACCAATTTACTTGATTGATAAAAAAGGTTTGCCATTTAAATTTAGCATTTCAGGAGCAACACATGCATATAGAGTAATTATTGATATCGAAAAGTTATCCATATGTTATGGGTTTCTCCTTCTCTTGAGAAATCACAAATGACCTGTATGTGAACTTGTATAAGTCTACATATTATGATCTATTTCATTATCATCTTATTGTAGTGTCATTCTAAGGACACTTTGGAAAAAGATTTTAAGTTGAATTTGCTTTCTTGCATAGAGGAATACTGATTTTAATTAAAAAAATAGGCATTTTGGACATTGATTCACCTTTCTACAAGACAATGCTCGAAATATGTTTTAACTGCCTATATGAAATATCGTAATCAAATAATTCAACTTATCTGCTTATGAATTCTTATTGTCCCTTTATTTCTTTTTCCATTTACCGGACATTATTTTCTTTGACATGAATTCCAAGTTTGTTTTAATTTATCTTTTTGCATTTTCATGTCATTAATATAACACATTATCTTCCTTTAGGTGGTCATCTGAGTTTGGGGCTCCCAAAAATGGATCTCCCCAATTGCACAATATGCTAGCAGAATACCTATATTCTGAATCTCCTGAGGTGGTATGTTGAATTGATGATTTTTTTTCATTGGGAGAATTTTGAAAAAGGGACCATCAGCTATCTTGATTTTCAATTTTTTTTGAATGAATAGTATTTTGTTCACTAGCTTAGGTTAAGAAAATCAAAATGATAAAGGATAAAGTACTTCTTTACCAATGTGCAATCACTATGCGTAGGTCATCTCCATTAGGTTGAAACATGAGAAAATTTGAACATGTATCATTTTGCTTATATCTGTTTTAGAAAAAAGTACATGTTTAAAATGTTGGTACATTCTTTAAAGTTTAAAGTGAACAAGACAATAGAAGAAGAGAGTTTCACTTTTCTATATTGTTGCTTGTATACAGCATGTACATATAGGTGAACCAGAGAAAAGAAAAAAAAGGAAAGAACTACCTAAATAGATCTAGGTGCTAATCCAAGGTTTGCAATTTCGATATTTACCGCCCGGTACGGGTGGTACATACCGGTCCGCTAGGTTGTCGATGACCCGCCTGGCTTCACAAAAATCGATCGATCGATTGAAGGAGAAATCGACACGATTCGATTGAGCGAAAAAAGGAGGAAGAAGAAGAAGAGGAAAAGAAGAAAAAAAAAGAGGAGAAAAAGACCTATCGCTCGTGCACGCCTCGCCTGCACCGTCGTCGCGATCTGACCAGCGCCCACGCCACCCATGGTCGGCGCTCTTTCTCCGCAGGAGAAAGATCGAGGCGACGTCGCCCCTTTTTCTCCTTTTTTTTAAATATTTTAATATTAATATTATTATAAAATATTATATTATATTTTAATATATTGGGTGCTACACACTGTATGTACCGCCTGGTACTAGTACCTTACCAGTACCGAGATGAACTTGGTATATCGGTACGGACTGGTAAACCAAACCTTGTGCTAATCTAGGAAATATATAACAAATAAATTAGGAATGAGTCAACAATCATATCCTAGTCAATCACATCATATAATGTAGTATGTCAATAATCAAATCACTATAGATCTTGACAAATCTCAACAAATCAAATCACAGTAGATTTGACAGATCTCCAAGTTCTCAACACTACCCCTCAAGCTGGCTCGAAGATATTGAACATCCCCAGCTTATTAGTCAAGCAACAAGTGACAATATTTGCTACTTGTTGCTTGGTAAGAATAAATGGAATACATAATAGTCCCTCATCCAACTCCTCTTTAATTAAATGTCGATCAACCTCAATGAGTTTTGTTCTATCATGATGCATCGGGTTGTAAGAGATACTATATTGCTGCCTTGTTACCTGAATATAAATTCATTGGTTGGTTTCAAGAAACTCTTATCTAGAAGTCTTTTTACGCAAAGGAGTTCACATATTCCCTGTGCGATAGCTCGAAATTTAACTTCAGCACTATTGCTAGCTGCTACATTGTATTTTTTACTCTTCCAACTCACCAAATTTTCCCCTACAAAGGTTTAATATGTAGATTTAGATCTTCTATCATCTATATTGTCAGCCCGATCAGCATCTGTGTGTTCTTCAACATATAGATTGTCTCTCTTCTTAAACACCAACTTCTTGCCTGGTGTTCATTTGAGATATTGAAGAATCCTAATGACAACCCTCATGTTCTTCATTAGGTGAGTGCATAAACTGACTTACAACACTTACACCAAAGGCAATATCTAATCTAGTATATGACAAATAAATTAACTTTTCAACCAGGCATTGATATTGTCCATTATCCACCTCACTACTTGTGTTTGCATTTAGCTTGTAGTTGGGGTCAATAGGTGTTTCAGATGGTTTGCAACCCAACATTCCAATTTCCATGAGTAAATCCAGTGTATATTTCCTTTGTAATGCTGAGATCCCCTCTTTAGTTCTAGCTAACTCCATACCCTAGAAGTGTCATAATAATCCAAGATCTTTGATTTCAAACTCCTTGGCCAAGAAGGTTTTTAGTTTCTCTTGTTTAACAAGATCGTCACCTGTCAAGATAATGTCATTCACATACATGATGAGTATTAAGACTTGTCCACTGCCATCATGCTTATAAAACATGGTATGATCTACCTGACTTTGCAAATATCCATAGCTCTTGATAGCCTTAGTAAATCTATTGAACCATGCTCTAGGAGATTGTTTTAATCCATAAAGTGACCTTTTTAGCTTGTAGACTTAATGTTCCTTCAAAACCTGAAGGTAGATTCATGTAGACTTCCTCTTCTAGTTCACCATTAAGGCATTCTTCGTATCTAACTGATGTAAAGGCCAGTCAAAAATTGGTGCAAGAGACAACAGGATTCGGATGTTGTTCATCTTTGTCACAAGTGCAAAAGTCTCTTGATATTCTATCCCAAATGTTTTGAGTATATCCCTTAGCCACTATCCTTGCTTTGTATCTCTCAATTGACTCATCAGCTTTATATTTTACTATGAACACCCATTTATAACCAACAAGTCTCTTTCCTTTGGATAAATTTACAAGTTCCCAAGTGTTATTCCTCTCCAATGCCCTCATCTCCTCAAACACAGCCTTTTGCCACTCAGGTACAACTACAGCTTTCTAATATAGACTTAGGAATATCTGTGTTTGACAGCTTAGAAACAAAGGATCTGAAAGAGCACAATCTGTGACATGACACAAAATTAAAAATTAGGATGAATAGTACTTGACCTCATTCCTTTTTTTAGAGCAATAGAAACATTAAGATCTTCAATCTCACAGGGTTCTGGGCATAAAAAATGGTCTGGATTACCTGAACTTTCATGATCAGGTGCATTCAGAGCTGACTCTTGGCAGGCATTGTGTGGTTGGCCCAAACCTTGTCGTTTATGCCTCCTTGTAGAGATACGTAGCTCTAATTGTTGCATATTAGCCACTAATTCTCCCCCTGCATCAGATTTTTCATGTTCTAGCACAATAGATTGAGGTTGCAGCATTGAATTGGTGATACAAGGGATAGGTTGTGGCTGAAAAGGTAGAACTGTGAGAAGAATGGATTTAGATTTGAAAGGTGATTTTTGAAGGGATGTACTTGTGATAGGAATGAATTTAGAAGGAGAATTCACAAGTAGGGTTATAATAGTTTCCCAAAACTTCTGTTCCGTATTACTGTTTTGACAAGGCGACCAAGCACTTGCCTAAGCACTCGAGCAAGGCGAGGCAAGCCCGAGCGCCTCACACAGTGGCCGATCGTCGTGCTTAGTGAAGTGCCGCCTGGATGCTTGCCTTAGCTCAGATGTCGGGACTTCAAGCGAGCGCCCAGTTGAATGTGAACCAAATTGTCAGCTGGTTCAATCGAACTATGTGTTAGTTGGTTCAATCGAACCAACTAAGCACAATGAGCAAACCCCTTCCACCACACGCATAGTAAAACCCACGCCACAATAAAACTCGAACTACTATTGCTGCTCCAATGCACCTCTGCTCCGCCGTCATAGACTCCATGCACAGCTCTCTCCATCGCCGACAGATAGGTCTGACGCTTCCTCTGTCGTCAATGGACAGGTCTGAAGCTCCCGCCATTGTAGCTCTCGTGCGCAGTTCCCTCTATCACTGATGCTTTCGTGTGCAACTCACTCCGCCATCAGTTTGTAGCTTCCTCTGCTATCAACGGACACATATGAACCTTCCTCCACCCTCGACATCGTCATCCGCAGCTTTCTCCGCCACCGCTGCCACCGTCTGCAGCTTTCTTTGTCACTACTGCCGCTACCTCTGTCGCCGTCCAAAGGTTCCTCCATCATCGCCACCCTTATCGCCACCCTTTCTTTCCCCATCTTCCACTGTTAGTGACTCCTCTTCTCACTACTACGCACTGTTAGAGCTGTTAACCCTATTAATCCTTAAAGCTTATCCTTAGAACTGTTAACCCTATTTAGAACTACTAATCCCTATTTGGCACTGTTAATCATTGTTTAGAAATGTTATTAATCTTAATTTAATATCATATTTTTATTTTTATAATTATATTATATATTTTTATGTTTTAATATTCGAGAGCACCTTGCTTTGCATGGGCAGGCACCTAGGGGCATTTTGGGACCTTGGTGCCTAGTGCTTTTAAAAACATTGTTCCATATGATTCTCTCCCAAAGAGAAGTTTGGCAGAAATAAGGTTGATTTTCAAAAAAAGGTGATATCCATACTTATACAGATCTGTTTTATAGGGGGATCATAGCATCTGTGTCCCTTCTGAGTTAGTGCGAAGCCTAGAAAAACATATTTTTTTCGGCTGCGGATTAAGTTTGATGCAGTTGTATATAAACAAATGCTATGCAACCAAACACCTCTGGAGGCAAATTACTAGAAATTCAGGTTTGTGGAAGGATGTTTATGGGTTTTTCAAAATTATGTACTCGAGTTGGCTACTTATTGATTAAATAAGAAGCGGTTAAGATAGCCTCTCTTCAAACATATATAGAGAACTCCTGTAGTAAACATAATGGCGAGAGCTATCTCTAGTAGTTGGCGGTTTTTCCTTTCAGCAATTCCCTTTTCCATATCAGAAAGGGAGGAGAAACTGCCTGCAGCTTGAGCTTATCCATCTGCCATTATGTTGACTAACCTAATAGAGTTGATTAACCTCTCTATCTGCCAATCATCCTCGAGCTCATATCATGAAACTCACAATGAGATGGAAAGAATTTAGCCACACATTTTGAATCTTTAGTGAGTTTGCTTATGGATAAGAGATTATAGGATTGGCAACAAACATGCAGAACATATTTTAAAATTAGATTCTTTGAGAGAACAATAGAAATTTTTCCTGCAACTGGAGACAAAGATCCATCAGCAATACAAACTTTAAGGTTACTAGGACATGGAGTATAGGAGGTAAATATGTGAGAAAGGCTAGTCACATGATCACTAGCACCCGAATCAACTATCCAAAGTGCTTGGTGAGAGGAAATGTGGAGGGCAGTAGGAATATTACCTTGTTTTGCAAGAGAACATGTAGGAGATGGATAGGTGGTTTGAGATCGGCTAAGAAGTCCATCCAGATGTTCTAGTTGTTCCTTACTGAATAAAGGTGTCCTGAAGCCACCCTGATTTTCTCCAACTTGAATCGCATTGGCTACCGACATTCCTTTTAGCCCGTTTATTGTTGCTCTTATTGTTTTTTCAGTTTTGAGGTTTACCATGCAGTTTCTAGCATGTCTCCTTGGTGTGTTTTGGTTTCTTGCAATAATCACACCACCTTCCATCTTTCTTATTGTCTTTGGCGTTTGGAAGTATCTTTGAGCCTGCCAAGACACAGTTTTCTACTATGTGCTTGTCATAATTTGCCTCTTTACTGCATAGCAATTCCTGTTGGCTTTCAGACTTCGAACTAGGGTAAATGCTTCATTAAGATCAGGAAAATGTTCTCTACTAAGAACACAATCACTTAGATCAAATTCAGACTTTAACCCCGATAAGAATTGAAATCCCTCTCCATCTCGAACAAATTTCTCATCCTTTCAGTGTTGGTAGAATATTCCATCTCTAGATTTTTGATATAGGTCTAATTCAGCCAATAGACCTCACATATTATTGCAGTAATCTCTTATGCATGATGTAGCTTGCTTCATCTTCTGTATTTGCCTTTTGATTTAGAAAATCTAAAAAGCAAAACCTACTTTGGAGTTTGGAGTAGGTTTTATTGACTGCATCCCAAATATCTCTAGCCGTAGGAAGAAGGTACGTCTTGCTGATTTCTAGTTGCATGGAGTGAAGCAGCCACGACATTTCTCAATCTCCCAAGTTTCGTATGAATCATCTTCCAAGGTTGTTGCCTTTGCAGCCTCATTCACATATTTGAACCAAGGTTCTGAATATCGTACCATACCGTTGTATTGATCGGTTGTTGGTATGGTATGTACTGAGCTGTACCGAGCATACCAACACAAGGTGTACTGATGTATTGGCCATATTAATCCTCTATCGGACCAGTATGTACCACCCGTACCGAGCGGTATGGTACGGTACTGAAAGCCCTGATTTGAACTTCCCTTTAC
Source organism: Ensete glaucum (assembly GCA_021527575.1). NCBI lineage: Eukaryota > Viridiplantae > Streptophyta > Magnoliopsida > Zingiberales > Musaceae > Ensete > Ensete glaucum. Next base: position 22,591,495 of record CM038556.1, on the reverse strand, counting down.
TCATTAAAGAGATCTCGATGGATTGAGACCACTTCATAAAATTTCTTCCACTTAGTTTAATGGTAGAGATTTGGAGGGTATGACTCTCAAAATTGAAGAGAAGATTCAGTGTGGCCAGGTTTAGGAAGATTAGAAACAAACCTGGGAGTTTCAGACAAGGTTAGAAACAAGAAGAATCACTAGAGAGAACTTTCGGCAATAAAGGCCGAGAGAAAGAAACAAATCTGTCATATATAACAAATGACAGAGAAAAAAAACAACCTAACCTTGCTCTGATACCATGAACAGGACACTAGAAGAAGATAGTTTCACTTGCTTGTATATCAGATGAAGTACATATTGTTGAACTAGAGAAAAGAAAAAAAGAAAGAAAGAACTACCTCAATAGATCTAAGTAATAATCTAGGAAATATACGACAAGTCAATTAAGAATGAATAAACAATCATATCCTAGTCTATCACATCAAATAAGGTAGTATGTCAATAATCAAATCACCACAAATCTTGATAGATCTCAACAAATCAAATCACAATAGACTTGACAGATCTCAACATAAAGTGCTCTTCGGCTTTATTATGGGACTAGAGAAGAGGCTAAAACATTGCTTTTTCACAAAAATCTCTTGACCAGAAGGAAGGAACTATCTTTTCGGGTGTAACTGATGGATCACTCCTAATTTCAAGGGGGTTTGTATTCAACAAAATACCTAATCTAGGGTAGACATGTAGGATAAAGCTCTGGTAATTGTTAATTTTTTGTGGATATGGATGGAGCATTAGCAACCAGCTTCTTGGGATCAAAAAAGTTATTAGATTTTTTGCACATAGCCTTCTATATGATTATACTCCAAGGAGAATTGATATAGTAAGCTGTTCCTGCAAAGTCAATGTGCCAAATATCAACAAAAGCATGAAATATATCCCAAGGCAAGCCAATAATGTGCCAACTATTTAAGGTCAACTGTTAGTTACTTCCCAAGCATTGAACTTCGTGTGGGGTTATACCCATAGTTAAATTAAAAGCAATCAGATCATTTTATTGTTCCAAACTTCCAAAAAAGTTTATTTGGTTAAGATTCATTTTAGCACCTATAGTTTTGGCCATGGACCACTTAAGCATTTATAGTTTTCTTATATCTAAAATAACCCATATACTTTAAAAAATGTAGCATATAAGTCCCTCCCTTCAAGTCTGAGTTAAAAAACGTTAGAGACTACTTATGTAGCATGTTAACTCATAATAAATTATTAATATAATAACACGTATAATTTAAATAAAAAAAAGTCCATTTTAGCTCCTGTGGTTTTGGTCATAGATCACTTAAGCTCTTATGATTTTGCTCGTGTCTAAAATAACCCTTATATTTTAAAAAACATAGTATATAAGCCCTTACTGTCAAGTATGAGTTAACAGATGTTAGAGTCTGCTTACTTGACATGCTAATTCATAATAAATAATTAATATAATAATATATAATTTAAATTAAAAAATTAAAACTACCATCAATGACGGGAGGATGTATCGTCGTGGGCGACCAGATCGAGCGAGTCCGCCTAGCAGAGCCTCGTATGCATGCAGCCTCTCCGCTGGTGACAAGCTCAGGAGCTTCCGGTCTTGCCTTAAGTGGATGTGCGTCGACCAGTCCGAAGCTAGACACGCAATGGTCTCCTGGTCCCTCTTCCTCCTAGGCATTTTTGTCCCCACCGTCTCCCACTTTGTCCTCTCATATGCCCCCACCCATCGTGCCTACGATGGGTGGTCTAGCTCTCCCTCACCTCTGCCTCCGACCTCTCCTACCTCTACCTCTCCGCCTTCATCCGTTGCTACGACCTTCGCCGCTTTCTCTTCCTTGATTAGATAGAACTTTTTTTAAACTTAAATTACACGTATCATTATATTAATAATTTATTGTGAGTCAACATGCCATGTAAGCAGACTCTAATGTTTGTCAACTCATACTTGATGGGAGGAACTTATATGCTATATTTTTAAAGATATAGGGACTATTTTAGACACAAACAAAATCATAAGAGCTTAAATGGTCCATGACCAAAACCACAAAGACTAATGGATCTTTGTTTTAAATTTAAATTATACGTATTATTATATTAATAGTTTATTATGAGCCAGCATGTCACATAAGCAAACTTTAACGTCTGTTAACTCAGATTTGACGGAAAGGGCTTATATGTTACGTTTTTGAAAATGTAGGGGTTATTTTAGACACGACTAAATCATAAGGGCTTAAGTGGTTTGCCAAAACCACAGGAGCCAAAATGAACCTTAATCGAAGTTTATTTTTCTTTCATATTTTCAAATATAGAAGAATTCCATGGATTATTTCCTATAGTACTATGCAAAAGGAAATAGCCCCTTAATTATTATTAGTAAGATAGGGCCATCTTGCATGGAATTAAGTATATTACTTGGAAGGAGAGGGTTGATGAGTTTTTTCTTCATTTGATCTTGTCAAGACTACATATTCAATTGCGCTCATGGAAATAATTCTTATTTTATCTTTTCTAATATCCCTATATATCCACATTAACATCCTCATCTCAGCTATATTTACTTTTATACATTTTTCCCAACTACTGAACACTTTGATCAATTAAGCATAACTAACCTTACGATTATATAATTTTTTATTGAATTTAAAAGATATATTATAAACATACAAAACTATCAATTCTCTTCTCTACTTTAACCATCCTGTTTTTATTTTATAAGAAATATCTTTGTCAATCTCTTTTTTTAAATAGTAACTCCAAGATGCCTAAATATTCCCTTGAAGATGTTCCAAAAATATTTCTACTCCATCTACAAGAGAAGATGCCAAATGTTGTACAGTGCTGTGGAGAAAACCAACACATATGGTATAAGCCTGCTGGGTTATTAGAGTAAGTACTCTGACACTCCGGCTACTGTTGTTGCAATTGGGTGGAAGAGATGCAGTAGAGGTAAGTGGTAAAACTTTGGAATAAAGTACTGATAAGGTGCAAGAGATGCAATAGAGTTAGGTAGAAAAATATTAGGAATAATGTAGTGATAAGGTGATGCAGTAGTGGTAAGTAGACTAAGATTATAAGATACTGATAGTTGAAACAGAGAAAGGCAAGAAGAAAGCCCAATGCCAGTGTTCAAAGAAATAAAGGTAATTCACTAAAATCATATGCATTGATACTATTGACATATGACATGTTTCCCATATATTTCTTAACAATTAACAATTGGCCTATTCTTTCTTACCAGACTGCACAACTAGCCTCTTTTTAGTGGACTACTCTTTTCCTTGCTAGATATGGACTAAATCCTGATTGATAGATGAAGTACACTGGAGGAACCCTTTTCTAAGTAACATATCTAGCTGATAGTTTCAATGTTTTCAGTAATTGTAATGTCTTATATTCATTCATATGCTCAGACAATCTTTCAAAGCCTGACCAAGAGTTTCTGATAACAACTTCACTTTCTCTTATTTTTTTATTGAATGAATTTAATCCTTTCTATAGTTCTTTGAATGGGTTTTTTCATGTAATAAATGTCATTCTCTTAATATGTCAAATTCTAAGCTGTTTTCTTCTTGCTTTATTTTTTTCTGCTACTATGAATCTTAAAATGCATAAATCTCTACAGGACATGACTAAAGTGTCAAGTCACTTTGTTCGTGGAAATGATCCTGAGAAGTTTGCTTCTGTTCTAGTAAATTTTATGGGTAAGGTAAGGCTTCGGTAAATATACTGAAAATAGATTTGTCTTAAAGTGTAACAAGTGAGTCATATACTTTTTTTTGGTAAATAAGTTAATGTCTTATATATAAAGTTTGTACAAAAAAGCTTTGTCTATACAAGCCAAAGACTAAAGCTGAAAGCCTCTTAGAGCAGTCGAGGATATTGCACCCTGTCTCAAAAAGGTGGTCGGCTCGCTCCATCTAACTCATCTCCTAGAGTAGCCAAACTAAAATGTCGTCATGCCTACACATGCTGTAGACTATGACACCATACTGTAGTCAAGAAATAATAAAATCCAATAACAAGACAGTCCTGAACTACTTGTGAATACAACACATAATGAAAGCTTAGCACCACTTAATACATCACAATCGTCATCATAATTCCGGAGATTATTAACTAATGGTAAAATTGAATCTTATGAAGATCCCTTTCTCTCTTCTTGTTAAGTGCTCCGTGTTCAGTTCCTGCTCCATACATGACCGTGAATCATGAAGAATCTCTATCAGAAGTTGGGCTTTGTTTGTATTGTGACACTCAAAGATTCTGCCACACCTCTCCTTCCAAATCCACCAAATAGTACATCTGAAAGTAACCCTAATGAAAGGGGCCTCTTACACAACTGGCAGAATCTTTGGTGGATTTGGAAGGAGAGGTGTGGCAGAATCTTTGAGTGTCACAATACAAACAAAGCCCAACTCTGATAGAGATTCTTCATGATTCACGGTCATGTATGGAGCAGGAATTGAACACAGAGCACTTAACAAGAAGAGAGAAAGTGAGTCATATACTCGTTTAGTGCATGATATATGTACCATGCCTGTTATGTAACAGGATTCAATTTTGTTGTCGTACTTACAATGACAAGTTCCAACCATGTGTGCCTTGGCTAACGGATCATTTCCATTGAGTTCTGAATGTCATACTCCTGATTCCAAATGTTCTACCATTTTTTAATAAAAACTCCCATCCTGGTCTCGTCTTTTCAATATTACTTGGTGTTCATGAATCATGATAATGCAGCGGGTAAATCTTTTATTATACAAGATAGATATTACGCAATACTTGTTGGTAAAATTAAAGCTAATTTCATCAATGCTTTTGAATTTCAATAGGATGAGGTTGGCATAAATTTGGAAGAAATTTGCTTTAGGTATTTGACATCAGATTTTTGGGTGTATTTGTGACATGGATTGATCTGTCAGGTTTTTGACTGCCTGGGCTTCCTGGGTTTCTTGTTTAGCTCTCTGGATGCCTTTTATTGATGGGTCATCATCAATTGTTTCATCTAAATATGGCTGTCCATGAAAAAGGCACTTCATCTTTTTAGCTTTTTATCTAAGTTTTAACATTTTCCTTCTCTTTGTGCACAGTGCTACCCTGGGGAGGATGATATGGCAATTGCACGGGCAGTCATGCTGTAAGTTTGTTGAACATCAAATACTTTCCTATTATTATTTTAAAAAATTAGTGTGGTGGTTTTTATCATTGAGTAAACAATTTTTTGTTTGCTTCTAGTTATCATGTTTTCTTGGTTTTGTTGCTGCATTTACAGCATAAGGGAAGAAATTGAAATTTTATTGATAAGAAAATACTTGGAATGTGCTATAGATGTCATAATGGCCAGTGCTAGTCTGGTGGAGTGGGGTGATTTACTCCACCTAAATAGCTTTTCTTGTGGCATAAATGTTGATGTTATATGGGCCTGCACAGCTATTTTATTCTTCACTTTTTGTAGTATTCTATCATTACAGATTTTTTTTTTGTTTTATAGGTTTCTATCACAAGGAAACCTTAGGGATGCAAATAACCTTATGGATGAGCTTAACAAGCAACTAGAACACGAGCAACTTGAGTTACCAGACTCAGACTTGATCCAGTTTATCAAATATCTGTTGCAGGCGTAAGTCTTTTCCATTTCATTTTTTCCTTTGATCAAAATAAAGGATGTTTGAAGCCAAATAATGTCGCCATTGCCTAGTTGATTTTAGCCCGCCATTGCAGAATAAAATGCTTGAGCTATGTAAAAGGCAATATCCTCCTGATTCTTTAATTTTGATGCAACCAGGAAACCTACCCATGATATATTGTTTGATGTTCATGTTTTGTTCAATCAGAAAGTATCATGTTTATGATTATTCTAGATGGTAGCTTCTCCAGTAAGATGCTCGGACATTCACTAGATGAACTATATTCTAGGATGATTGTTACTGTAAAAAGCTTAACATTTTGGAAGCCTGGATGTAAAATTGTAGCAGTTAAGAATATAGAGAGGAACAACTATTTCTGTAAGGTTGCACACCAGAAATGTTGATGTTTTAATTTTTAATAACATTTTGTAAAATTTGATGTGTATACATACTGTCACATTTCTTCAATGATATATTTACCTTCACATACTTCTGTAATTTTTGGTAATTATGTGTACCAGGTTAGAAAGAGATTCTTTTCCATTATTCAAGATATTAAGGCAGAAGTACAAGACAAGCATAGACCGGGAATCTTTGTTTGATGGGGTAACATCCTCTCCCTGAATTGTGGAAATATTTTTCATGTAAAACATGCTACTTCTGATTTCAAATTCATGAAAAATACAGCAAATTTATAGGATGATAGTAACATCTCTAACAGTATCCTCGCCACTGTCATCCCCTATCTGATGAGAGTTGGCAAGGAGGTGGCTGTAAGTCCCGGACTACTAAAAAGAAAGTGTGCTGTGTGTGATATACCGTTCTTTAATGTCAATTTAATTGACTAACAGACCAAATCTTCAGTTTAATGTTCTGATCCACACTTATCAGAGCTGGTTTGGCTGAAAGAAATAGTCTAGGCCAGTTACTGCAACATGATGTCAAGATCCCTTGTGGTGCTCTGAAAAATGTGTTGGCACAAGATGTTTCACCTGGTGTTGTTATTAATTCCATGAGCAGATGTTAGTGCCAACCTTTTCATTTAAACCTAGCAGACTGAATCTGAGAAAAAATCAATGATGTTAGGCATTCGATGACTAATTTCATTGAATGGTTCCACAGAAGATGCACATAAATTTTAACAACAATAAAGCATTCCTTTGATGCTTTCTTGTTCCAATCATGATATTGTCAAGTTTAGATTTAGATAATATCCAAAAAAAAGCTCTCTTGTGCACTGATGATTATTTGGTTTACCTCTGATTATGTAGTTATTAGATGAAATTGCGGAGAAGTTTTATGGTATTCGCAGAAGCGGCCTACCAGACATTTTTGGTGATCTCCTTAAGGTAAGTATTGCTATATCTGGATAGTGACAATAGTGGTCAACGTTGATGTGTGATGTGTATTTTTAAAGCATTTTAAAATTCTTTACCATAGTAAATAAGTTTGAATTGTCAATTTATAGTTCCAGCAGTATGACAACAATATCAATGTTTACCAGAAACAACTGAACAAGAAATATCACATGCAAAGTTCTGCTCCTTGTTTTCCTTTTGCGTAATAACCAAAGAATTCTTACATGATCTGACTTTTTTCTTCTATGAAATTTAAATTAAAAACAAAACAATATCTTATGAAGTTGATACATCCAAATAAGGAAGATGGCTATTGTGAGTTATGAAGTTTTATGTTGCTCTAGAAAGATAGATGGCTTGCAGTTTCATTCCATGTGAAAGTTTACATCATAAAAGTTCTCCAGGAAGAAGGTTCACCTGCCTCGTATGAGATATATATATAAACATATATATGTGGTGTTGAAGCTGGCATGGTCATAAGTTTATATGAGAAGGCTATGAATAGTAATGTGTTCAGTTTCTGTTATACGAAAGCTAGTAACTAATTTCAAATTTTGCTGCAGATGATGTGAGTGCCGGCTTCATTGTGAAGGTCATGTTCCACTCAAGTGCGACGAATCAATTGGCATTGAGCTTCCTTTCTTTCTTTTCTCCAAATCAGTGCAGATGATATTCAGATGTCATACAGGTGCATTTTCAAATGGATTGTTTATTCTAGATGAGAAAATGCCCAAAAGTGTATTAAACTTTTTGTAAGGCAGCTTAAATGAACCTATTTTGACTGTGGTGCATTCTTATGGCAGTGAAAGGATTTCTCCATTGCTTGCTTGCGATAAAGATGAACCCAAATTGCTGAGCTCAGTGGCAAAATAACCAAAGACTTCAAGATGCCAAATGACACTTCTTCCCAGCTGCCTTATGATGCATGTCAAAGTATTATGAATTATTTGAGTTCCCTTTTTTTATTATTTTTTTATACAAACCTGCTTGATTCTTGTGGCTATTTTTTTGACTTCCCAATCAATGAAGATACAAGTGTGATATGTTCACCAACAAACAGATTTCGAAGTCGTGAGTTGAATTGAAGCATGTTTGTTAAAATTTAAATTAACAGATACTTTATAGATATATCCATTAAGTTAGATGTTTGTAACATATTAATTGTCACAATTTTATCGGTGTTGATATTTATTTCTGATAAATTAAGTGTTACAATATTAATGCTGTCCTAAATCGGGATGAAAAAGATAAAGAGTTAGGATAGATAAGACTGGTATAGCTCATAAGGATGGATCTTAAACTGCTTGAGATCAATGACGGAAGAAAATTACATAGTGAACATTAAATAACAGAAACGGCATAAGTTTGTAGTTATTATTGAACCGATTAGTGTTGGCTTAAAGTATTATTTTCAGCATAAATTTAATCTAAAAGTAAAAAAAATTTAACTTGAGGAGCTAATACTATAAAGATTGTTCTTGCAAGATTTAAGATATATCACATTTTGTTTTAGGTTTTTTTTTTCCTGCAAATGAGTACTATCGATCCTAAGCTACCTCTTGAGGTTGGTTTGGTACTTTTAACCTTGATTGGGTCGAACTAATTTCACGTATAAAATTTAGGGTGATTTTTCATTTAAAAAACTCTTTTTTTTAATTTTTCCCCCTGTTTTGAATAATATCCAAATTATCCTTTCATCGTTCTCGAGGTAATTTCTCATCAATTATAATATTTTGATCTATTACAGTGTTTTACTTTTTTTATAATATTTTGGTCACCATAATAAAAATACTATAAGCAAAATTTTATAATTTCAACCAAACTAACTTTAAGCCAAAACTTTAGATGATCATAATAACTAGGAGTAATAACAAATAAAAAGACATAAAATGATATCATTTACAGTATTTTTCCAATAGCTTTATAGTATTTTTAGTATCTAAACAAAAATACTAAAACACCGTTGGAAAACATTGTAAATTAAGTCAAATGAAATCAAAACATATTAAAAATCATTTGATATATCATATTAGGATTCAGAGAAGTAATTATAGTAGTTTAAGAATAACATCACCAAAATAAATATAAAAAAATTGACGTGGTAGAGTATTTTAGTCACCATAATAAAGTATTATAAAATTTACTTGAAAACATTATTAAATGATTTAAATAGACTTGTAACCTTAATCAAATCAACTGCAAATCTAAAAATATAATATAATATAATATAATAATAATAATAATAATAAAATATAAGATAATATCACTTATAGTAGTTTTCAATAATTATATAATATTTTCAGCACCTTAATAAAAATACTATAATGATCCAAAATTAATTTAAGAAACTGATAAAAAATAAAAGAGAAAACTATCATTGGGATTAGTGAGGGTTATTTTGGATATTATTTGAAATAGATGCATCATTTGAAAAAAAAAATGAAAACACGTGAAATTATTTAAAAGGAAAAAAAAAAAAGATGAATGTTTTTCGTGGAAATCACCCGATAATGATTCAAACTCTAAATCTAACGTGGCTCAAAGAACATTACCATCAAATTAGTTATTTAGATATATTTTATTTATTCAATAATATTTATAAATTTAATATTTTAAATTTATTTTTGTTAATTTCAGATCTCATCAAGAGAGAATATAAAATCCTCAAGAATATGCTTTTAAGGTCTTCTTGGTCTTCACATCCAGCCAACCAAACCAAATAATAATAGTTATCAGAACACCATCCGATCGGATAGTCGGATCACACCGTTAACCATTTATCTGATCTCATGATATAGTCTTATATTATTTAATTTTTTATTATATTTTTCTTATTTGTTTTATCTTAGAACCTACTAACTTATGTTGACCAACCATCACCTCAGAAACATCCATTCACACAACTCTGAAGATATCATCACATCATTGCAGTGAGCAAATTGGTTGACCAGTTGGGTCAACCTACAAAGCTTCACGGTGGCCGGCCCTCCCTTCACATAAGACAAGGAGGATTACCTTCACCATCCCTAGTCCCAACACAAGGCCCGGTACATGACGAGCGAGCTCTGGCGGAGCAACTAACTGTTAACCCATCCGTCCTTGGGATCTTTCACCATCTTTGTCCGCCATGACATCCACTTCACCAACACCTCTGTCCAAAAGAGACGGGAACCGTTAAGGCAGAGATGGAGGGAGAGCTGATCCAGTTGAACATTGAGAGTGCTACTTGATGAACAGAGCTGGAATCCTTCGAGTTTTGATTACCGCTAACAGCCTAACAATTCTACTTTCCACGTTATGTGAATTGATACTTCAATTTCTTGGGCGACGAAATGGAAAGGATAGATCTGTCATGGTAGTAGTATTCAGAATCTGTTCCGTGTGACCTATCAACAGTGAAAGCAACAAGAGATAGATAGTCTTTGTAGTTTTTTCTTTTTTCTTTTTAAATAAAACCTTGTAGTATATAAAAATCTAGCAGGCTTAACTTTTTAAGGACACTTGTACCTGAAATGACATGATTTGTTCTCTTTTTCTAATCTTCTCCCACCACATTCGTTCCTGCAACCCTAGCATCCAACCAGCAGAAAGGTAGGTCAGTGAGCTAGAGCATTTTTATTCTCACTCACTCTTGTGTGGTCAATTCTGAGAAATGGCTTTGCAAGTGATGCAAGACAGAGGAAGGGTGGGTTGATAGGGATCACTGAACCCTAACATTCCCACTTGCAACACAAGTTGCAGGGTGCCAATCCCCCTCTTTCCGAGTATAACAGGAGATGCATGGTGAAGAAGACGGCAAAAGAGGAACAGTTGGCTGATGCATAAAGACCAGACAAGGAAACACCAACTTGCCTCCTCCTCCATGACCAAGCTGAAGGTTGTCAGCAGCAGGTTTCAGAGCTAATAGCCAGCTGCTGCTGCGGATGATGCATGGTTTAACGCAGCCACTTCACTTTTGAGTCTAAAACCTAAAGAGAGATCGATCCATGTTCACAAAAACCCTAATTAATAATTTCCATCCTTTCTTGTATAAATGTAGCTTACAGATGACTTTGTCTAATCATTGATTAGAGATAGATAGATCGATATAATCATCCCCAACCCTCTCCCTTCCAAAAAAACAAAGAAAACAAGTGAAGGCTACATGGTAGCTTGGTTCTGGTCATAAATAATTACCACAAATTTTTTAGGGAATTAGAGCACATCAACTCCATGTTTTCTTTGAATGTTTCTGATAAAAAGAAAGATTGCACAATTTTTATTATTAATTTTTTTCAAGGAATTGTCGTTTATTTTTAAACATCAACCACAATCTTTAATTTCTTTTGATCAAAAATGGGAAAAAAAAAGTACATAAAATGACAAGATTTTTTACAGGGACTGAGAAATGCTGTGATTTCATTTTAGAGTCCTACAACTTTCTTTTTTCCTACACTAAAAAATATGGCGACAAAAAAAAGGAAACGAGTAAAAAATGAGCACAGAGACGAAACAGACCATGGGCTTATGATGTAATTACGGGTTCCCCCCCTCAGGGCGATGCCGTTAGAGGCGTTCGGCGGTGCGCGCCAGGGACTGGAGGTTGCACCTGACGATGGTGTCGACGAAGTCCCGGGTGTCCTCCCTGGTGTTCCCCGGCGGCACGTCCACCACGTATGACTCCACGACCACGGTGTGGCCGACGGGTTCCGGCGCGGCGTGGATGGTGGTGACGGACCGGTAGTTGGCGAGGCGGTGCTCGCCACCGACAACCCGGAAGCTGAGCACGTGGTGCTCGTCGTCCAGGATCTCGAGCCGCTCCGTGCTGGTTGTCGCCGGCAGTCCCGACACGACACGTACCTCCCGGACCGTGCCGACCCCGCCGTCACCGACCACGAGGCGGCAGCTCTTCACGAAGCGCTTGTAGGCCTGCGGCTTGTCGAAGCGGCGCACCACCGACCACACCACCGCCACCGGGGCAGCCACCTCCTGTACCATCGCCGAGCAGCACTGCTTCCGCCCCCCCGCGTGCTCGTGGTACTTAGCCACCGCCTCCGGCAGCGCGTGCGCCGTGCACCGCTCCTCGGCGCTTCCGCCTCCGCCTTCGGTGACTCTTTTGGGTTGGGTGGAAGGTTTGGGAGGAGGTGAAAAAGGCATCTTTTATTTTCCCGCTCCTCTTCTAGTCTTTGATATAGCAAAGTAAATAAAAGAAATAATAGGAGAGGGTTAGAGGGGTAAAGGAATGAAGGGTCTCCAAAAGATGTTGGCTTCAAGTAGGGATGAACAAAGGAAGGAGAATCTATAATATATATATATATATGTGTGTGTGTGTGTGTATATGTGGTAAGAAAGTGTGGATTCGAAGATTTGGTTTGGGACTTTCAAAAGGGAATTCTATTATTTAATATTTTCCAAAAAAGAATTATAAGTTTAAAGGACTAATTATAATAAGGATTTAAGATGAGTGAAGGCCAGGATATACATATATAAAGGACTAACTGTTGGACTCTAATTAAATAATAAAATAAAATAAAATTATAGTAAGAAAGGTGTGGGTTTGAAGATTTGGGATGGGGCTTTCAAGAGGGAATTTTATTAATTAGTATTTTTCCAAAAATAATATATTAAAGGGGGCTAGTAGTGGAACTCCATGTTTGGGTTGTAATGTAATAGTGACAAATGGAATGTATCAATGTGATTTTAGTAGGGACATATGGGGATGATTGGGCGTATTAATTAAAATGTAGATTTGGTGAGCGTTGTGGAAAGTAAAACAAGTGGCATGAGGGCATTCTGATTGACCAAAAAGTGGTGTTCATCTTAAGTTCTTGATTAAAAAAGCTTAATGTTGCTCATCTTAATCCTATGTTTACGAACTCTAATTGTAAATCTCATAATATAGCTAATTTTGTTAGAACGATGAGGTTTCTTCGTTTCGTATGACTGATATGATAAGCTCTTCGCCTAATATTCTTAGCAGCTTCATCAATAAATAAAAATTATTTTTCCAAAAAAAAAAAAACTCATGTCGGAGTGCTATTAAATTTTAGCAATCACTTGCCATCCCATTTGACCAATTAGGGTATTTCCTTTTTTGGGGGGAGGGGGTGGGGTGGTGGGGGGGGGAATATATTAGAATGTGATATTGGTGGATATGTCTTATATATTTTTTAGAACAATATATAGATCAACAATTAAACATAAATAAAAAAAATAGATTCATGTAGTTCAACCTTCATTGTTTCTACATACAGAATAAAACTCATGTCCTTCATTATATAAAAATAATCAAATAAAAATAAAATTCTTCATTAAGTTAATACAACTATTTGTACATCCTTTCACATAAAATTCTAATTTTTAAAAGATAATTTTTTTTATGTTCTCTATAAATTCTTAAGATACATAATATATTTATCAAAAAATTAGATCCTAATACCCAAGAGCTTCTTTTCGTAGTTAATCCCTTGTTCTTCAAAAAAATTTTATCCTCCAAGTAATTGTCCATGTTCTTGCAGTAATATCCATAGATTAAAATGAAGAAATCTAAAAGAAATTGAATTATTGGCTGAAATCAGGAGGAGCAAGATTAAGGTGCTAAGATGGGCACTTTCAAAATGCTTGTTACATAGAAGACTCAGAATTCTAATTGGAGAAGATGATATAGGAACCAAAACCAAATAAAATATCGAGTGTTTGTCTACACATTCATTCAATTTAGTTCTTTTTTCACTTTTCATTAATCTATTTTTTCTTCAATTATTCAAATCAAAGTTTTGTTTTACCTCTTAAAAAGGAGTATCAGCAGCTTAGCTAGTTTGAGAATTTGACTTAGTATGGTCAGCCTTCTAATTGGCTAACAGCAGGTGGTTGGGTCCTGCTAAACCTGAGCAATCACTCGAAATTTCAACTGACAATTTAGTTCTTTTTTTTTTTCTTGTTGACTGAGTCTCAGATACATTATAATGTGCTAGAAGAGAATCTTCTAAATTTATCTGGTGGAAATACTTTTATTTTTCTTGGTAGAACAACTGTTGTATCACTTTTGGAGCCAAAAAATTTTGATGTTTGGTGACTTGTGATATGATAGATTCCTTGATCAGTGGTTTTGGAGCAATAGCCAAAGATTGTCCAAACACATTCAATCAATTTATTCTCAAATATACATACCAAAGTTTTATCTGATTAGGAGGAGTATCTGCAGCTTCATAGTTGCAACTCATAAAAGTATGACATCTCTCTCTCTCTCTCTCTTCAAACAAGCTTGGTTGGTTAGTCAACACCAGGAAATTATCCCAATTTACATACATCTTCTGTTGTCAGTTAATGGCAGATCGGGCATTTGCAATGATAGAACAGTGCAAAATGTTTGATTTCACAGAGATATCATTATAAGCAAATTAGTAAACAGATGCCAAATTCTGGCCTGTTGTCGTCTATATGAAGAACTGAGAGTATGTAAAAGCCATGCAGCAAAATTTACTTTGTGGTTTCAATGCTTTTCAGTATGATTTTTTAAAGATTTATCTTCAACTTCTAATGCTGTTTTCAATTAGTTGAAACTGCATGGTTTGATTAATTATGTCAATTGAGTTCTTAATCATCCATGCTAGCTATCCATTTTAATGTATTTGCTCATTCAGGCAGTAAGTCCTTTTCTTATTAACAAATTCTCTTGCTGTCCCAATTCCCTAATACTACCAACATTGATATCCTGGAATTGCTGGTTAAGATCATGAGGCGCATTTCTTTGTTTGATAGTTCCAACACCTCCTACAAATAAATGGATTTTTCAATAAAAACAATGGAAATATTTATGTTTATGATCTAACTTCTCCTTCAGTGGGATAAGAATTGGATATGTTTTCATTATGATTTATGGCATACGGATAGGGACTTTTATAAGATGGGAGACTGGACGTTCCATAGTTAGTCAAACCACTGTTATAGGTTTATGTTACATTGTCTGTAAAGATTAATGCGGCTTTGTACTTCATGTCTGAGTTCCTCAAAAGATGGGATGTGCTGAAATGCTAGTGATGGTGATCCAGGTTCTAATGCAGTTTTGATAGAAAACCTTATTACGATTGGAAAACAAAATAAAATTTAAAAAATCGTGGATGATTGGTATAATAAAAAATAATCTAGGATTGGTGTAAAAAAAAATTATAAAATTAAAAAATATGTAACACATATTAGATGTTTTACCTAGAAATATCGTATATCACTAAAAAATTAGAATCAAAGGAGATGATGAAAGATGTCAAATGTTATTCTCTCTAATAGTATTCACATGGTGGATGCGATGACGACGATCCTCAGATCGTTGCGGGATCTTCCACTTCACGTTCACAATAACAATCGGCCAAAAATGAGAGGAGGCTGAGGAGAATAGGAGTGACCACCATAAGCTCTAACCTATGAATCCTTTAGCCCCCTCATATTTATAGAGGTCCATGTCAACTTAATCCTAATGGATCTTGCTATATTAGGTACTAGATCTATGTCCAACTACCCAAGCCTCTTAGATTAATGGATCTCTATCCAATAATCTCTTATTAGCTCTTATTAGATCTCATATATAGGATTCAATAATATAGGGCTTATTGGATATCCAATAAGATATGAGCTCCGTAGATATCTCATATCTGAACTTCTACTTCTAGGCCCAATACTGAGCAGGCCATGAGTTACACTTATCAAAATTCTTTCTAACTCAGAACTCATTCTGACTTAGTGAATTGTTATCCCATAATAATTCACTCAACTCATCTACTATGGATGCATTATGCCATTGGGCCATAGCCCCCAAACGATACAGGGGGATCTAATCAATTGGACTTGTCTATTTATAGTTATCATATATCTATAGTCTCTCATCCATATAATATCTCAGAGATCATATATCGGGCACGGTACTATCAAGTCTCATACGGAATCCATCCGAATCTCACTCTAATCGGATTTTCCTGATGAAATCCTTTATCAATCCAAATGACCCTAGTCATAGATTTGCCTGAGCAAGAACACACGAGATATTCCTCTCGTGATACTGAGAGTGGACGATCATCTATTGATACTCAATTAGTAGCCAATCTTAAGAAGGCAATTAAGTGTCAATAGAGGATCGTCTACTCTCAATATCATCATGGTGGGCTACCAATCCCGATAACCAATTGTACTAAATTTGAAACTTCCAAATTTATAAGTTCGATGTTAAAGAAAAAAGTACTCAAATAAGATATCCTTGGTGTCTTAATAAGGACTAGACATACAACTAGGACTATGACATTATTTGATGTTAGGAATCATTAAGCGGATAAATTAGTAAACTCATTCTCTAATAAGCACATGAAATGTACTCTTAGTGTCCTCACATGAGTGACTATGAGACCGACCGTCTCCATCATATGGATGAGTATATAGTATACTGATCTGTCCGATTATCTCGATATTTCTCTCGAGTAACTTATGACTGAGATTATTTAGAATCTGTGTTAAAAGGTAAATTAATCTCATTATCGTGATTTCATTATGATTTGATTTCTATTATACAAATCCAAGAATATCACAATATATATGCAGTAGATAAGATATATATAATGTGTGAAATATCAATAATAATTATATAAAATAATTATGCAACATGTCATACATATCATCACTCATATGATTAGCTTATAGGGTACCTGTAACCAACAGCATTAACACCATTCAAGGTAGACGAAAGCTATAAATTTAGTTCATTAAAGGATCATCTTTCTATTCTAGTCAAAAGCTTCAGATCACAAAAGCATCTTACAACTTTTATTTAGCTAATTTTCTTGATACAAATAATTTAACTCATTCTGAACCTTGTTGAGTGCAATTTTATATATCATTATAAAAGCAGTTCCACCTGATAGTGTCATGGGCATCATTGAGTAATGAGTCAGCCTAGTCGATTCTCTATCGAAGGTGAATGTTCACCCTGGTCTTCTTTCTGAACTGAATAGGAGTTTGGGAGGGGTGGTCCTATGAGCTATTGGGTTTCTCCTCTAAAGGTTGGACCATCCCAACATTCTCCAATGATGAGCGATGTTGATGCTAGGGTTGCTTGACACAGTCCATCCGATGCTTAAGTCAGTGGGGGGGGAGAGGAAATAATTCATAGCCAAAGTCGTAGATGGAGAGAGAAAGAGAGAGAGAGAGAGAGAGAGAGAGAGAGAGAGAAAGAGAGAGAGTATATAATGTTGTGTTCATTTCTCTCAGCATGAGCTAGGGATCTGTTTTATACCTAGTCCATGGGCTTTCCTTGTCGGTTGGCCTAAGACTAGCCCAACAACCTTATCATTTCATCCTCAAATCTTGATAAGATAGGGTGCTTGTGGTGTTATTCTAGAGCTGATGACGTAGAGCCTTGCATAGGTGGTAATCTTCAAGGTTGATGAGCTAGCAGGGGCCAAATTTATCCCTATCATTTGCCCCCCTTGGAAGGGTGTCCTCTAGGTCTTTCTTCAGAGGGTGCACTACTAAATTCCTACTCTAACCAGGGCATTAGGAATGTGTCGGAGTCTTCAGTTATATATACGACTAGGGGAGCATTGAGGCTTAGCTTGAGAGTGTCTTTTTGAGTTTCATATAAAGTGCTTGGCTCAGGAGCGAGTCATTTTTAACTCTTATTCATCCGAGAAGCGACCTTTGGATCTTCAACATCGAGTGCATGGCTAGGGAGAGCATAGAGGCTCGGCCTAGGTATATTTTTTGCCTTTGACACTGAGTGTATAGCTAGGAGAAGCACAGAGGCTTGGCCTAGGTGCAACTCTTAACCTTCTAAGTTTCATACTGAGGTGCTTGGCTCGGGAATGAGTCCTTTTTAACTCTTACTCATCTGAGGAGCAACCTTTGGGTCTTCAACACCGAGTGCACGATTAGAGGGAGCATAGAGGCTCGACCTATGTGCATCCCTTTGCCTTCTGATCGCATTGAAGTGGGGAGTTAGCCTTGCCATGATACCCATAAGGTGACTTTGTCGGGGGAGTCTCCTAACATCCCAAGGGTGATGCTCTCTCCTTTAAGCCCTGTGAGTGATTTAAAGGTGCTACCTCCATAGCAGGCCTGCTTTCAATCATTGTAGATCAATTGAAGGCTGTGAGGGCCATGCTGAGACTTGAGAAGGCTCACAGGGCACAACCGAGGATGAAGTGAAAGCGCGAGGCTACTGAGGCCCGGATCTTGCTTACCTGTTGATGAGAAAACTGGGTAGAGGGTCGAGGAGACATCGGGGCAAGGACATAGGGCCATTGAAGCTTTTGGTCCCTGGATACTTTTGGCTCACTCGAGGTCAAATTCGAGTAGTCACTATAAAGCAAAGCCCAGATTCATTTGAAGTTCTAGCTTAGCCACATTAAAATGGGATACGATACACCGCCTTATCCTGATAGTCTGTGTCATTCTTATGGAGTCCTATATCATGGGTTTGATCCACCTAGGGATTAGAGCCCTTCTTTGCCATTTAAAGTGCTCACGCGGTTGTGCTGGGGTGCATGATGTGATCTCCACCATTATTGCTCGCGTGATCCCTAAACACATCATTGTATCAAATAGACGTCCATTGGGTGGGAAGTTGTCTTTATCTGGTATTCCTTAGCTCTTCTTTTTCTATCACCATTCCATTGTTGCTCCGGTCATCTAACATCCTAGTGCAAGAATGTCTTCCTTCTTCAACAATTTTATGACTTATCTTGTGGGAGCATCTTTTTCACCTTCCAATCACCTTTGTCTTACCTCCTAAAAATGGTGGAGTGTGGAGAAACCGTCCACCTCCTCATAGAAGGTGGTTCAGGTAAGCTCCTCGTTAGGAGGAGCAAACCTTTTGGACCTCATGTGGTCTCGCGGGACCTAGTCCAAATGCAAGCGACCCACGACTGTAGTTTTATGGTCACTCCATGGCAATTAGAGGAACTACATGGTTGCTTAGTTTTATGGTCACTCCATGGCAATTAGAGGAACTACATGGTTGCTTTTGGGTTCCGCTGAAAGTCATCCTCTTTATTCCTGGGGGTGAGAATCGCCCTTATCATAAATTCTGTAGGGGGTTTTGCCTCTCTATTGATGCTTTGGAGGTTGGGTTGCGCCTCCCTTTGCCTCTAGTGGCTATTGCCTACTTGGCATTCAGGCGAATTTCATTATCCCAAATGGCACCGAACTCCTGGGCTTCCTGAGGATCTTCCTCAGGGCATGTGACAATGTGGGGGTGATGTCGTCCCACAAATTATTTTGCTCATGCTTCTGCTTGAGCCGGGGGCTGAGCAACTATTACCTATCCTCTCGTGCAGGTTCAAGATCAAGGGAGCGGGCTCCTGCGATAAGGGGTGATGGAGCCACTTCTTCATCGTAGATGGGAGCGAGGAGTGGGGCTTCCTGGTGGCGTGGGTGGCTCACATCATGGATAACACACTGCCCCTTCTATTTATAGGCAAAGCCAAAACCCTGGAGAAGATACATGCGTTCTTCTCCACCAACGCTGCGGAGCACGAGGAGGAGGTCTGCTTAGTGGAAACCACCCTCTCCTAGACCTTCGGGTAGGGTTTTTGTCCTTTCTTTTAATAGTTTCCCTATGCTTGCTTCTAATCTCTTCTTTATAGTTCCTTGCCAGGTACGGATCTCTTGAGGTGAAGAGACGATGCCCCTTTGCCTGTTCTGCTAGGCCCAACGAAGGGTTGTCGAAGGGTAGGCGACCATCGTGGGCATAAGGCTCCTCCCATAGCTCATCTATCAGGGCCTCTAGGGCCATTGGCCTATTTAAAGGGTATCTGGAGCCTTTGGTGAGGATTCCACTTTCTTCAGGATCTTCTAGATTAGAGATGAGTCTGTGCCCTCACAAGGGTGTCAAGCAATTCTTGCTGCACCCCTAGCATCCCTTCTTATGGGGAGGTTGTCACTCGTGGCCATGGAACCAGCCCTGATTCTTACATCTACATCGCTTTTGGTGTTGAATCTCAGATTTTGATAATGAAATCAATTGATGGGTTATTAATCTAATATATATTGTTAGAATTGATTGATGCAAGATTAACTATGATAGAGAGAATATGACAATCAGAGGTTTAGCCAAAGTCAAGCCCATGCATTGGGCCAGGGTTCGAACGATGCGGTTGGAAACTTGCTAGGAGTGCGTTAGGAGCTCACCGAGGGTATCAGAGTTTGCCAAGACGGTGCAAGGGAGTTCATCGGAAGAAGACCAAGACTCATTGAAAGATTGTCGGGGATAGCCGAAAGGCTTACCGGGAGTTGGGAAGGTCTTGAAGTGGATGTGTTGGCTATTATAATTGTAATTAATTAAGTTATAGTTAGCATCGTGCAATTTTAATCATGACGGGAGGAGGCGTTATAGATCAAACATGGACCCAAGATTAATTTTAGGCATTGGGCCAAAGTTTTGGACGATGCAGTGAAAACTCGTCGGGCGTTTGCTAGGACTTCATCAAAGGTATGGGGAAGATCACTAGGAACACGTCGGGAGATCGCTAGAGGAAGACCGTGAGACTCACTGTTGGAGATTTCGGAAGTTGTCGGATTACGGGAGTAAGGTCATAAGCTCAATGGTCATGTCTTGATTATAATCTTTAAGTTATAGGTTAAAATTGAGTCCTAAATGAGTGTGATTTGGAAGGAATCCAAATCAACTCAAAGAGGCAATCGAGTCCACTATGAGGGTTTGATTGTGCTCAGATTGAGCTTAACCAGTTGATTAAAGAATTGGTCAATATCAGGTTCAAGCCAAAATTTGAAAAGTATAGGGAACTACTTTTTCGGAGATTCCAACGGGTAAACTACCGGTGAGTGGCGGTTCAACTAGCGCCGCTTAGGATTTCATGTGGCTGTCAGCAGCTGAACCACCCAGGCTGGGTGGCTGAATAGTCCGTACCCAGGAATCTAGGCACTTTCAACAGTTAACCCGGTGGTTGACCCACCTAAGTCGGCAGGTGAACTGCCCGCACCCGAATTTTTTGGGTGAGTTTGATTTTTGGCTCTAAATTCTAAAGTCATTTATTTGGGATCTATAAATACCCTAAGTTTTTTATATTTTATACACCAATTTAAGGGATAAAATTATGTGAAAAACTTATATGGATTGTAATAAAAAGGAAAGGGATAAGAGAGTGATCAAAGAGTTGTAATCTTGTCTCCCTTGTAAGCAAAGTATAAGGGTTTAGTCTTCACCCAAAGAAGATCGGTAGTGGACGTCAGTGTGCCTTAAGGAGGAGGACTCAGGAGTAGACATAGGCCTGTTGGTGCCGAACTACTATAAAACTTGTGAGTATTCATTTGCTTTCCTTACTTACTAATTTTATATTGACACTTACGATTTCGTTTACTTTTTGAAAGTAAGGTTTCTACGTCATACACTTCATTTACATCGTTACTTATCTTTCAGATTTCCTTGCTCTTTCTTAAGTAATTTATAAGTAAGTAACTTATCAATCTTCTTTGAATCATTCACTTGTTACGAAAAGCTTTGGACCTTTCTATCTTGCTTAAAGCCAAAAAGCTTTTATTTAAAACAAAAATTTACACTTGTAGTAATTCACCCCCCCGCCCCCTCCCTCCCTCTTAGTGCCAATTGATCCTAACAATTGGTATCAGAGCCACATTTTTCTTATTTGGTTTAACACTAAAGAGAAATGGTTCTTTTCGGTATTAACGAGGGTCAATGCATCACAAGTCCTCCTATGTTTAATGGGACGAACTACACATCTTGGAAAATACAAATGTATATCTTTTGATTTTGATAGATCTTGATTTGTGGTATATTATTGAAAAATTTTTTAGAAATCATCCAATACAATAAATGATTGGAATGATTATGAAAAATAAATATTTTTGTTGAATGTAAAGGCTATAAATACCTTATATTGTGTACTTGACAAAAATAAATTTGATTGGGTTTCTTATTTTGATTCGGCTTTCGATATATGACATATATTAGAAATAACATATGAAAGCACAACTAATATATATGAATTATTAAATGAAAATACTTCTAAAAATGAATTTAAAGAACACCTTCCAAAGAATAAGAAGGAATTTGAACTAAGAATATATGACTCCTCGAGTGAAATTTAAAGTGATGAGGATTTTGAACCCTTGACAAATAAACCGGATAAATTAATGAACATGAACCTTAAAAATAATTTAAAGATGGACAAAACCTCTTGCTATAAACGCAAGAAGACAAGGAGCTCTAAAGATGAAATGCACAACCAAGAAGTGGAGAACCTCGCTCTTATGGCCATCGACGATGATGTTAGTAATTCATTAAGCATTTATGTTTTGAAATTATTAAACATATTCCATGATTTATTTGATGAGTTTAGAAAACTTAGCAAATCTTTTAAGTTGCTTAAAAATAAAGATTTGTTAGTAAAATTGATAAAATGCATGAGTTATTAACATCACATAATCCTAGTTCTAAACGTGAAATGCTAGATAACATTAAAGAATAAAATATCATGCTTAAGTCAATATTAGAAAATTTTAAAATTGGGAATAAATCCATAAATATGATCCTTGCCAATAAGGGTTATATTAATGAAAAAAATGACATAGGCTTTGTTGGAAACATTCAACAAAAGTCAACCATGTTTGTTAAAGGATCTACCTTAAATTTGCCACAAAAAATAAAATATAATTTTTGTGGTAGATTAGGATATAAAGCTAACAAATATCTATTTAAAAATTATAGTCCTTACAAGTTAGTTTGGTTTCATAAGGGAACAACAAACTACCAACAACCATTAGATAAGAAAGACAAAGTACTTAATATAGGTCCCAATGTAAAATAGGTACCTAAATCTTTCTTATAAATTTATCTCCTAACGAAGCTAGGAGCACTAAAAAATGTTTTATATGCTCAAGATACATGACTTAAAATCACTAGTCTAAGAAAATAATAAAAAAATATTAAAAATAAAATTATTAGTAATAAATCTTATGGATGATTCGTTAATGATGAACATAAAAGGGAGATATAGCATGCTAGAATTAGAACAATAAAAATTTAGCTATATTTAATAAAAAATTATGAACATAAAAGGGAGATTTTGACGATAATTAATGTATTAATTTGTGTGCTTGTATTTGTGTATATTGTCTTGAGATTAAATGATCAAATATTAAATTTGAACTTAAAAGGTCATATACAAAGTCATTTATCTTTAAAAGAAAAACTTCTTGATAACATGATAGAATCTTCCAACATATAAAAATTATTAGATTTAAAATAAATCAAAGCTTTTGTTTGATAATATTTTATTGCAAGGATCTTGATAAAATTTAGTTTTTGACTTTAAATGACTTTGCATTCCTGAAATACATTTCAAAAGAAGGACAATTATTCTTGAAAATATTTTTATCCTATTAATCCTTCAATAAGAGATAAAATAGTACTATTATTGTTGAATTTTTTAAATTATAAAAATAGATTAGAGAACTTTAGCTATTAAAAAATAATCTAGGATGCCTTCATTGAATTTTTTAAAAAATAATTTTTGATGATTATTTTGGATAAGTTTTCAAATAATTTTGTTTTAAAAAGAGATTGATGAATATATCTAACGTTATTGATATTTTGATGATTTTCTCATTATCTTGATAAGTTAAAAAATTATAATTTAAAATCCTTATATAAATTCGTTCAAAGAAAGTTATATAAATGAATTATAATTCGTCTCTTTGAATCTATAACTTGAAAATCTTCTTACTAACCATATTATTGAAAACTTGAAGTTTAATATATATATATAATCTTCTACTTTTTCTTTCTTAAAATTAACTTATGATCTTGATATCTATAATTTGATATCTTTATGAATGAATACTCTTCTTTGATCTCTTAAGATTCTATTTTATCATCTAAGAGGATTATTAGATTAAATCATGT
Source organism: Ensete glaucum (assembly GCA_021527575.1). Taxonomy (NCBI): domain Eukaryota; kingdom Viridiplantae; phylum Streptophyta; class Magnoliopsida; order Zingiberales; family Musaceae; genus Ensete; species Ensete glaucum. The sequence goes on along the minus strand of CM038556.1, from coordinate 22,567,592 downwards.
CTTTAATATTCATGAATGTCTTTTGATATTAATATCTTTCTTGACATAATTTATTTTAAAACTTATGAATGACATAACTTATCATAAAAATTAGTATTTCTTAAATTTGTGATAAGTTAAAAATTGAAAGAGATTTATATTATCATGAATATTTTTTCTATTTCTTGACTTGACTTATACGTTATGAGAAACATGTTATTGATCTTTATGATTTTTTCTTTTTAATAAAAAAGAGATTTATGATCTTGACAATTATAAGTTGAAACTTTTTATCAAGATCGTGGTTATTCCCATAGAATTCAAGGTATGGTCGATAGGCTCGAGCATCTATGCAAGTAGTTCGTAGAGCGGAGGGTCAACTTCTTTGTATCATTCTGATTAGTAGTAGGGGAATTCCTAGTTATGACCTTGTGGGATCTTATGATGTCTACTGTTGTTATTTCTCTATAACTTGTTCTTCTGGCTCCCGAAACTCTACTGGAATCTGGAACTATAGTTTCTATTGCCTTTGATCTCATCAATCCAACAATAACTCCCCTTTGAAGAACTGCTTCATGCTGGATCCGCTTTAACATCTTACTTTGGCACAGATCCTTTGATTCTTATTCTTATAGGTAAAGGAAATCATTCCATTCATAAGCTTGCTTGCTTGCGTTTGTCTTCTCTTCCCTGATACTCTTCTGCAAGACCTTTACATGGGTATTCTCTTCGAACTAGATGATCTTCTTGATATGATTTAACTCAAACCACATTAGCTGAAGCATACCGAATTGATTTAAGTGCAGAAAGAAACATAAGATAAGGAATAAGGAAGGAATTGATTTATATGATTCTTTTGATTGGGTGAGCTCCAGAAAAAAGATATGATGCAACTAAAAGAGAAAGATAACTAAGGCATAAGCTATACATGTCTTAAGATTATCCTAAATAAATTAAGATTATTTAATCCCCTAAGATCCATTTTCATTATTTACAACCAAAAAGGGGAGAAAAGAAATCACTGGCATTTCTATTTATTTTGAATCTCTTGAAAATGATCTTGATGATCTTGAAATTGAATGAGTTCTTTACCTATATCATGATTTTGATTCCTTGGAATTATAACTTGAAATCTTTTATGAATCAAAATCTCTTATTATGTGTTCTCATATTATTTAAAAGAATATTTTTATATAAATCATGATCTTGACAACTTGAGATTTTTTATGCATGAATTAAGATATTTTATTTGTTTCTCCTATGATTTGTCTCTTGAAATCCATAATTTACCTTCATTAATTGGATATCTCATTATCATGTTAATTTTTCTTGATATATTTAATATAATGATTTGAAAAATAATGTAATGGAAAAAATTTTGCACTATGGTAACCATCCCTTCTTTTTAATGACCAAGAGGGAGTAAAACTTGCTAGCTTGCTCATCTTAAAAGAGAAACAAAAATTTTGCTTAACCTCATACTTACAAAAAAAAAAACATGCTAAGAGAGGTAACACTTGCCAACTTGTTAGCTTTCATGATGTAAAATTGCTAGCTTGAACATTACAAAGAAAACAAAATTTGCTAACTTGCACTTCTTAAAAGAGAATAAAGAACTCACTAGCTTGCATGTTCTAAAGTGATGAAAAATTTGCTAAATTGCTAGGCTTTTATATATCAAAAACTTGCTAATTGTACTTCTCCTTTTTGTTGCTCACAAAGGGGGAGAAGGTATGATAATGTGAAATCATGTATGATGATCATGCATACAATGATGATTTTAAAAATCTACATGAAGTGGATGATTTATTATTGTTCGGATTTATTTGCTATATTTTCTTGAAATTAACATGAGAAAGATTTGTTGAGCTCATATTCAAAATATTCTTTTTAAATTTTTTATCTGCAAGATTGAGGTTGAGAGCTAGGAATGCTAGATCATCAAAATATATTAAATGTTAATCTAGATTTCATGAGATTAAGCTTTTTGTGATAATATTTTTAAAAATTTTCTCTATATTATTTATCTTATTATTCATAAAAGGGGAGAAAATTTGTATAATAGTTTGCTATTTTACGGATTTATTTGCTATGCTTGAAATTACATGAGATGATTTTAAATGCATGAGTAGCTCCTAAATTTTTGAATCTCCTTAAATATCTTGGAGTTTTGAGCTTATTTTTAAAATTTACCTCTATAAAATTGAGAGCTATATTTAATGATGTTTTATAAATCATTCCAATTTTTCTTTCCTTCTTTTTCAAGAGGAAGAAAATTCTTTATGACTCATATCGTAAAAAAGGAAACAAAAACTCATGTGCCTTAAAATCCTTAGTCCTATATTTCACCTTTTGTTGATGATAAAGGGGAAGAAATATACATTGATGATATATAATATTGAGAAATATACAATGATGACACATGATGATATACATTGATAATACATGATATTGATGATTATATTAATGATATATGATATTAATGATATAACACATGACATTGATGATATACTTAGTTATCTTGGATATGGATGCATAATCTTTTTGAAACTCATGATTTGATGACTTGATACAAATTTATGTTGAAATTTGCTTGGAATATTGATTACTTAAAAAATACTTGAAATTTAAGAGTGTGTGATTCTCTTAAATTTAAATGGTATGGATTTAGGAGAAGTTAGGTTTAACTCCTGTCATTAATTGATTATCATCATCAAAAAGGGGGAGATTATTGAATCTCAGATTTTGATGATGAAATCAATTGATGTATTATTGATTTAACATGTGTTATTAGAATTGATTGATGTCAGATTAACTACAATAGAAAGAATATGACAATTAGAGGTTTGGCTGAAGTCAAGTCCATGCATTGAGCCGGGGTTCGGACGATGCGGTTGGGAACTCATTAAGAGTGCGTCGAGAGCTTGCCAAGGGTATTAGGAGTTTGCCAGAATGGCACAAGAGGGTTCACCGAAAAAGACCAAGACTCATCAGAAGATTGTCGGGGGTAGCAAAAAGGCTTGCTAAGAGTTAGGAAGGTCTTGAAGTGGATGTGTTGGCCATTATGATTATAATTAATTAAGTAATAGTTAGCATCATGCAGGTTTAAGCACGTTGGGAGAAGGAGTTACAGATCAAACATGGACCCAAGATCAATTTTAGGCATTAGGCGAAAGTTTTGGACAATGCGGTGAAAGCTTGTCGGATGTTCGCTAGGACTTCGCCGAAGGTATCAGGAAGATCATTAGGAACATGTTAGGAGATCTCCAGAGGAAGACAGTGAGACCCACCATTAGAGATTCCGGAGGTTGTCGGATTATGGAGTAAGGTCAAAAGCTTAGTGGTCATGTCTTAATTATAATCTTTAAGTCGTAGGTCAAAATTGAGTCCTAAATGAGTATGATTTGAAAGAAATCTAAATCAACTTAAAGAGGCAATCGGGTCTACTATGATGGTTTGGTTGAGCTCAGGTTGAGCTCAAATAGTTGACTAAAGAATTGATCAATATCAGGTTTAAGCCGTAATTTGAAAAGTGGAGGGAACCACTTTTTCAGAGATTCTAGCGGGTAAACCGTCGGTGAGCAACGGTTCAACCGATGTCACCTAGGATTTCTGGTGGTTGTCAGCGGCTAAACCACCCAGGCTAGGCAGGTGAACCGCTTGTACCCAGGAATCTAGGTACTTTCGACGATTAATTTGCCTAGGTCGACGGGTGAACCGTCCGTACTTAAATTTTTTGGGTGAGTTTGATTTTTGGCTCCAAATTCTAAAGCTATTTGGGGTCTATAAATACCCCAAGTTTTCTTACATTCTATACAATAATTTGGGGGATAAAATTCTATAAAATACTTGTGTGGATTGTAAGAAAAAAAAAAGGGGTAAGGGAGTGATCAAATAGTTATAATCTTGTCTCCCTTGTAAGCAAGTGTAAGAGTATAGTCTTAACCTAAAGAAGATCAATAGTGGACGCCGGTGTGCCTCAAGGAGTAGGTCTCGGGAGTGGACATAGGCCCGTTGGTGCCAAACCACTATAAAACTTGTGAGTTCTTTATTTGATTTCCTTGCTTACTAATTTTGTATTGATGCTTCTAATTTTGTTTACTCTTTAAAAGTAAGGTTTCCATGTCAAACACTTTATTTATGATGTTCTTTCAGATTTTCTAGCTCTTTCTTACGTAATTTGTAAGTAAGTAACTTAGCAATCTTCTTTGAATCATTCACTTTTTACGAAAAACCTTAGATCTTCCTATCTTGCTTAAAGCCAAAAAGTTTTTGTTTAAAATAAAAATTTACACTTACACTGATTCACTCCCCCTCTTAGCCAATTAATCCTAATATGTGGCATCAGAGATTCCTTAGGGACCACTCTGTTAGAACCCCATAAAGAGTTCTATAGGATTTGATCTTTGAGGGGGATCAACCCTCAGAACACTATAGGGGTCTCTCCCTCTTAGGGTCGGCCAACAAGACTAAACTAGAATTAATTTGCTTGATTAAAAGAGGAGGATACTACAAGCTTATATAAGACTCAAAACTTTAGCCTCAGGGGGGTGCTTCCTAAGTAAAATGACCCTCTTACCCCTCCTATAGCCGTCTTGCCTAAATAAAGGGGGCGACGACCTAAGTGGCTACACAAGCCATGTTTGATCTCATAGAAACCCTAGCCGGCCAGCCTAGTAAAGGGGGTGATAGCTAAGAAGTCCTAAGGCCCCAAAATAAATCCTAGCCACACTTCTTTATAGGATAAAAGTGACTAGGTATGATTTTATTATAATCTCATAGAGTTTTATTGATTGCTACTTGGTTGAGCAGGACCCAACCCTGTTGGGGTCCTATCAAGCCCACCCTCTTTAAATCAACTATGTCCTCAAGACTGAGGTTCCATAAACTCAGGGAATCGGGTCTTTAGCTCCTAATATGCCTCCCATATGGCTCCTGTAGTAGGTGTTTCCTACTTTTGTGATCGAACCTCAGTAGTAGTGGCGGGACTATGATGTGTCACGATCCTGTAATCCCATGCAATTATTAGCTGAACTTTAGTCTCCTCTTTAGCTTAGGTATCAGTTGGAAGGATTTGAGCCGAGTCGGCTTCTTTAAATTTCTATTTGAGGTAGGATACCTGGAGGATCAACTGTAATATTGATCTGGTGTGGGGATCTGATCTCTAAGTTAGGGCCCCAATGTGATTCTCAATTTTGCAAGGCCCAAAGAAATAGGGAGACCACTTCCTTAAGGCTTGAGTTTCTTACTGATAGGGCTAAAGATGTAAGAAAACTCGATCTCCAATTTTTCATCCATTTTGAAGTTTGTTGGGAGGCTGCTTCTTCTTTGTATGTGTTGCCTGCCATATGGTTAGTTTTTAATAATAGCCAATCTGTCTTCTGGAATGGTGACTGCCCTCTAGTATGGTTCAAGAGAATGAGAGCCCAATCTAACGTAAGCATGGATTGCAATTCTTCTAGGCTTACTCCTCTTTCGTGTTATGGACCTATATCTAGTCAAATTTTAAATTTGCTAGCAATGAGTATCCTCTTTAAAAACCTCATATGGATTGTGAGGGAAGCCTCGGTGTGAATTAGGAGTTGACTATCTTACATAAGGATAATGCCGATCCCAACTCTGGATGTGCCTGCTCCAATCATAAATATCTGACCACGACTTAATATGGACAACATCGTGGTCGTGAGGGCTATAGTTCCACTTGGCTAAGGTGGTGTATCTTTCTTAATAGTGAAAGGGATGATGTTTATGTTCTATTGAGACTTGCAAATGATCCTTCCCCTTCTCTGGTTCTGCCATTGGGGGGACTCAATTTTCTCATGGTCTTGGGTTATAAATCGAAGGTCAAAATCAAGGAAGGCTTTGAGTATTATGGTCCGATCCTGGGGGAAGTCGTGGAAGTCACCTAAGATCTGAAAGTGCTATATCAGTAACCATGGTGAGTTCGACAAGATGTAATACTTCATAAGTAATTTATCCTTAGAGAAAAGGATGTAGGGATATGTCGTAGCAGGAAATAAGTATGGCCGAGCAATTCGTGTCTCTATCATCTCTTGATTGACCCTCTTAACTTCAATCTTCTGAGGCAGAAGCAATTTGGCCGAGCAATAGCTGGTAGAAGTTTCGACCAGTTTAGTATAGGGGGGTTGGGCAGCTTCAGAAGAGGTAGTCGTCTTGGTTTGGTGGAGGTGCCTAAAATTTAGCAAGCTATGGGAGAGGGTTCTTATCTTCAATCTCCTTTGGCTTCATCTCCTGAAACTCTTGAATTTGAATTGAGAAGCTGCTGGAATCTTCTTTTGGTACCCTCTCTAAGTGTTATATTGTGGTCATAGTCGCTTGGCTCCCTCGTAGAACCACATGTTTTCCTTTGCTAAAAAATTTTATAGTTAGCTTCGAAAAATTTCAGAAAATATCTCATAGTGTGGATAACCAATCAATATCGAGCACTATATCAAAATCATCGAGATAGAGGAGGAAAAAATTAGTAACTATATCTTGACCCTATAGAATCAGTTTTAGCCATGGGTACTTCTTGTTTCACTTTAAAAATCAGTCATTAGATACCTTGACTTCAAACCCGCTGCAATCTTATTTTTGAGCATTAAATGGGTAGCAACCTTGCTGCTTATGAAGTTGTGTGTACTCACAGTGTCGATGAGGATGATGATGGACCGTTGCTCAAGAAATCCTTTAATCTTTAATTTTTGTGTAGCCGGCTAAGGTAGGGACCGTATGGGTGGCCGGTTGTGGTGTATCCTTCTCCTTGGGCTCAAGAGCCATATCTTCAAATTTGGGTTCTTAAGTGGGCACAATTATCAAAGAGCTCTCCTTTTTACAATGGTATTACAGGCTTCACAGTTTGTCACAATACCCACATAGGCCCTTTGCCGATCCATCATGAAACTCTTCTCTTGTTATTTTCTTCGGCTAAGGGGGTCGACTGATAGTAGGAGGGGTTAAAAGCTTTGGTGCCACTAGTCAGAGAGCGTCCCTAGTCCTCCGGGCTTTATAGTTCAATTGCTCCTTATGAGGTTGCGTGAAGGAGATGGTTGCCGTAAGTGTATATAACTGTCGCGCTTTAACTTCTACCTGAATCTCTGGCTTTAAGCCCTCAATAAAAGTCCTCAATATATGTTTTTTAGACTAATCACAAGCTAGATCTTCATCAAGGTTCTTGTAATTGATTAGTGCTGAAGGTTCATATGTTGTTGGTTGGGATGTGGCTCTCATGCTCTAAGCATCTTGATTAAGGTGCCTTTCTTGAAGTTGTGCAAAGGAGATTTGTGTCATCGAGGTGTAGGGCTACCGTGTCTTAACTTTACTTCTTATCTCTAGTGGATTCTTTTTGTAATTTGAATTTGCTCCATATTGGGATCTTCTTGGGCTCAGCGATCGGCCCAATCTAAACTCCTTGAAGAGATCACATAACCTAGCATCCATAGCATCTCAAAAGCCTCTAATTTGGCTTCGAATAGGCCTACCGATGCTATGATATATGGATCTCCAACCTGTCAAATAAACCGATTAAATAGTGTAGCTGCAATCTTCAAGTTGAATGTAGTAGTGGCAGTAAAAGGATGAGAAAGTGCGACTGCGATGATGTTGTAAAATTGTCGAGGTTGCTATCATTGACTTAGCTGATTTTGCCTAAGTCATGCGATACCCTTGCGAGTTCGTCTGTAAAGGTTAGCCTCCCCGAAACCTCATAGGGTCCCTCAGGGTCTACAAAAGAGAAAATGGATTAGAGAAAGCACTTTTCATGAGATCCATAAGTAACAGCTTTAGTAATAACTTTATATAGCTAATATACGTTACAAGTATGGACTTTACAAGTTCTGAAAAGTTGCACACAAAGGATAATGGTCCATTACAGACTGAAGTCCCTATAAGTGTCCATATGACATGACTCTCAGTTGCAAGCCAAAACCGATTATAAGCCCGCTACTTGCTATATAAAGTATGTATAAAAACTGAAGGACATGGACAATCATAAGCATTACATCGAACACATTGTTATATTTTTGTTCATAACATTCTCTTCCATTTATTCCTTCGATGTCCTCATTGAAATCGATGTAGATGTTGCATCTCCTTGCCTTTTACTGAATCTTCAATCTTATACTTTGGATGCAACATGCCCTTGACTCCCAGTTGCTCTTCATCACTATTGTTGAGTGGTCGAACTCTAATCCACCATGCACTTCAACTCGCCAATGATTGACTCTATTCTGGGGTTGGCTAAGCTGTGCTAATTCTTATTGATTCCTATGGATCTTGTTGATGAAGGAAAAGACCTTCCTTCTTATACACTAATATCACAATGATCTCATGTTACTTAAACTAGGTGGATACTTGTTGGAGCTTTATCGAGCATCGCCCGCAGACTTTGAAGTTTTTTAGGTACTTCCTTCACAAAATTTACCCATCAATTCTTCTTCAACTTAGTTGTCACTTCCAAGTAGGTTCACATTACTTCCACTTTCGATTGTTATTCTATTGGGAAATGAAGCAAACAATCTACTCTGACTAGCACTGATCACCATCGGTGAGGATTCGATAATTCATCTTCTATTAGATTTCTTTGAAGGGTCTTAGAACTTATGCAGATCTCCTCTGCTGCATAAATAAGAGAATCAAGGTACTAAGTTTCGTTATTCTCTTTGAGTTGAGAAGGCAAAGGTTACTTGATTTTTTTCACTTCCTCGAGATACAAAAACTGGGGTACTCGGTTTCGCCCACTCTCTTAAGTTGAGAAGGCAAAGGTTACTTGATTTTGCCTACTTACTCAAGGTTGTACTTCATGCATCGAGCTGGTTACTAGCATTTCGCTTGCTCTTTGCTCACACTTTCAAAGCACTTAAAGTGTTTACACTCCTTACGTTGAGTTAGCTACTATAATTTACCTTTCCATGCCATCGAACTTCCAGAATGCAAGAAGTTTTGTCCGAAAAGAGCAAAAAAAGTTTACCCCAACTTAGAGTCCTCTAACTTGGAGTAAGTCTTTGATAGTTCTGGTTGCCTCTAGGATTCTACCGTTTTCTCCATTGCCTTTGTCGCCTACTCCTCTGAGTAGAAAAGGTACAATATCACGTATTGCCTACTTCATTCCTTGGTCGAGCACTCCTGCATCAACCCGAAGTCTCTTAATTTTAGCTATCTTTATGAGAAGCCCATTGACACCAATCTTATGAAGTTCCTTGGCCTCCGCCTTCCACCCTATTTTTGTATTTGGAATTTGCCTGTGCATTCTCCACCTCCTCGACTCCTTTTATGACCAACACTCTCCCTTCATGAGAGCAAGGGATTGATGACTCTACAGAAGTCCTGCTTCTATAGTAACTATTAAGAAATCTCAGCGGGAGCATCACATGCGCAGTGAAAATCAAAATAAAATAGGTTTCCCATGTAGATCAAATCGTCATGCAAAGATTAGATCACAAGAAAGCTGCAAAAACAAAAAAAATCACATCATGTAAGAGATTGTTTTACCTAGGGAGATCGTATATCCCTGTATTCTAGATCCGGATGGAGAGGATGAAGGAAGTTAAGCGTCTTCCTCTATAATGGTATCCACACAATGGATCTCTGCAGTGAATCTCCAATAATCTGATCTTGCAACTCCTATAAAGAGAGGGAGGAGAATAGGAGGGGGAGGCCAATACTGTAGCCTATCAACCATAAGTCTCCCCTCATATTTATAGTGAACTACCAAAACACTAGAGGTCTTACCTTATTCGGTATCAGATCTCAATCTAATAACCAACTAATCTTGCATTATTGGATTTCTATCCAATAATCTCCTTGGGCCTCTAATTGGGCCCATCAGCATAGGGTCTTATCTAATGAGAATATGGGCTAATTGAATCTTCATCCAATCCTCTATTCGATGAAGCATCTACCATATGTATGTGACCCTTTAGGCACGATACTGAGATGGTCGTGAGTCGCTCCTATCAGAACTCCTTCTGATATAATAAATTATTATCTCCATAATAATTCACTTGACTCAATGACTATGGACGTACTAGGCCACTACTCCATAATCCCCAAACAGTACAGGGGGATCAAATCCATTGGACATCTCTGTCTATAGTTACCATGTATCTATAATCTCTCATCCAACAAATATCCCAGAAATCATATATTGGACATGATATTGTCAGGTCACATACATAATCAGTTTGTCTTGCTATAATCGGATTCTACTAGATAACTCTTTCTTTCTCAATCCGAATGACCCTGGCCAGAGATTTGTTTGAGCAAGCACATACGGGATATTCCTCTCGTGATACCAAGAGTGGATGATATTTTATTGACACTTAATTATCTTCGTAAGATTGACTACCAATCTCGATAACTAGTTGTACCAGATCTTAAACTTTCCAAACCTGTATGTTTGACATCAAAGAAAAGAGTACTCAAACAAAGTATCCTTAGTGTCTCAAGTATAAGGACCAGATATACAATTGAGACTATGAAATTACTATATGATTTTAGGTATCATTAACCATATAACATTCCATAAGCGGATCAATCAGTGAACTCATTCTCTAATGAGTACCTGTACTATATCTTTAGTGTCTCCACACAAGTGGCTAGGAGATCATGGGTGGCCGCCCTTGCAAGGGGCCTGGCCATTGTCAGCTACACTTGCAGGGGGTCTGACTGTGGTTGACCACCCTTGCTCATGGCGTTCACTGTAAAAATGCAGTAAGAATACTTAAAATGATTCTACGTGACTCAATCTCATCATACGTAGTTTAAAACTAATCTTTCATATAAAAACATTGGCTCTGATACCACTGTTGGGAAACCTCAATAGTAGCATCACATGTACAACGGAAAAATCAAAATAAAATAGGTTTCCCACGCAGATCAAATCATCATGCAAAGATTAAGTCACGAGAGAGCCACAAAAATAAAAAAAATCACATCATGTGAGAGATTGTTTTACCTAGGGAGATCGTATATCCCTATATTTCGGATCCGAATGGAGAGGATGAAGGAAGCCAAGCATCTTCCTCTCTAGTGGTATCCACATGATGGATCTCTACAGTGAATCTCCTATAATCTGATCTTGCAACTCTTGTAGAGGGAGGGAGGAGAATAGGAGGGGGAGGCCAAGGCTGTAGCCTATCAACCATGAGTCACCCCTCCTATTTATAAAGAACCACAAAAACCCTAGGGGTCCTACCTTAGTAGGTTTTAGATCTCTATCCAATAACACATCAACCTTGCATTATTGGATCTCTATCCAATAATCTCCTTAGGCCTCTAATTGGGCCTTAAGCAAGGAGCCCATCAGCACAGGGTCTCATCTAATAAGAATAGGGGCTAATTGGATCTCTATCCAATCCTCTGTTCGCTGAAGCATCTACCATATGTATGTGACCCTCTAGGCCCGATACCGAGCTGGTCGTGAGTCATTTCCATCAGAACTCCTTCTAATATAGTGAATTATTATCTCCATAATAATTCACTCGACTTATCGACTATGGACGTACTAGGCTACTATGTCATAGTCTTCAAAAGGTATAGGAGGATCAAATCCATCGGACCTGTTTGTCTATAATTATCGTGTATCTATAATCCCTCGTCCAACTCATATTGTAGAAACTATATATTGGATATGGTACTATTAGGTCATATATAGAATCAATTTATCTTGCTCTAATCGGATTCTATAGAAGAAATCTTTCTCTCTCAATCCGAATGACCCTAGGCCGAGGATTTGTCTGAGTAAGCACATATGGGATATTCAAGAGTGGATGATCCTTTATTGACACTCAATTACCTTCGTAAGGTTAGGTACCAATCTTGATAATCAGTTGTACCAGATTTAGAATTTTCTAAACATGTAAGTCTAGCGTCAAAGAAAGGAGTACTCAAACAAGGTATTCTTGGTGTCTCAAGTCTAAGAACCAAATACATAACTAAGACTATGGAATTACTGTCTGACATTAGGTATCATTAACAATACATCATTCTATAAGCAGATTAATCAGTGAACTCATTCTCTAATGAGCACCTGTACTATATTTTTAGTGTCTCTACACAAGTGGCTATAAGACCAGTCACCTCTATCATATGGACAAGTATATATAGTACATTGGTCTGTCCAGTTATCTCGGTATCCTTCTCGAGTAACCTATGACCGAGATTATTCAGGATATGTGTTTCAAGGTGAATCAATCTCATTATCATAATCTCATTAAGATCTTATTCCCATTGCAAAGAACTAAGGACATCACAATATATATATGCAATATATAATATAATGTGAGAATATATCAGTAATAATCTTAACTAAAAAGATAGTGCAGCATGTCACACATACCATTATTTATGTGATTGGCTTGTAGGGCACCTGTAACCAGCAGTATCATGACACTACTAGCCCATGGCCCTACTATCCATTGACTTGCATCTTCATCCCTTTCTTTATGAACAATAGATCCGTCTTTGTAGTATTATGGTACTCCTTCGAGTCTATATCCTTTCTAACTGACCATTTTCTTTTAGATAGCTAAGCCCCTCTAGACTCGTCATTGTTTCCTCGCCCCTTTAGACTACCTGCTTCAACATGTCTGTGTTCTCCTAGCAGTTCTCTTTGGTTGATGGAACGATTGACTGCAACTCTCATGCATAGCCTCTGCCATCTTGTTCTAGCGCTCGTGCCAATTTTGTTCTTTTTAGCTTCCTTGGTAATAATGTTCGCTTACTAGGCCTTGTCCTTTGACTTGTCGGGCTCCCTTATGCGAATATTAGTACTAGAGTAGTCTAACTCTCCAATCACTCTGATCGTACCTCTGTATGATCAAGTTTCCTCTATGGGACTTACTGGTACTTGCACTCAGAATTCTCCCTCGGTGGTACATAGCCCCCATATACTGATAACCAAGACTTTTATTTGATGTAAGATTTGATGCGCACACATGAAAGACCTACCACTATGGTACCATGTTATTCACTTCTTGAATCCATAGCCCTTCTTTCCGTTGTATTGTTTATCGAAGTGGAGCTCCTAGTGTGTTGTATTATTGTGAACTATTCTACCATGATTCGCTGCACCATGTCACCTTCTAGTGATATCTCCATTGCATTCAGATTCTTGTGTGATGAACTCGGACTATGACTTCTCCATGTGTGACCTTTACCAACACATCATAAGGCCTTCGCCATCTCCGATTTTTATTTGCTCCCTTGGTAATTCACTTTCTCCCACCCATTCTCGGGTCACACCCGGATGAAGCATTGCTCTAGGACAATCCGTTGCCTTGTAGCTCTTGAAGTCCCCTGACTTCGCTAGAATTTGTGCATCATTGTCTGGATCCTGGTCTCTATCCCCCACCAGCATAATCTCCGTTGTGCACCACTTCCTTCATGACAATTCGAATAATAGCACTATGACATATTCTTAAAGAGTACTCACCTCTGCGTCATCTTGCCCCATGTTAAGGCCTTCTAATTCCAACTTTAGCTCTACAAGTTGAATCACCTTAGTTCCTTTATCAAATGCTTCTCTAAGATAAGGTGCATACACCTCAAAGCTCCCTTCGTCTTTAGCACCATACAAAATAAGTTCGTCCCATCAGAATGAATAACCCATATAATGACATAATCTCACTCTTGCCTCTATAAGAGTTTATGTCCTTGACCTTTGTCCAAGGAAATCCATACTTTCGCTCCATGTTTCCTTCTTCTACGTTGACTCCCTTCACATGGTTTGGATACTTCACCAAGTTTCACCCAAGTTGCTCCACCTCTCGATTTGCATTGAGTTGATGGTAGCCTTCATGCTCACCATTCCACAGGTTAGTCCTTTGTTGAGTTCGATTTACACATCGACTCTAAGTGTGCCTTCATATGATGCTGTCATTGTCGCTCCCCTACTTGATCTCATAATGTATTCTCCAATGTATTACCTCATTCAATATCATGTAACGACTCCTCGTTGCAATAATTACTCTTCCTTAGCATGTGCGGTTTATTATATATGATTCTCCCTCTAGAGAACCATGATCTATCCCTCCTAGATATATATCCTATTGGAACAACTTTTCTCTTTGCATTCTTCCCACTGGAAGTTTCGGAGACCACCAGCCCCTTTGGACTATTCTATCTTGATGAATAACTTGTGCCTTGTTCTGCCCCCACAAACGTTGCTAGATTACAACTCTTTGCCAATACAATCCCCACTGCACCCTTCAAGGTCTAATAACTTGTTGAACTTGTTACACACTTCAGCCTCCTATGGACGTATCCTTTTCATGCCGAAGTGAAAGTTCTGATGCTCCATGGTTTGAGTTCTGATCACACATTGGGATGACCACAAACACTCTATCATCCATGTACAAGCCCTTGCATGAGTACCAAATTCTTTAAGTTAGCAATTCCCCTCACCTCTATAAACTTTACATAACTCTTTCGGTCGTTGAACAATACATCCCACTTTGCACGATCTCATCTTTTACCAAGCACCCCGCTTGCCTTGAGCATTGTCAAGTTTGGTTGCCAATATTATGATGTAGCTCAAACTCAGCCATCCAACCTTTATGTGCTGTATATTCTTTCTAGCTTGCTTGTCCTTATGGTGCCTCTCGCGCAAAGGGTTGGTCATTCCTTTGAATGCCAATTAAGGATGCCTACTCCTCTGAGCGACTCTTTTTGATTACATCTCCATGTCCGTTTCTCCCAAATAATCACGTGTGCTAGCTACCCTCTACGTAGCCCAGTTAGGTCCCCCACGTTCGCATGGCAAGTATTTCTGCATGTGCTTGTCCTGCTCTGATACCAAAAATGTCACGAACTTAGTTGGTTTTGCTTAAGTTGTATGGCACCCTTACGAGTTCATCCACAAAAGCCTCCCTAAAAACTCCTATGGTCCCTTATGATATACAAAAGAGAAAACGGGTTAGAGGAAGCATTTCTCATGGAATCCACAAGCAACAGTTTTAGCAAACACTTTATATAGCCAATACAAATTATAACTATGGACTTTACAAGTTTTGAAAAGTTGCACACAAAGGATAATGGTCCATTACAAACTGAAGTCCCCACAAGTGTCCATATGACACAACTCTCATTTACAAGCTGAAAACGACTATAAAAGTTAACCAAATAAGGGCTGTCAAGCCTACTACAAACTTGATACTTGCTATATAATACATGTATAAAAACTAAAGGACACGGACAATCATGAGCATTACGTTGAATACCTTATTTATATTTTTGTCCATGACACTATAGTGGTGAGGTCTTCAAGTGGCTGCTATGTTGATAGAGGATGACAACCAAGGGTAGCAACAACGGTGGAGGAAGATGATGACAATAGTAATCGGCTACAGGTCTGCGATGATGCTGTAATGTTATCGAGGCTACGATTTTCAGGTGACTAATATCTGTTGGAAGATGTCAGTCAAGGGATCTAAATCGGAAGGCATCAGTGATGGTAGAGGAAGAAGTGGGCAACAATGACATCTGTTATAGCTGCGGTGCAACTTTGTAGCTACAGGTAGAGTTGGTTGCAGCGAGGGTGCGATTACAATAGGGGGAAGATGGGGCAGTGGAGTGCATGATTGTTGCGGATGAGGGCAGCGATGGTATGGAGTGAGAGACCACTGATGATCATATTCAATTTGTTGCTAGCTACAATCAAGGTAGTTGGCAGCGGAAGATTGTTGCGGGCTGCAATATAGACAGATGGTAGCGAAGGATCGCTGCTGGTAGTGTTTGTGCCATAAAGGATCGTTGTTAGTTATGATCAAGGAGGATGGCAGTGAGAGATTGCTACTGATAGCATTGTGCAACTAGAGAAGTGTACTACGGTTGAAGGGATAAGAGAGATTTGGTGGCTGAAAGGTTGGTGGACTGAAGGTTGAAGAGGGTCCTCACTCACCTTAATCTCCTGTGAGGGTGGGCCCATGTGTAGATTCTTTAGACCCTGCTTGAGGTCCACGTATCGTGATGCCATTGCATGAAGAGGTAGCTAGTAGGTTTCTACCACCTAGGGGATTGGTTTCTTGGAGGGTTTGCCAATGGTTCTCCCTCTATCTAACAACATGATGGTAGACTAGGACTCTCCTACTTCAAGGCCATCTGTCGCTACTATCTCTGGGCCCTCGGTTGTGTCTCTAGGTGCTCCACCAACATAGCATCTATGGAAGGAGGCTAAGGTGGTTGCTGCTTACTGTCAAGGGTCACTTAGCCTGGCCTTGGCGAGGCTAGTGTACCGCTACTCATTAGAGGCATTGGCAGATCTCTACTCCCACCATGAAGTCTTGGTAAGGCTTCTTATAAGCACCTTCTACTATTATCGTGTCTTCTTGAACACCTTGCTCCCGTCTTCATGTAACACCACCACTATATAACGGCATTAGCAAACCATCTAGGGATGTGAGAGCATTGGTCAATCGACTCTTTAGGGACAATGTTGCCTTGCAAGCTCAGGCGGGCGGCTTGAGGAGGAGAGAAAGTGGTAGAGGCCCAGGACGCTGAGTTGTCCTCACAACTATCTCAAGCCTGCCTTTGAGCCTAGGAACTGAAGCAACACCTTGTAGAGGTGCGTAGGGAGGTAGCATCCCAATTTGACAAGTTGAACATGGTACTGAACCTAGCCCTTCATCATGGCGAGGAGGCCAAAACATGGGTGGAGGAGGCACATGACAAGGCGGCCATAGTTGAGAATATGGCCATCAAAGCATCATAGAAAGCGAGAAAAAGGTTGAGACCCTCTGTTGCGAGTTAAAGGATGCCCACTAGCAGCTAGGTAATATTATTGAGTAGAACAGGCAGCTCAAGGAACAGTTAGTAGCTAGCTCCAATGGGTTGGTGGTTATGTGATTGGCTGTTGAAGAGGACAAGAAGGCCTAGGAGGAGGAGCAGAGCTAGGTTGCTGAGCAGGTGAGGAGTGTTGTGGTCTCCTACAAGGAATCTATGGGGTTTTACTATGGTCTCGAGTGTGCCAACTAGGTCGCATGAGTTTGGGTACTAGATCACCCTCAAGCGTTTCAAGACGAGGTACCCCGAACTCAAGGTCGATGAGGACCCATTCATAGAGCTTCCCTTAGATGCAGAAGTGCCTGCTCCTACAGAGGTCCCCTTCGATGATCGTCCAACTACTCCTCCAGCTCTACGTCTCCTTTCTATGGTCACTAGGTCTTGATGACCCTTCCTTTTGTTCTCTTGGCTTGTTTCCTCTTGTGGTTTCCTCTTTCGACTCTATTGCTGTAAAAAAGTTTTGTTTGAATTAGTGAAGATCTCCTATAAAATGTATGGTTGGTTTTAGCATGAACAATATTCAAGGACCTATCATTTTGTTGTCATGCAAGGCAGAGGCCCTTGACCGTCGAAACATCCTCTGAGGGGGATTCCCTACCCTTGATTCCCTCCTTCCCAAGTATATAGGATCAAATGTTGACCTACGGAGGTCAAGGGTGGGGTGCAGAATCTCAAAGCCGTGGATGTCCGACCCCTAATAACGAGGCTAGAAGGGTGCTCCCGTCGAGACAACAATGGGGTTTGCCTCTACTCTTTGAAAAAGGGATGAGGAGCCTTTTATTGCCTTAGAAGGTTTGTTAGAGGTGTAGCATCCCTCATTTCTAAATTTTTATAAAAGCTTATTTGTAATGTAATAAATCTATTTTGAGTTGTTTATAAAACTTAATTATAAAATTTGGGACCTATTTGTAAAACCAAAGGACCTAATCATAAATATTAATAATAGAAGGACTAAAGTGCAAAATATATAAAATAATAGCCTGAGAGGAAGAAGGCTGTGGCTAGGGTTGTTGCACCTATGTTTGCAGCATAAGGAAACAGATGAGGTGCAGTGCATTAGGGAAGAGAAGGGAAGAAGAGGAGAAGAAGAGAAGACGAAGAAAAAGAGAAAGAATAGAAGAGAAGAAGGGGCTATAACTAAGGCTAGGAAAGAAGAGGAAGGAAGAAGAGAATGAAAGGAAGAAGTGAAGGGGCTGCGGTTGGGAGAGAAGGAAAGGAGGAAGAAGAGGCTATGGCTGGAAGAAGAAGAAGAAGAGGAAGGAAGAAGAGAAGGAAAGGAAGAAAGGAAGAAGAGAAAGGGGGTAGCAACTATAGCAGCGGGAGAAAGGAAAGGAGATGAACGAAGAGGGGAGAGCAGGCGACTGCGCTCCTCTACTATTACACAAGCTGCAGCTATGGAGGAAGAAAGAAGATAGGAAACTAGGGAGAAGAGAATGAGGAAGAGTAGAAGAAGGATTTGGGCTTAAAATTTCTTTGGATCAAAATCTTTAAAAGGTAAGTAATCTAATCTTTTTATATTGCAATTATATCTTCGTGTTTGCCTTGAATATGAAAAGTTTTGAATAATTCAAGTCTTGCAATTTGATATCTCTATTGTTTGGATGTAAAGGTTTGAATCTGGAAAATTATTTAGATTTTGATCCTTCTACCTTGTTTTAGCTGTAAATCCATGCACTGATTTCCAATTTAGGCAAAATTTATTTGATCTGAATATAGACTTATAGACCTTTCTTTTGATAGCTTATTTGAAGGATTTAGAGTGAATTTGACTAAACATCCAATTGAATAGGCAAATCCATGCACTGATTTCCAATTTAGGCAAAATTTATTTGATCTGAATATAGACTTATAGACCTTTCTTTTGATAGCTTATTTGAAGGATTTAGAGTGAATTTGACTAAACATCCAATTGAATAGACCCTATAAATTCAGTAAAATAGAGATCAAAATTTATGACCTTGTGTTACTAAATTACTTATAACTCCTTATTAGAGACTCTGATTTATGCAAACCCTAATTTATTATAATTTAGATTCATAGATATTTCTTTTGATATCTAGATTGAAAGATTTAAAATCTAAATGACTACTCGAATTTTTGTTTTGATTAACACTATGAATTTTGCAAAATAGGGACTATAATTTCTGACCTTTTGATACTAAACTAACTTTCTATTGGGACCTCATATTTGAGCAAGACATATTTTGTTAGAAATTAGACACCTAGATATTTCTTTAGATACCTGGATTAAAAGATTTGGAATAGAAATAACTACCCAATCATCTATTGAATTTGATCCTATAGATTCTACAAAATAAAGATTTTTTTCCCTGAGCTTTGGTTACCAAATCATTTGTAATTCTTTATTTTTTCAATTTATATAAAAATTATTTTATCTAAAAGTAGATAGATTTAGTTTTCTAATGATATTTTTTTAGTAATTGGAAGTACAATTGGTTGTCTAAATAATTTATACAATGTGCTTCTCAGAATATGCTAGAATAGGGCCTTTGCCCATGTTGCAAATCCTTGTTCATTATTTTTTAAATTGAATTTATTCGTCAATTGAACTTTAATGTGATTGCTTTGAATTCTTGTATACTTTTGTCCTTTATTCTTTGCCTATCTGAATGCATTATGTGAAAGTTTATGTTTGCATCGTATTATTTCATATAGGCACATATATTTTGTTATTTCGCATGTGCTTCCGGTGTGTACCAATTTTATTACTGGCATGTCCTTTTATATTCTAGCATTTGTGGGATAATATAAACCTTTGTCATAAATGGTGAAGGGAGTTAACCTTATAGCCCGCAATGCTCTGTCGGCCCCCTATGGTTTCACCTAGACGTTGGTGGATGAAGCTCCCAAACGTGGAAGACTTATGTTTGGTAGTCATTCAGAAATGAATGGACCATATTATATGTGTCATCTCACTTCACCCTCTATGTTTTTGATATGATATCTAAAGTATTGCTTTTAAGTTTATATATGCACTTTGGATAGGAATAGAATAAATGTGACATCAAATATGATATTTGAGCCTTTGTTTCTTTATTTGTTCATTTGATATGCTCTAAAATAATTTATACACTTTTGATATACTTCAAAGTATGTTTACACTTTTGATATGCTTTGAAATATTTTCTATATCATTAATACGCTCCTGAATATACTTTTGCCTTTGATATACACCTAAATGTTTCATATGTCATTTGATACATGTCTAAATGCTTCCTATGTCATTGATACGTTCTAAAATATACGTTGAATCTCATATTTTGATGATGAAATTAATTGATGAGTGTTTGATCTAACAAGGTTATTAGAGTTGATTGATGCAGGATTAAGTATGATAGAGAGATTATTACAATCATAGGTTTGGCCAGAGTCAAGTCCAAGCATCGGGCCGAGGTTCAGACGATGTGGTTAGGAACTCGCCTGGAGTGCATCAGGAGCTCGCCGAGTATATTGAGAGCTTGCCAAGATGGTGCAAGGGAGTTCACCGTAAGAAGACCGAGATTCACCGGAAGATTGTCGGGGGTAGCCGAAAGGCTTGCTATGAGTTGGGAAGGTCCTGAAGTGGATTTGTGACTATATTGATTATAATTAGTCAAGTTGTAGTTAGCATCGTGCAGGTTTAACCATAATGGTGAAAAAGAGTTACAGATCAGACATGGACCTTGGATCAAGCTTAGGCATCGGGCCAAGGTTTAGACGATGTGGTGGGAGCTCATCAGGAGTTCGCTAGGACTTCACCGAAGGTATCGGGAAGATAGCTAGGGACATGCCGAGAGATCACCGGAGGAAGACCGTGAGACTCGACGTAGGGAATGTCGGAGGTTGCCGGATTACATGAGTGAGGTCGTAAGTTTAGTGGTCATGTTTGATTATAATCTTTAAGTCGTAGGTTAAGATTGTGTCCTAAATAAGTATGATTTGAAAAGAATCTAAATTAACTCAAAGAGATAACAGGTCCACTAAAAGGGTTTGATTGAGCTTACGTTGAGCTAAATTGGTTGACCAGAGAATTGATCAACATGTGGTTCAATTCAAGATTGGAAAAGTGAAGGGAATCACTTTTATGGGATTCCCGATGGCTGAATTGCCAGTGAGCAGTGGGTGTACCACAGTTGCCCAGGTTTTCGGGTGGCTAATGACGGTAAACCGCCCAAGACCATCGAGTAAACTACCCATACCAGGTTTTCAGGTGGCTGCACCACCAGATTTTTTCGAGTGTGTTTGAATTTTAGCACCAAATTCTAAAGTCATTTGGGGCCTATAAATATTCCAAGTTTTCTTGCATTCCATACAATAATTTTGGGGGATAAATTCTGTAAAAAATTTGTGTGAATGGTAAGAAAAGAAAAAGGGGTAAGTGAGTGATCAAAGAGTTGTAATCTTATTTCCCTTATAAAATTATAAGGGTTTTGTCTTCACCCAAAGAAGAACGATAGTGGACACTGGCGTGCCTCAAGGAGGAGGACTCGGAAGTGGACGTAGGCCAATTGGTGTCAAACCACTATACAATTATGAGTTCTCTTTGCTTATCTTGCTCACCACTTTTCTATTGATTCTTCCAATTTTATTTATGTTTTGAAAGCAAGGCTTTGAAATCAAATACTTCACTTATGGCATTGCCTATCTCGTTATTCGGATTTGTTTGTTCTTTCTTGAGTCGTCTTTAAGTAAGAAGTTTAACATTTTTCTATAAGATCTAGATTATTTTATTTGAATGAAATGCTTCAAATTTTCCTATCTTGCTCCAAGCAAAAAGTTTTTCGTTAAAACAAGAATTCACACTTGCACTAATTCACCGCCCCCACCTCATAATAATTAGTATCAGAGCAAGGTTGTTACTCATTGGATTAACACCCACTTGAGTAAATGGCTTGTTTTGGCATGAATGAGAGATATTTCATTTTACATCCTCCCATATTCAATGAGATAAATTACACATATTGGAAGACACAGATGCATATTTTTCTTATCTCTTTGGACCTTGACTTATGGAATATTATTGAGAATGGATTTAAAAAATCTTCTAAGCCAATGAATGAGCTGAATGATTTAGAAAGGAAGAATTTTTCTTTAAATGCAAAGGCTATGAATACCTTGTTTTGTGCTCTTAATAAAAATGAGTTTAATCATGTTTTTATTTGTAAATCGACTTTTGATATTTGGTACACTCTAGAAATTATACACGAGGGGACTAGTAGAGTAAAATAATCTAATATTAATATTTTAGTTCATAATTATGAGTTATTTCAAATGAAACCAAGTGAGTCCATTGGAGACATTATACCCGTTTCACGAATGTCGTCAATGGCCTTAAAGCACTTGAAAAATATTTTTTTAATTTTAAATTTATGACTAAAATTTTAAGATCTTTACCTAAAAGAGGCTAAAGATTTAAATAATTTGTCTCTTGAAGAACTGATTGGCTCACTCATGATATATGAACTGAACTGTAAAGCTTATGATAAGCTTGATGAACCCCTTCCAAAGAATAGGAAGGATGTAGCACTTCGAACAACAAATGACTCCTCAAGTGATGAGGACCATGTCAAAAAATTATCAAAAAAGTTTAAAAATTTTATAAAAAAGAAGAAAAACTATAAAAATAAAAAGAAACTGAAGATGGACAATGTTATATGCTATGAAGGTAAAAAATTGAGACACTTTAAAAATGAATGAACTCAATTAAAGAAGAAGCAGATGCTCAAGAAAAAAGTACTTTTGGCCACTTGGGATTATTCAAGTTCTTTGGATGAAGAAGATCACTCCAAAGAATAAGTTACTAACTATGCTCTAACGACGATCGAAGATGAGATTAGTGATTTGTTAAGTGTTTCTTTTTCGGAGTTATTAAATATATTTCATGATTTATTTGATGAGTTTAAAAAATCTAGTAAATCTTTTAAATTGCTTAAGAATGATCATGATTTGTTAGTTAGTAGACTTGATGAAATACATAATTTATTAGTATCACATAACTCATGTTCTCTTCGTGCTTAAGACAACATTAGAAAATTTTGAGATTGGGAATAAATCCATAAATATTTTAATGATCCTTGCCAATAAGGGACATATTAATAGAAGAAATGACATAGGTTTTGTTAGTAACATTCAACAAAAGGTAACCATATTTGTTAAATGATCTACCTTAAATGTGTCACCAAAATTAAATATAATTTTTATGGAAAAATAGGACATAAGGCAAACGAATGTATATTTAAAAAATATAATACACACCAATTAGTTTGGGTTCCCAAGGTAATTTCAAACAATAAAAAATGATTAGAAAATAAAGATAAAGTTCTTTATGAAGGACCTAATATAAAATGGGTACCTAAATTAAAAATATCTTTCTTATAGGTTTATCTCTAAATTAAAGATAGGAGCCCTGAATAATGCTTTTAGATACTCAAGATATATAACTTGAGATCTAACACTCTTTCAAGCTCACTGGCCTAAATACTAACAAGATAAATTATTAAAAATAAAAAAATCTTCGTTATGATTATGTGTAACCCTTTCGTTTAGGTATATTAAATAAAAGTCATATGTATGAAAGGAAGATTTTGATGATGACTATTGTATTGATTTCTATAATCGTATTGACTTGTGTTGATGATTTGTGTTAATTTTGAACCTAAAAATCATATACAAAATTATTTTTCTTTAAGAAAAAAATTTCTTGATAACATGATAGAATCATTCAATATAGAAAAATTATTTGATTTTGTTTGAAAAATATCTTGTTGTGATGACTCCACTTAAAAGTCATTTACTCATTTGGATTTATCTTATCATAATCTTGATTGATAATGCATAGCTAGAGCATGCTAAGACTATAATTAAAAGAACCCAAGTTATTGTTAATAAAAAAATATTCATAATTTATGAAAATAAGATTTTGATGATGATTGAAAAATAGGTTCAAAATTATTGGCTTAAATATTTGGAAAGGGTATTATTGAATGACTTAAATGTTATGGTTATTGAATGATTGATTTAAATGGTTGAATAGTTTTATGTTAAGATTGAATGTGTGCTGTTAAATGATAGATTACTTTTAAATTTAAATATGAATTAAATAAAAATTTAGAAATGAGTTTGTCAACTCCTTGCACTATGTGTAAAGAGTTAGACTCATTTAAAAGTTGAAATTGAGATAGGTTAAATTTTAATTGAAGATATTTTATATTCAATGAAACTATGCTTGATGATTTAATGATGCATAGTGATCATGCTTAATGAGTCTATATTTCAAAATTATACATGATGATCCTTGTGATTTATTGCTTATTGATCTTTATCATAATGAAAGTTCTTTTTTGTTTTAAATGATAATGCATGTTTTTATTTGGCTTAAAAGACAAAGGCATACTTGTATAAAATAAAAGGATGATATATTTTTCTTGAAAATTTCTCTATATTATAAATTTTTTAAAAAAAGATTAATAATTTGATTATATTATTTTTTTATGAATCTTTTGAACTATGATGGTGATTTTGATGATTTGAACTTGAATAAATTATTATCATGATTTTGGCAGGTTTAGAAAATGAAACTTTAAATCTTTACATAAATTAAGTTCGTTTGAAGAAGTTTATAAATGAATAATTAGTTTATTTTTTTGGAATGAATCTTTTTATAAACAATGATCTTGATGATTTAAAATCATATATATATATATATTGAAATCCTATATTTCCATATCATAATTTACAAAGTTATAATCTTAAAACTTGGTACTATTATATTTCAATTGTTACTTTGACAATGATTAAGAAAGAGACAAAATTGATATTTTGCAATAATAAATTTAAATACTTTGTTAAAATATAAAAAACCTTCGTTAGATGAGGAGAAATTTGCTAAAAAAAAAATTTTTAATTTTAAATATATAAGATTTTTTGATTACTTATGTTGAAATTTACAAACAATAAGGAGGGGCAAATTTATTAATTTAAATCATCTTTTGGTACTTAAAATTTTGATTTTATGACATGATCTCTTTGTACTTTTTGGCATAATTTTAATATAGATGTTAAGAAGAAATTATGCAGTCATATTTCTTTCTTGACAATGACAAAAGGTGGGAGATAAAATTATCAATATGGTTAGAAGCAAATTGGATATGCTAACATTGAATGAGAAACAATTTGCTTAGAAGAAAATTTATGTTGAATCTCAGATTTTAATAATAAAATCAATTGATGATTGTTTGATCTAACAAGATTGTTAAAGTTGATTCATACAAAATTAACTATGATAGAGAGATTATTACAATCAGAGGTTTAGCCAGAGTCAAGTCCAAGCATTGGGCCGGGGTTCGAACGATGCGGTTGGGAACTCGTCGTGAGTTCCCAACCGGAAGAAGACCGAGACTCATCAGAAGATTGCCGGAGGTAGCCGGAAAGCTTACCGAGAGTTGGGAAGGTCTTAAAGTGGATTTGTGGCCATATTGATTGTAATTAATCAAGTTGTAGTTAGCATCGTGTAGGTTTAACCACGATGGTGAAAAGGAGTTACAGATCAGACATGGACCTACGATCAAGCTTAGACATCGAGCCAAGGTTTGGATGATGTGGTGGGAGCTTGTCGGGAGTTCGCTAGGACTTCGCTGAAGGTATCGGGAAGATCGCTAGGAACATGCCGGGAAATCACCAAAGGAAGACCGTGAGACTCATCGCAGGGAATGTCGGAGGTTGCCGAATTGCGGGAGTGAGGTCATAAGCTTCGTGGTCATATTTGATTGTAATCTTTAAATCATAAGATCCTAAATGAGTGTGATTTGGAAGGAATCCAGATCAATTCAAATAGGCAATTAGGTCCACTAAATGGGTCTGATTGAGCTTAGGTTAAGCTCAATTAGTTGACCAGAGAATTGGTCAATATGTGGTTCAATTCAGGATTAGAAAAGTGAAGGAAATAACTTTACGGGATTCTTAACGGTTGAACTGCCAGTGAACGATGGGTGTACCATCACAACCTAGGTTTTTGGGCGACTGATGGTAGTTGAACTACCCAGGACGGGTGGGTAAACTGCTTGTACTAGGTTTTCGAGCGACTATACCGTCAGCGCCGGCGGGTGAACTGCCCGTACCCAGTTTTTCGAATATATTTGATTTTTAGCTCCAAATTTTGAAGTCATTTTGGGCCTATAAATATCCATGTTTTCTTGCATTCTATACAATAATTTTGGGGGATAAATTTTATGAAAAACTTGTGTCAATTGTAAGAAAAATAAAAGGGGTAAAGGAGTGATCAAAAACTTATAATCTTGTCTCCCTTGTAAGATTGTAAGGGTTTTGCCTTTACCCATAGAAGATCGATAGTGGATGCCAGTGTGCCTCAAGGAGGAGGACTCAGGAGTGGACATAGGCCGATTGGTGCCAAACTACTATAAAACTGTGAGTTCTCTTTGCTTATCTTGCTCATTACTTTTCTGTTGATGTTTTCGATTTTATTTATATTTTGAAAGAAAGGCTTCGAAATCAAGCACTTCACTTACGACATTGCCTATCTTGTTATTCGGATTTGCTTATTCTTTCTTGAGTCATCTTTAAGCAAAAAGCTTAGCATTTCTCTATAAGATTGAATTACTTTACTTGAATGAAAAGCTTCGAATTTTCCTATCTTGCTTCAAGCAAAAAGTTTTTCATTAAAACGAGAATTCACACTTGCACTAATTCACACCCCTCCCCCCCTTTCTTAGTGCCAATTGATTCTAATAATATGTTTATACCTTTGATATGCTTCGAGTTGCTTTCATATGTCGTTGATATGTTTCAGAACATTTCATATATCATTGATATGCTTTGAGACGTTTCATATACCATTGATATTCTCTGAAACATTTCATATGCCATTGATATATTTTGAAATATTTTATTTATCATTGATATGCTTTGAAATATTTTATACACTATTGATATGCTCTAAAATATCCAATGCACCATTGATATACTCTGAAATAATTCTTACGTCATTGATATGCTTTAAAATATGTTTTGAAGGAAATGACATTTGTAATTCTGTATATAATAAGTTGATAACCATAAAATATCATATTTTGATACCAAGTTAGTTTGAAACCATCATCTCTTGCCATGGATTTATTTGTTACTTGCTGAGCTTTGTAGCTCACTTTCTTGCTATATAAATTTTTTAGGTTAGCTTGTCACTCACTAAAGTGTTAAAATTGGGCTGAAGTAGTAAAAAGCTATACAGATTTTGGGCAAGGGTAATATATTGTGGTTGTTGTATAAGTATATTTTGTATATAATGAAATGTTGTTGATGAATTTGAATTGATGAATCATGTAAAAGCTTTAAATGATCTCTCATGTTTAGAATTTTAGAATGTTAAGTTTAGTTTACAATGATATACAATTATAGTAAATGGTTGGTTTTGCGATTGAATGAATTCTCACACTAGTAAATTTATAAGTATGGTTAATATTTATTATGTTGACTTTGGGTTTCATAAATGTTTAAGTGATATGATGTATGATTATAAACTGTACATGTTTTATGGATGTGAATTTTGAGTTTGAATATTTCTCAATGTCATCAAATGTTAGTTTGGATCTTGGATTGGATTGTTGATGAATTATAATGTTATCGATTTTAAGACAAGGTCACACCTCCTGAATGTGATAATTCGGGGTTGTGATAAGAGGATTGTACCTACGATATTCGGCCCTCCTTTTAGTGCCAAAAATAATAGTATCATAGATATTATCGACTGATGAGTGTTGAAAAACTTAATAGGAGCATCACATGTATAGCAGAAAATAAAATAAGGTCTCCAATATTTATCATGTCATCGTACATTGATCAGTGTGGGAAAAAATCATAAAACTAAAAACTATGTAACATGTGTTAGATGTTCTACCTAACGAGATTGTACATCCCTAAAATACTAGATTTGAAGGAGAGGATGAAGGAGGCCAGATGTCCTTCTCTCTAGTGGTATCCACACTATGGAAGAAGCGACAATGCTGGTCCTTTGCAACATAGAAAACTTATAGTTTTTGTGTACCACCTTGCAACAAATGTAAAATAAGAATTCTTTACTTCTTTATTGTCCTCATTATTAGGAAATCTTATTAGGTGCATCACATGTACAGTGGAAAAACAAAACAAAATGTCTCCTAGGTTATTCAAATCGTCATGCGATGATTAGTGTATGAAAAAATTATAAAATCAAAAAATTTGCATATTGTGTGTTAAATATTTTCCATAGGTAGATCGTATATCTATAAAATCCCAAATCCAAAAGGAGATAATGAAGAGGTTAGATGTCCTCCTCTCTAGTGGTATCCACATGGTAGAAGAAGCAACGATACTTATCCCTTGCAGTGCAAAAACTCGTGGCTTTTGTACAACTTCTTTGCAACTTTTGTGGAAAATAAACTCCTTTCTTCTTCGTGCTCCTCACTCACCAAGGAGAGGGGTGGTCGATTGAGAACGGAGGGAGGGAGGGAGGAGAAATGGAGGAGGAGACTAAAGGTATAGCCTATCTCCTTTCTTAGCCACCACTACCTCCTATTTAGGGAGCCTTTTTAAACCCTAATGGATCATACCTTAGTGGGTATTGGATTTCTATCCAATTATACTTACCTCTTGGATTATTGGATCTATATCTAATAATCTCAATTCACCACTAATTGGGCCTCATAGTAATTCATTAATATAGAGTTACATCCAATAAAACATGAGCTTATTGGATAACTCATTGCTAGTTACAGGTGCCCTACAAGTCAATCACGCGAGTGATGGCACGTGTGACACACTGCATAATCTTTTTGCTTATGATTAATATTGATATATTCTCATATTATATTATATGTAGCATATATATTATGATGTCCTTGGTTCTGTGCAATAGGAATTGGATAGTGATGAGATCACGATAATGAGATTGATTCATCTTTAAACACAGATTCTAAATAATCTCAGTCATAGGTTACTTGAGAGGGATATCGCTGTAGAGATCCATCGTGTGGATACCACTAGAGAGGAGGATGCTTGACCTCCTTCATCTTCTCCATCCGGATCTGGAATACAGGGATATATGATCTCCCTAGGTAAAATCAATCTCTCGCACATTGTTGTTTTTTTATTTTTGTGTTTTTCTCATGACCCCAATCTTTTGCACAATGATTTGATCTACGTGGGAAATCGATTTTTATTTTGATTTTTACTGCGCATGTGATGCACCCGCTGTAGGTTTCCCAATACTTATATCCAATCCTATACTCATTGCAAGATCTACCATATGTGTGTGACCCTCTAGGCCTAATACCAAGGTGCCCGTGAATTGCACCTGTTATAACTCTTTCTGATTTAGAATTCCTTTTGACTCAGTGAATTGTTATCTTATAACAATTCACTCAACTCATTGACTATAGACATACTAGGCTACTACGCCATAGTCCTCAAATGGTACAAGAGGATCTAATCCATTGGACTTGTTTCTCCTCAGCTACCATATATTTATAGTCCCTCATTCATCTGATATATTAGATATTATATATCATGTATGTTACTATCAGGCCTCATACGAAATTCATCCGAGTCTTGCTTTAATCAGATTCTCCTGGGGAACTCTTCTCTTAATCCGAACTCTTCTCTAAGCAATAACACACAAGATATTTCTCTCATGATACCGAGAGTGGACAATCCTCTATTGACACTCAATTACCTTTGTAAGGTTCGCTACTAATCTCAATAATCGGCTCTGCTAGATCTAAAATTTTTTGATATATAAGTTCGACGTTAAAGAAAGAAGTACTTAAACAAGGCATTCATGGTATCTCAAGTCTAAGGACCAGGTATATAACTGGGACTATGAAATTATCGTTTTACGATCAGGTATCATTAACCATCTAATATTTTTTAAGCGAAACAATTAGTGAACTGATTCTCCAATGAACACTTGTACTGTATCCTTAGTGTCCCTACATGAGCAGCTATGAGACTAACTGCCTCCATCATATGGATGGGCATCCAGCATACCGATCTGTCCAGTTATCTCGATGTCTCTCTCGAGTAACCTACGATCGAGATTATTTAAAATCTATATTTAAAGGTGAATTAGTCTCATCATCAAAATCTTATCACGATCCGATTTCCATTGCACAAATCCAAAGACATCATAATATATATATATATATATATATATATATATATATAATATGAGAAAATATCAATAATAATAATATAAAAAAATTATACAGTGTGTCACGCATGCCATCACTTACGTTATTGGCTTACAAGGCACCTGTAACCAGCTCTTACGCATCAATGAGAGAGGTGATTTGTTAAGATGATGGGGGAGGCAGGAGAATAGGAGGGGGCGACCGAAAGTACAATCTATCACTTTATTTATAGAGAGCCTCTTATACTATAATGGATCATTTCTTAGTAGAAATTGGATCTCTATCCAATTGCCCTAACCTCTTGAATTATTGGATCTCTATTCAATAATCTCAATTTATCTCTAATTGTGCCTCATCCAAGAAATCCATTAATGTAGGGTCTTATGTAATTAAATATGGGCTTACTGGATGTCTCATATCTAATCCTCTACTCGTCACAACATTCTTCATATGTGTATGACTCTCTAGAGCCAATATTAAGTTGACTGTGAGTTGCACCTATCAAAACTAATTCTGACTCAATAAATTATTAACGCATAATAATTCACTCAACTCAACTCATTTAATATCTCAAAAGACTATATATCAGGCATGGTACTGCCAGGCCTCATATAGAATCTATCTGAGTCTTGCTCTAATTAGATTCTCTTAGAGAACTCCTCTTTTAATCTGAATAACCTTAGCAATAGATTTGCCTAAGCAAGAATACATAGAATATTCCTCTCATGATAGCAAGAGTGGACAATCATTTATTGACATTCAAGTACCTTCATAAAGTTGACTACCAATCTCGATAATCGATTATATCAGATCTAAAACTTTCAAGCTTGTAAGTTAGATTTCAAAGAAATGAGTACTCAAACAAGATATCCTTGGTATCTCAAGTATAAGAACAAAACACACAATTGAGACTAGAGAATCGCTATCTGACATTAAGTATCATTAACTATCCAGCATTTCGTGAACGAATCAATTAGTGAACTCATTCTCTAATGAGCACCTGTATTGTACCTTTAGCGTCCCCATATAAGTAGCTATTGAGATTAACCACCTCCATCATATGGATAGGTATACAATACACTGATCTATCTGATTATCTCAATGTCCCTCTCGAGTAACCTATAATTGGAATTATTTAGGATCTATTTTTAAAATCAAATTAATCTCATTATCATGATCTCATTACGATCTAATTCCTATTGCACAAATCCATGGACATCATAATATATATGCAACATGCAACATAAAGTGAGAAAATATCAATTATTATTATTATTATTATTATTATTATTATTATTATTATTATTATTATTATTATTATTATGTAAAAAAAACTATGCAGTGTGTCACACGTGCTATCACTTATGTGATTAGCTTACACGGCACCTATAATCAGCAATCTCTCATTTGACCTAAAGTCAATCACCTATGTGTCTGATCCTTATGAAACCCTTGTGACGCTTAAAGATAATTTGAGATAATGACTTTGTTAGTAGATCTATAATATTATCTTCGAATATAACTCTTTCCATTACTATATCTTTACGGGCCACGATCTCTCCAATCAGGTGGAACCTCCTCAGAAAATTTTGATGAGACCTGGGTTCCCATGCTTGAGCGATCGCCTCGTTATGCTATAATATATAGGAATCGATTCCTTGTTGCTCAGTATGACTCCCAAATCTACGATGAACTTTTTCATCTAGACTCCCTCCTTTGCTGCTATAGTGTTAGCAATGTACTATGCCACTGTGTTCGAGTCAGCAGTAGTACCTTGCATAGAACTCTTCCAACTTATTGCTACTCCATTCAAGGTAAAGATATATTATATACTGAATTCGACTTGTTATCATCGGCATCAGATTGAAAATGTGACTCCATGTAACCCTCAACCTGGAGGTTATCTCCTTTATATACCGATAAAAGATCTTTAGTCCTTCATAAGTATAAGTATGCACTTTACTATCTTCTAGTATTCCAAACCTGGAGCCACTTGATACTTGCTCATGACACTTAGAGTATGTGTTATATCAGGTCTAGTACATAATATAGTATGCATAATAGACCTTATCGTAGAGGCATGGGGTATCATATCCTTGTCTATCCTTTTTTAGGAGCATCTGGGGACATACTCCTAGAAACTGATATTCCATGTCTCATCGGTATGAGACATCTCTTAAAATTTTTAATGTCAAACCTTTTGATAATGGAGTCTATGTACTTAGACTGGGACAAGCCAAGCATCCTCTTGGATCTATCTAGATAGATTATAATCCCCAAAATGTATGATGCTTTCCCTAAATCTTTCATGGAAAAGTTTCTACATAGCCAAGCTTTAACTATGGAAAGCATTCTTATATCATTCTCAATTATCAGGATGTCATCCACATACAATACCAAGTAGGTGATAACACTCCCACTTACTTTTCTGTACACACAAGGCTCATCTTTATTCTTAACGAAGTCATAAGATTTAATTACCTCATCAAATTTTCTGTTCCAACTTCAGGAAACTTGCTTCAGTCCGTAGATAGACTTGAGCAACCTGCACACTTTATATGGACTTTACTTGAATATAAATCCCTCAGGCTGTATTATATATACCTCCTCCTTGTGGTTATCGTTGAGGAACATAGTTTTCACATTCATCTGCCAGATCTTAATAGTCATAGTATGCTACAATTGCCAAAAGAATTCTGATAGATTTCAGCATAGCTAAGGGTAAGAAGGTTTCGACAAAGTCAACTCCTTACCTTTGATGATACTCTTTGGCCACCAGCCTTATCTTATAGGTCTCTACATTTTAATCTATCTACCAGCCTTACCTTATAGGTTTCTACATTTCAATCTACTTCAATATTCTTCTTGAAGGCCTATTTGCAATCGATAAGACAATACCCTTAGGTGCATCAACAAGATTCCAAACCTTGTTAGAGTACATGAAATCTATCTCAGAATTTATGACTTCTTGCACTTCCCAGAGTCTATACTTATAATAGTCTCCTCATAAGTGTCCTCTCTAATAATATGTTCCACATATCTCTCAGGAGGATAGGACACTCTGCTCGACCTATATAAAGTTAGAATTTGTGTGCTAAGTGCCTAAACAGACTCGGCCTTTGGAGTAGTGCTTAAGTTAGATTCTCCAACCTCGCTTAACTCTCTCTGATTGTTTCCACCAGGAATGTGTTCCTTCTTAAGGAACATTGCTCTCTTAGCAACAAAGACCTTTTGGTCCTTTGAATGATAGAAATAGTACTCATAAGTTTCCTTGGGGTATCCTACAAATTTACATTACTTCATCCTTGATTCCATCTTATCGGTGTTGTATCTTCTAACATGGGTAGAGTAGCCCCAAATATTAATAACCTTAAGATCAAGCTTCTTCCTTTTTTATATCTCAAATGGTTTAGACACTACCGACCTAGATGAAACTCTATTAAGAAGGTAAGTTGTGGTCTCTATGGCATATCCCCATAATGAGATGGGTAGGTCAGCGAAAATTATCATGGACGCACCATGTCTAACAGCATATGATTTCTTCTTTTTGATACACCATTGAGATGAGGTGGAACTACATATTTAAGTAATCTCCACCTCGATCTGATCGAAGAGTCCTATTACTTTTTCTAGTTTGATTCTCTACTTTATTTTTATCTTCCCTAAATTTCTTGAAGGCTTTGGACTCGTACGTCATTAAGCATACATATCTTTACTCAGAGAAATCATTAGTAAAAGTAATAAAGTAAGAGTAACCACATATGGCCTGAGTTGATATGAGACCACACGCATTACTTTGTATGAGTTCCAACAACACAATGGCTCTCTCTTTAGTTCCACTAGATGGAGAATTGGTCAACTTTCTATGAAGGTAAGATTCAAAAGTTGTATATAATTCAGTCGAATAGATCTGAGTATCCATCTTTAAATAACTTTTAAATTATTCCCTCATAGATATGACCTAGCCTATAATGTCATAGGTATGCACTGTTCACTTTATCTCGTTTCCTCTTGGACATACTTACATGCATAATGTGTGGAACAATATCCAACATAAATAAACCATTATATAATATTTCTCTAATGATGATCTTATCATCCAAAATTAATGAACAACTATTACTCTCAAAAACTAATCTATATCCACTAACTATCAAATATGAAATAAAAATAATATTTTTGATAATAGAATATATGTAGTAAGATGCATCTAATGCAATAGTAGCTCTACCAAGCATATGTCGAATGACCTTGCCCATAGCCACTACAATAACTTTTGCTCTATTGCTCATCTTAAGGTTTATTTCATCTCTTGCCAATTTCTTAGACCTTACTAAAATCTGCAACAAATTATAGATATGATAAGTACTCTCGGTATCCAATACTCATGTTTTATCATAAAAATCTGACAAATAGAGACTGATTATGAATGTACATAAAGCTTCTCCAAGCTTCTGTTTTGCCCTCTATGGCAGTTCCTCTTTCAATGTTCATCTTTGCCCAATAGAAGCACTGGCCTTTGTCCTTTGCCGGGTATTTCTTGGTAACATTTGTCTTACCTGGTTTGCCCTTGCCCTTCTTAAGGGACTTGTCAGCCTTCATTTTCTTTTTGGTCTCACTAATATAAAAAACTGGCTTCTCTTTCTTGATGGTACTTTCTGCCTCTCTCAATATATTGAGGAGCTCAAGAGAGTCACCTCAATTTTATTTATGTTAAAATTCATAATGAATTCTGAAAATGAGTCTAAGATGGATCGAAATACAAGATCCATACATAGGCTATCCTTTAGAACCATTCCTAGACTTATGAGCTTCTCAATCCACTGAATCATCCTCATGATATGGTTCTGAACCGATGTCCCCTCTATCATTTTCGCATGGAAGAGACTCTTGGATATATCATATCTTTGAGTTTTTTCCTATTCCTCAAATAGCTAGCGAAGATGAAGAATGATGAAATTGATATCCATGCTATCATATTACCTCTATAGCTCTAGAGTCATAGAAGCCAATATATAACACCTAACTATAGTGTAATCGTCTATGTACTTCATATAGCGATCGATCTCATCCTCGCTTGTCGCTTCCTCTGGCGTGGGCATAATCATGTCAACGACATATGTATTTTTTTCCACTGTGAGAATGATTCTTAAGTTATTGAGTCAATTCATGTAGTTTGGACCAGTGAGGCGGTTGACATAAAGTATGTCATGTAGGAGGATTGCAAGCAACATGTTTTAGACAAATAAGAGATGTAACATAAATAAATAACATATAGATTTTTGTAAAAAAGTAAATAATTAAGACATAAG
Organism: Ensete glaucum; assembly: GCA_021527575.1. Classification (NCBI taxonomy): domain Eukaryota; kingdom Viridiplantae; phylum Streptophyta; class Magnoliopsida; order Zingiberales; family Musaceae; genus Ensete; species Ensete glaucum. The sequence continues at coordinate 22,532,344 of CM038556.1, read as the reverse complement.
CTTCTATCTTAATCTACTCTCACTAGTTTTTGGGCTAGTCACGCAACACTCTCAACATGTGAAATGGAAGTCTCTAGTAGACTTATAATGAGGATCGAGATCCAATCGACACCTTAGTATAATCTCGAGGGATCGACCAATCACACTAGGCCTAAAAAGGTAGACAACCCTTGTCAATCATAACTTTTTATGATTCTTGTCTTATTCGGCCTCCGAACCATCATGGCTCGAGAGACTTGACTAACCATAATATTTAGTTAAGTCATCACCATCGTTACAAGATGAATCTGATTTGCTGATATGTCCTCAAAGGACTCGACCAAGCATACCATATCCTCATATCACCGGTGACATCTCTATATCATATGTAAGATCTCGAATTATAAGATAAGTGAGCCTCGAGGGACTCAACCAACTCAACCTATGTCGGGATTCAATTTCTTCCTATAACAATGGAAGGTCACATGGGTAAATCTAATTGCCTCTTGCTTATAAACTTAATATTATCGTAGGAGAGAGTTTTGATTCGATCTCCTAATATGATGTGTCACACACATACATCTTTAATATATATCTATATTATATGCAAATATATATAAGTATCTAGTAGGTGTACAAACATCCACATATCACACATATGAGCAATTACACTAGATGATCATGGACCACAGCCTAACATGGTTAGGCCTGTGCTAGTGGACTCAATCACTCACAACATAATCACAGCCTAATGTGATCATTCATCTCATTATCATTGGTTCCATTAGCATCTTGGTGCATCTTCATACATTACGATTGTCCGTCTCGGCCTCATGGGTCCCGCTAGTGTTAGGATCATAATGGTACTAAAAGATGGGATGAATTAGTGTTATCATAAAATGAATATAATTGTTCAAAGTTTGATTGATAAATTCATATGAAAATACGTTTAACCAAAAGTGTAAGTAAGGATAGTGAGTGATGTAAATCAATAAACAATAATAAAGCAAAGCAAGAAAAGGATGCAAATTGATTTATAGTGATTCGGTCATCGCAACCTATACTCACTCTAGGTTCCTCTTCCCTTAAGGGTACCGACTTTCACTACCGATCTTCTTTCCAATAGGTGAAGAACAATTACTATTGTTACAACCCTTCTCTCTTTAGCAAGCTCAAGAGAGAACCTTTGCACCAACTCTTATTCTTTTAATAAGCTTAGTAAAAGACCTTTATACCTCTCTTTTACAAAGGGTCTCGACCCTCCCACAACTTAGAAATACTTCTAAACTCAAGGAGAAAGAGGCTCAACCTATGCACAAAGAGCATTTACCTTGTTGCTATTTCCAAAGGTGATAACTCCTTCATTTAGGTTAGTGAGCTTAGAAAAATAAGTTGGATCTCTAGTCATATGCCTTGAGCATCAACTATCAAGGTACCATTTTGTGCTCATAGCCTTTATTTGGAGACAAATCTACAAGAAATATGGTCTTGATTTAGGTACCCATTTGACTTTGGGTCCCTCATGAAAAGCTCTACCTAATTTAACTAAGGGCATTATGTTGTTTATAGTTCTTTAGGAACCCAAATCAACTTATGTGGACTATACTTTCTAAATAAACACTTATAGGCAAAATGTCTTAATCTATCATAAATATTACATTTGAATTTACGCAAAGAGTAAAATGTAGGTACTCTAATGAAAATAGTTGACTTTTGTTGAGTGTTACCCACAAAGCCAATACCTTCTTTTCTATGGACATGACCTTTATTAGCAAGGATCATGTTTAGAGATTTATTGTCTATTTTAAATTTTTCTAAAGTTTATTGAAGTATGACATTTTACTTTCTAATTTTCTCCAGTATTTTATATTTAGTGCCAGAATTATACAATGTTGATGCTTCATGCATGTTTTCAAATTTACTAGTACGTAATGTATGTTCCTTCTTAAGTAATTTATAAGTTTTGCTAAGCTTCTTAAATTCATCAAGCAGTTCATGAAATGCATTTAACAATTAATCAAAAGTAAAGGAGTCTTAGGAAGATTTACTTACCTCGTCATGGATGGTTATGAGTGCGTAGTTAGCTACTTCTTCATTGTTGTCATCCCATGTTGCTGAAAAGGCTTTTTTTCTTATTTGGCACCTTTTTCTTCAACTATGGGCATTCACTTTTGAAATGCACTAGCTTCTTACATTCACAATATATTATATTATTATTTTTTAGTTTATTTTTATTTTTATGATTTTTGTTCTTTTTCATAAATTTTTTGAGTTTTCTTGTTAATAGTGTAAGATCATTGTTCTCATTACTCAAGGTTTCACTCAAAAAGTTATCTGTTGTTCTCAGTGTCAAGTCCTTCTTGTTCTTTGGAAGGTGTTCATCTTTGGTTCTCAAGGCAATGTCATTCCTGTTCTTCGGAAGATATTCTTCAAATTCATCATGAGCTTTGTAGCTCATTTCATAAGTCATCGAAGACCTAATTAGTTTTTCAAGAGGCAAGTTATTCAAATCTTTGACCTCTTATATATTAGTTACTTTCAGGTCCCAACTTTTAGGTAAAGATCTCAAAATTTTGTTAATAAGTTCAAGATTAGAATAAACTTTACTAAGAGATTTTAAACTATTGATGACATCCGTAAAGCGGGGTATATATGTTACCAATAGTCTCACTTGGTCTCATTTTATTCCTTTACCCTACTTGTGCCTTCATGTATAACTTCGAAAGTATACCAAATATTATAAGCTGAATCACAAGTAGAAACCTGATTAAAATTATTTTTATCTAAACTTTGGCATTTAACAAAAACATCTTTTTCTCATTATCATTCCAATCATTTATCAGATTAGATGACTTCTTAAAATCATTTTTGATAATATTCTATAGTTCAAAATCAATCGAAATAAAAAAGATACATATTCTAGTTTTCCAATATGTATAATATGTCCTATTAAACATAGGAGGATGTGTGATAGAGTATTCCTCATTAATATCAAATGAAGTCATTTACCCGCTTGGGTGATAATCCAATTGAGTATAACCCGCTCTGATATTAACTGTTATGATCAAGTTGGCACTAAGAGGTGACTTAGTGAAAGTGCAAGAAGGACTCGTTTCCAAAATTTTGCTTGACGTAAAGAAGAAATCAAAAACATTTATTAGAATTCATTGAAAACAAGTAATTGAGCGATTTAAACCAAATTCAGAAGAAGAATCTAGATTTAGTTACGGACTACTAAAATAAGAAAATAAGTTTTAAAAGAACAAATAAAGGAAAGCTCATAAATTTATAGTGGTTCGGCCAAAAGATTGACCTATGTCCACTTTTCGAGTCCTCCTTCGTCGAGGCCTGTCGGTGTTCACTAATGATTTTATTCTATGGGTAAAGATTAAAACCTCTTATACTTTTCTCTTTTTCACTGGTCCAAGAGGGGAACCTTTACAATTTTTTTTTCTCTCTTCTCTTAAACTCACTTTATACTTTGAAGCACTCAAGCGAACCTCTCAATTGATTTTTACAAAATTTTTCTAAGGATTTTGTTCACAATCTTAGCAATTTTCTTATAATCCCATCCTAGAATATTTGGGATATTTATAGACCCCAATTGGCTTCATAAATTGGAGCCAAAAATAAAAATTAAGCTTTACTAGAAAACCCATGTACCGACGATACCACCATTGGTAGTCACTTGAAAACCTGGGCAATAGTGGTACTACCACTAGGTAACCTAGGAATAGTATTTTCCCATACTATTCTGTACCCAAGGTGTATCTCCTATTGACTCATTTTCTGGTCAAATGAGCTCAACCTAAGCTTAAATCATAACCCAAAGTGGATCCAATTACCTTAATTGAGTTAATTTGGATTTCTCCATATCTAACTTAATTAGGACTTAATTATGATGCTAACTATAAGACATTATATAATTACAATCATTCTTGTCTAGCATGCAAATTGATCTTCCAAACTCCTAGCGAGCTTCCCGGCATCCTTCGACAAACTCCCGACAAGTATCTCGATCATCTTCTGGTGAACTCCCGGTGTGCTCCCAATAAGCTCCCAATCACCTTCAGTGAACTCCTAGTGAGCTCCCACTGCATTGTTTGAACCTGGTCCGATGCCTAAACTTGACTCTGGCCCAATATCAGATTGTATTACCTTTTTACAGTTGTAATGAATCTTGCATCATTTTCTCTAACACACAAGTTAGATTATAAAACCTATCAATTGATTTCATAATCAAAATTCGAGATTTAACATTTATCACTTACACTAATTCACCCCCTCTTAGTGCCAACTCGATCCTAACAGATCCATCGTGTGGATATCGCTAGAGAGAATAATGTTTGACCTTCTTCATCCTCTCCATCTTGATCTAGATTTTCATGGATATATGATCTTCCTAGGTAATTAATCTCTCACATATCGTAGTTTTCAGTTTTGTGGATTTTTTATACACTAATCTTTACATAATGATTTGATATATATGGGAAACATATTTTGTTTTCTTTCTTCCACTGCCCATCTGATGCTCCCGTTGGGTTTTCCAACACTCCCTGACCACAAACAAGTACTATCGGGGGTCGCTCAGCCCTTTTTTGAGCAATATGGTGTATGACACCCTAATAGAATCTCTGCTAACTAGTGTCTTCGAAATGAGGTTACGGTAGGTTCCTATATTTGGTCTCTTTTTTGTGGCTCTCTAATACTAACTTATCTATTTTTTAGCAGCATCATAATTACGTGATGGGCTTTGCAAATTAGAGTGGTGATGCTGAGATGTTGGTGTACAAGTTGTCCCGAGCAAATGAGGGTCTCTAGGTGAGAATTGCCAAGCTGGAGAAGAGGATTCCCTCAACGATTGAGGATGCCATGATCACTAAGACGATTGGTATGCTGTTGCAGGCCTGACAATAGTTGGGTTGAGCAGCATCTAGCAATCTTGTGGTGGAGGTTAGAGGATGCCCGGAGAACAATCTAGAGATGTGCTCTAATGAGTTGATGGCTACCAGGATGGAGGCCCAAGGGGCTAAAGAGCTCTGATGAGTTGATGGCTACCAGGATAGTGGCCTAAGAGGCTAAAGAGCTCTTAGAGGAGAAGCAATGTCGAGCTCATAATTTGGAGAGGGGGCTAACCATGACATATTAAGAATCAAAGAGGTTCCAATGGGGCTTGCTAAGATCGGGAAGGACTTCAAGGAAGACCCCTAGGAATAAGTGTCAAGGAAGACCCCTTCGCTTAACGACTAGAAGATCTTGACATCCCTAGGGAAGCGCAAGGCCCTTTTGACTATAGCCCTGACTTAACCTCCTCTTTTGATTGAATGCTTTGGTTTTATTTTTTATTTTTTTATCCTTTTTAAAGGATTCTAGTCTAGGTCTCCGGATGCGAGCTCTAGATTGTAAGCATCGTGTTGGTGCAAGCCTCTCTCCTTTAATGAAATTTTCTTTCTCAATGTCGTTGTGTCATGGGTTTTTGGTCGAGGATGTGCATTAAAGACATAATCCTTTTTGTTGATGTGCTATGCCCGAGGTAAAGCCATGCCTTCCATAATCTTAAGGCAATGAGTTCCCTTTTGGGTGTGGTCTCATCGAAGAGTTCTTTTTGGGGAGTTGGAAGAGTAGCCTCGGGTGGAAGGATTCGCCCGAGCTAACTTCTAGAGTGGCTTGGTGCTTAGCCATGGTACCTCAGGTCATGGGTATCCCCTCTTAGGGGTTTGTGTTGAGGTGGAAGCACCTTCTATATATACTTGTCACGCTCTAATACCAAATGTCATTAACTAACAAGCCAAAGGGGATGCCTCCTTGCTATAGTATTTGTTGGGAGGAATCATACATATATGTTATCGTGACATCGGAGCCTTCCTTCTAGCGTCAATCTAATGGGTCACATTTTATCCTGAGTTAAAATATTATCGCCTGATATCATTGATTGGGAAGCCAACACGACTTGGTTTGATCCCAAAGGTGAAGATCCATTCGAAGGGCTCGCTCCGGGGCAAGGGTGCGATTCAAGTAGGGAGTTGATATGGTAAGTAGACTCCCGATGTGTTGCTAGCTCACGGTGATGATCTTGTGGTCATCCTAAGACATGGCTTATCTATTGAAGGGAGCTCGGGGTCGTCCCGTGATGCGCCTCGACCATGCCTGAGAATATTCAACCTCATCCTGAGGTGCTTCTTAGATGCATCAGGGTCCTACATAAATTATCAATGATAGGGGATTTCCCGTCTGATCCTTTCGATGCTAAAGTTAGTCATATGAGATCCTCAAATATGAGTTCTAATAATTTAAAAAGAGTGAATCCTCTACCTATTTTCTTGTTTACAATATATTTTTATATCTTGTAGCAGCTAAACAAGTTTAAGATGTTATTTCTGGTCATAAAGGAAGAAAAAAGTTTATAATTGCCTTTGCCGAAGCTTGTGTTTTTATATCTTAAAAATTTGTACACGTACGTAGATGACTTGGATGGTGTTTACATGTCAACTGTTGATCAGTTCTGTATCACTATAGTTATGCTTCGAGGTGGATTTGCAGGTGATTAGCCGTTTATGTCCGACCAGTATCATCAGTATACTGATGTGAATTCAAGTTAATATACTGATCATTAACAGTTTAATCTTTGAAGTGCCATGAGTCGTCAGCATTGATAGGTTCAATTACATAAACTAGATATGATGCACCACCATGCCATAAATCTAAATCCAAAATTACATAGGCCAAAGGAGACGGAACAAAGTCTGAAGCTGTAACGGGCACATTGCAGGCGGCGACTTCCGCTGCCGGGAGCCCGTCACGGGACGCGGTGAATGCAGTGGCCGTCGCCGGAGACGGCACGGCGTACACGGGCTCAGCGGGCGGGAGAATCAGGGGTGGATGCGCTCCCTTGCCGACGGCGGCGCTGGCACAGGTTGGTGGCGACGCTGGAGCGGCACTGGTCGGCGGTGAACAGCGGCGACGGCGCTGTGCTATACTCGGGCGGCTGCGACAGGTCGATCTTGATGTGGGAGTGTGAGGAGTCGGCGGGCCACATGGCGGTGGCGGGGGCGCTGGGGGGGCACAGGAAGGCGATCCTACGCGTCGCCTGCGTCGACGACGTGCTCTTCAGCGGAAGCAGCGATCGGACGGTCCGGATTTGGCGCAGGGAAGGCGAACGAAAGGGCTACACGTGGCCGGAGTCGCTGGTAGCGGTTCGGATCGACTCGGGGAAGGAGGCTAAGGATGACGAGTATCGGGTTTGCAGTGGAAGTTCGGCTTCTAAAGAATCCGACCCGACGTGAAGAATATAAAAACAAATCGAAACAAAATCCTCTCCCCATTAAGGCTTTGGAATCCGAATCCAATTAGGAAAAGTCCGAATCTTCTGGATATGTTATCTCCCTTGTCGTTCTTGCACTCCACTTCTCACTCGTTCTTCTTGCTTCTCCCGACGAGTCCCCTGCTCAGATCAAAGCCTTCGCTGTAAGATCCTTAACCTTCTTCTTCCCATGTTCTTAACTTGGGTTTTCTGTCGCTATGGATTCGGGAGAGCACCGCGAGAACCCGGTGCCCTGCGCCAGCGCCTGCGGCTTCTTCGGCAGCCCCGCGACGCGCGGCCTGTGCTCTTGATGCTATCGAGACGTCTGCCTCATTGAGCAGCTCGAGAAGATGCGGCCGCCTTTGGCCGCTGCGGAGTCCGAGGCCGGGAGCCGGAAGGTCGCGGCCGCGCCGTCCTCCTCCTATCCCGGCGAGGAACACCCGAAGGCGGCGAACCGGTGCGGGCAGTGCAAGAAGAAGGTGAGGCTGTGCGCGAGGTTCGAGTGCCGGTGCGGGAGCACGTTCTGCGAGGCGCACCGCCTCCCGGAGACGCACGAGTGTGCGTTCGACTACAAGGCGCACGGGCGCGCGGCGATCGCCAAGGCCAACCCCGTCGTCGCGAAGGACAAGCTGCGGAGGATCTGAAGAAGTCGCAAGAATATTAATGGCGTCAATTAGATTAATCGAAGCAATGGATGATGATGATTTGGTATATGGCAGTTCAATTTGTATTGATTGGCATTGGAAAGAATTGGTGGGCATGGATTAATTTCCACAGATTAATAAATGAGCTTTTCTTTAGAACCCAAATTGATTCCTGAATTAGTAGTATTAATGAAACTGTAATGGAAAGATTAACTTCCTTCTTATGATTTTTGTTCCAAGGTAGCACAAGAAGGTACAATATTTATTTGCATTATGATAGAATACAACGAGGACCATTATATTACTAGGAATTTTCATTGGGCTTCTTCATACACCGGCTTGAAATTTCTACACGCAATCACTGCATAGAAGGGATCTGTCCTATATAACCCAATCGATCTCAGTATCCCACTAAGAAGTGAAGCATCAGCCTTTGGTGGTACATTCTTGACTATCTCAGGCTGTGTAAATCCATCCACGGATTGGAAGTACTGCACAACCAATTGAACTCGGCTGTAATCGCTCCCATCCCTCCATGCACTGATTGCTTTCTCATAAAATAGCCGATCACTGAAGCTTACAATGAACACCCCACCTGGTTTAAGAACCCTAAAAACCTCGGCAAATACCTGCAACAAGTGATTCACATACAGATGATCACAGTTCTGCCTAATAATGGGTGTGGACGCTAGTACGAAATAGGAACGGAAGTTCTAATTGGTACTTTGAAGTTGACTTGAAACCAGCATCGACAAGAAACTGAGTAGCTCAATGTTAGAACTCATCCATCATGAATATGATTGTGTTCGTCTCATACAGCTGTGTGAAGTGCCATGGAATCATCATGCAGTCTCTCCTGATCTATAAGATTTGTCAGAGATTAAACTGTTTAAGATAAATGAATGCTACTCCAAATATTAAGAATTTTGAATTGGGACTCCATATATTAGGTTCGGGAGCGAGCTTGTTTTAATTGCAAACCGTATGTGGAAGTGCTATTGTTCCTACTCAGAGACCAAGTTTGACGTCAACTCCAGTGGGACATTTTGCCGAGCGACCCCCGTGCATGAAACTCTACATTCAAACTCATCATATACTCGAATCATCGAACCGTACCTTCTCCGGCCACTGCAGGTACTGAACGCTGACGGCGATCACCACCGCATGGAAACTGCAATCCTCGAACTGGAGCTCCTGGTCACGGTTGAGGTCCTTGACGAAGAAATAGTCAAGCCTGGGGTTCCTGGCCAGCTCCTGGGCGTTGAGCCCGTGGCCGACCACTCGCTCGTACGCTACCTCCTGCGGCAGGTGGCTCACCCAGGAGCTCATGAGGTCCAGCACCGCCCACCCCGGCGCCAGGCGCTCCCGGTAGAGCCCCGTCAGAGCGGAGATGAAGGCGGCGTCGACGTGGTTCACGAAGCGGGGCAAGGCGTAGAAGTCCCGGTCGGGGGCGATGTTGAGCTTGGTCCGTCCCTCGCTGGTGAGGACGAGGCGCTTGATCTTGCCCGCGGTCCTGGAACGGTGGGAGTGAGAAGAGGAAACGGCAGCAATTTTGGGAGGGGGGGGAAGCAGGCGCACGGTCGCCATGGCTTTATCCCCTCATCTGCTCCGCAAGAGTTTGCGGCCTTAAGAGAGGCGCCGGTCGAGCCTCTCAAACGCTCTCGACTGAGTTGGACGGAACCTAATTGACACCACTAATGATTTGGGTTGAATTGCGAAGTCGTAACCCCATTGACACCACTAATTACATATAACATAGAAGAGAATAATAAAAAAGTATTTTTAATCTACAGTATTTTAGATATATATAATAATATTTATTTATATTGACTAAAATGTAAAATATAAATATTTTAAAATATTAAAAAATCTACTCTATCCCAATAAATCTCATTCTCATCTAATCTAAATTTAAACCTATATTTAGATCTTTTATTTTATCTAATATTAACTATTTAAATTATTTTAACACATCACCTTAATTCAAATAATTATAATTTAAAATTATTTTTAGATTAATTTTTTTTTACCAAAGCTTTGTGAGGGTATTCGAAAACTGATCCTCGGTGCTGTAATAGTCATCTTATGCTTTTCCTCATCTATATATTCTTATCTTCTTTTGTTTTTTTTCTTAGATCTATTACTTGAATTTTTTTTCTTGGCAATCATCTATGAGGATCTGGGGTGGATCAATATTTACAAGATTGAATCACTTTGGATACCAAGGCTTCATCTTTCTTTTCATTCTCTTAGTTTTCTTTATATTCTCATAAATATCTACTATCGTTGTATAGGTACATTCTTTGTTATCCTTATAATTTAGGGTCTTATCTTTTTTTTGTGCATGTGTCTCATCAACTATAGTTTCCTAATTATCATGACTTCCACCATCTAAGATAGTTTACATAAATCAATAAAAATTTAGATGATCATAATTTTTATATCATAACGTCAATTCATTAGTAGGAGTAGCATGCAAGAGAAAATCCAAAAATAATTAAAACACTTTATTTTTTATTATCCTCACAATTGTTATTAATTTATCAATTTTTTATCATAAATCAAGCATATTTCATCATAAAAAATAACATAATATTTTTTTCTCATTAGTTATCATAAGATTTTGTTTTAAATTAGGAACAAACACCACATCATTAATAATTTTTTTTATCAAATTTGGTGTTTGTTGCTTCCTTTTCATTTTACTTGAACCTTATTATCATTTCTTATCTGCATAGTAGATCTGGTTGAATCATTAAGTCTTTGGAATAAATTTTTGTTCCCTATCATGTGATTACTACAACCACTATTCAAAAACCATATGAATATTCTTTATTAGTGTTATAAAAGAAAATATTTTCTCCATCCTTTTTTATCATTATTTTTCTCATTATAATTTATTTAATTTTTATTCCAACAATCTTTTTCAAGATGGCTATATTTTTTATAGTAAGTGCAAATAGTAACATTTGAATTTTTATTTTTATACCAATAATCTTTTTTAATATATCTAATTTTTTATAATAAAAATATTATGGAATTTCTTTGTTATCTTCATTTGATCAGCATTGTCCTTTGCCATTTTGATCTATCCCTTGATGTTTGATTTGTAATTTTTTTTATTTTTATCTATTTTTATTTGAAGAATATGTTCTAAATTTTTATCTAAAAATTTATTCATTTTTGTTTCATAAACTAAGAAAGAGTCCATTAATTCATCAATAGACAATGCACTTGTATCTTTAGCTTCTTCTATAGTTGTAGATTTTATATCAAATTTTGGAGATAAACTTTATAAAAAATTTTCTTGTATAATTTGATCTTTTAGATTTTTATAATAAGATCTCATTTGATTTACAACATCAGAAACTTTTGAGAAGAAATCAATAATAGATTCAGAATCTTTCATCATAAGAGTTTCAAATTCACGTCGAAGAATTTGAAACCTTAAAATTTTTATCTTGTCTATGTCTCTAAACACTTTTTAATATTTTTCAAGCTTTGATGTCATCATGTTTATGAGAAATAAAGACTTATCTATTGATTGTGTTGAATATCAAATTTTAATGATGAAATCAATTGATGGATTTATGATCTAACCTTTTGTATTGGAGATAAGTGATGCAGGATTAACTACGACTAGAAAAAAAGTAAAATTGGGGGTATACCGAGGTTGCTAGTTAAGGAAGAATGTGTCATTGGGCTGGAGAGAAGATCGGGCATCGGGCCAGAAAAATTGGGGGTATACCGAGGTTGCTAGTTACAGGTGCCCTGCAAGCCAATCACGTGAGTGATGACACGTGTGACATAATGCACAATCATTCTGCTTATAATTATTATTGGTATATTCTCATATTATATTATCTGTTGTATATAAATATATTGTGATATCCTTGGTTTTTTATAATGAGAATTAGATCGTAATGAGATTATGATAATGAGATCGATTCGCCTTTAAACATAGATCTCGAATAATTTTGGTCATAGGTTACTCAGAGGGACATCGATATAACTAGACAAACCAGTGAACTATATACCTATCCATATGATAAAGGCGGTTAGTCTTATAGTTACTTATGTAGAGATACTAAGGATACAATACAATTATCATTGGAGAAAGAGTTCACTAATTAATCCACTTATAGAATATTGTATGGCTAATAATACATAATGTTATATAGTAATTCCATAATCCCAATTGGAATTGGTAAGTCAAAGAAATCCTTAGACTTGTTTAATGATACCTCAGACTCGAGACACCAAGGATATCTTATTTAAGTATTTCTTTCTTTGATGCCAACCTTATAGGTTTTAAATGTTTCAGATCTGGTATAATCGGTTATCGGGATTGATAGCTAACCTTACGAAGGTAATTAAGTATCAATAAACGATCATCCACTCTCAGTATTATGAGAGGAATATTCTTTGTGTGCTTGCTCAAACAAATCACTGGCTAGGGTCATTCAGATTGAGAGAGGAGTTCTCCAAGAAAATCTGATTAAAGTGAGACTCAAATGGATTTCATATGTGGTCTGAGAGGATCATGTCCAATATATAGTCTCTAGGATATTAGTTGGATAAGGAACTATAGATATACGGTAATTGTAGACAGATAGGTATGATGGATTTAATCCTCTTGTACTATCTAGGGACTATAGTGTAGTGGCCTAGTACGTCCATAGTCGATGAGTCGAGTGAATTATTATGGGGATAATAAGTCACTATATCAAAAGGAGGGCCAGCTCGATATTGAGCCTAGAGTGACACACACATATGATGGATACTTCAGTGAATAGAGGATTGGATATGAGTTATAATTCTTATCATATGAGACCCTACATTGATGGGCTCCTTGCATGAGACCTAATTAGAGGCTAAAGGAGATTATTAAATAAAGATCCAATATTCCAAGTTTAGTGAGTAATTAGATGGAGATATAATACCCACTAAGGTAAGATCCCTAGGGTTTTTGGTGGCTTTCTATAAATAGGAGGTAGGACGGCGACCCCCTCCTATCCTCCTCCCTCCCTCTGCACAAGAGTTACGAGATTTGTGGCTACGATTGGAGGAGTATCGTGCAGTAATCCATTGTGTGGATACTACTAGAGAGGAGGATGTTTAACTTCCTCCTTCATACATGATCTCCCTAAGTAAACAATCTCTCACACGATGCGATTTTCAGTTTTGCAGCTTTTTCTCATACCAATCTTTATACGATGATTTTGATCTATATAAAAAACCTATTTTATTTTAATCTTCTGCTATATATGTAATGTTCCCGTTGAGGTTTCTTAGTAGTATATCAGAGCCAAGATTGTTTGTACAAAAGATTGGTTTTAAATTGTGTATGATGAGATTGAATCACGTAGAACTGTTCTACGTGTTTGTTGCAACGATTGGCAATGAAGGTAGCTACCTACTAGCAAGGGGCGGCCACCTATAGGCTAGCTGCCTACAGGGGTGGCCGCCCATGGCTAAGCCCCTTGCAAGGGTGGTCGCTTGTGGCTAAGCCCGTTGCAGGGGCGGCCAAGCTGCCTACAAGGGCTATCGGTTGTGGTAGGGGCCACCTACGGGCAGATCAACGCCCCTTGCGGGGGCAACGCCTACGGGCGGGCCACCTACGACCAGGTGGCCTCATGAAATGGCACTGCCCACCTGTAGGGGCTGCCGCCTAAGGACTGTGGCAACCGCTCGCGGGGCCAGAGGTGATCGCTGGCGGTAGCAGTTGCAAGAATAAGGGCAGTAAGGGTTAGGGTTTTCTTGATGGTAAAAAGATGATAATAACCTAGGAATTGAGAAATTCTAGGGTTTGTCCTTTTGTCAAGAATTTCGAAAACACCCATAATAGTTCTGAAAATTTCGAGGTCTATCCTCTTGTCCAAAATTTTGAAAATGCCCTTGACAATTCTAGAAATTTTAGACATGTCTTGATTTTTAATAATCTTATATGGTGACGTGGACATGTGATATATAATGTGGATGGATGATCATGAGCTATGTGATAGGATGTGTGTATATGTGATTATTATTATTATTAGAGCATGCGAGCCTTTGTTTTTCTTATTTATTATCGGGTCTGCATACTTGTGATTATTTTGTAATTATACATAGAGGTACAATGGGAGCGTAGAGGTAATAGTGGGACTCACGACGTCGTGGTGGGAGATTATGATGCATGGTGATGCGACGAGGATCCGATGGAACCGATGATTATGAGATCAATGATCATAGGACATGGAGATGCGTCGATGCACACATAGATCATATTATGAGTGATTATGCCCATTGGCTCGGGCTTAATTATATTATGTGACAGCTCATAATTATCCAGTGTGGCTTACATATGTGATATATGACACACACACACACACACACACATATATATATATATATATATATATATATATATATATATATATATATATATATATATATGTATATAATATAGATATATATTTAATATGTATATGCGTGACACGATATATTAGGAGGCCAATACAAAATAAAAATCCCTTCTATGATAATATTAAATGGTGAGCGTGAGGCACCAAGATGAACCTACATTACCTTATATCATTATAGGAAGAAATTGAATCAAGACATAGGTTGAATTGGTTGAGTCACTCGAGACTCACCTATCTATGTAATCAATATCTTACCTATGATATAGAGATGTCACCGGTAACCTGAGGGCATAGTATGCTTGGTCGAGTCACTCGAGAGCATATCATCGAATTAGACTTATCTTGTAATAATAGCGATGACTTAACTGAATTTTATGGTTGGTCGAGCAGTCAAGACCTTGATGATTCATAGGCCAAATATGTTTAGAATCACAAGTTGTGATTGGCAAGAGTTGTCTACCTTTCGAGCTTAGTGTAATTGGTCGAGTTACAGAGGTTTCATTAAGACACTAATTGGATCTCGATCCCCACTAGAACTCTATCGGAGACTTTCATTTTACGTGCTGAGAGTGTCGCGTGATTCGCTAGGAAAATAGTATGATACATTAAGGTAAAAGTCCATATTTTCATTAGTTTTTCATAAAATCTATATTTTATTTATTTATGCTATATCTTGTTTGTCAGAAATATGTCGCTCGTAAACCCCTTGCATAGCATACTTGATGCCAACTGCCTTGGTGATCCTAATTACACGGATTGACTCCATAATTTAAGAATTATTCTCACTACGGAGAAAATTACATACGTTCTTGATATAATTATGCTTACGTCGGAAGAAGGGGCAAACAAGGATGAGATCGCTTGATATGTGAAGTATATAGATGATTTCACATTGGCAAAATATTATATATTTTCCTCATTGACTCATGAGTTACAAATGCAACATAAGAGCATGAATGCCAATTCTATCATTCTTCATCTCTACCAGCTATTTGAGAAACATGTAAGAACTCAAAGATATGAGATATCTAAGAGACTCTTCCAAGCTAGAATGATAGAAGGGACATCGGTTCAGAACCATATCCTAAAGATGATAGAGTGGATCGAGAAACTCATAGGTCTATGAATAGTCATAGAGGATAACTTGTGCATTGATCTTATACTTCAGTCCATGTCAGATTTTTTTTCTCACTTCATCATGAATTTTAAAATAAGAAAGTTTGAGGTGACTCTCCATGAGCTCTTCAATATGTTGAGGGAAGTTGAGAGTGTCATCAAGAAAAGAGAAGTCAGTTCTTTATATTAGTAATACCAAAAAGAAAAGGAAAGTCAGTAAGACCCTTAAGAAGGGAAAGGACAAAGAAAGACTGGATAAGGCAAAGATTATCAAGAAAAACCAGGTAAATGATAAAGGATAATACTTGAACTATAAGGATTATCTTACAAACAAGCTGAAATAGAAGCTTGGAGAAGCTTCAAGTATATTCATGATTAGTCTTCACTTGTAAGATTTTCATGATAATACATGAGTATTGGATACCAATAGTGCTTATAATATCTACAATTCATTACAGGTTCTGACAAGACCTAGGAGATTGTCCAGAGGTAAGATGAACCTCAAGATAGGCAATGAAGCAAGAGTTGCTATAGTTGCCCGTTGGAGAGGTCACTATACATCTACCTAGTGGAGCTATCATAACATTAGATGCATGTTATTTTATTCTCTCTATTATCAAAAATATTATTTCATCTCTTGTTTAACAATTAATTGATATAAATTGATTTTTGAGAAGAATAGTTGTTCAATAATTATGGATGATGAGATCATCACTAGAGAGACCCTGATAAATGGCTTATATGTATTAGACACTTCTTCACACATCATGAATATAAATACATCCAAGAAGAAAAGAGATGAGGTAAACAATACATACCTATAACATTATAGGCTAGGTTATATATATGAAGGAAGGATTCAAATGTTACTGAAAGATGGATACTTGGATCCATTTGACTATGAGTCATATGCAACTTGCGAACCTTGTCTTCATAGGAAGATGACCAACTCTCCTTTTAGTAGAACTAGAGAGAGAGCCACTGAATTATTATAACTCGTACATAAAGTCTAAGGCCTTTAAGAAATTCAGGGAATATAAGAATGAGATAGAGAACCAGATTAAAAAGAGTATTAAAACTCTTCGATCAGATCGAGGAGGAGAATACTTAATTACCGAGTTCACCCAGTTCCTTAGGGACCATGAGATTCTATCTAAGTGGATACCTCCTTATACGTCTCAGCTCAATGGTGTACTAGAAAGGAGAAATTACACACTGTTAGACATGGTGCGATCCATGATGAGATTCGCTAACGTGCCCATCTTATTCTGAGGATACGCCTTACAGACTGCAGTTTACCTTCTAAACAGAGTTTCATCAAAGTCGATAGTGTCTACACCATATGAGATATAAAAAGGAAAGAAGCCTAATCTTAAGGTGGTTAAGATTTGGGATTATCCTGCCCACGTTAGAAGACATAACTCCGACAAGTTGGAATCAAGGACGGAACAGTGTATGTTTATAGGATATCCTAAGGAGACTTTAGGGTATTACTTTTATTATCTCGCGGACCGAAGGTATTTGTTACTAAGAGAGCTATGTTTCTTGAGAAGGAACATATTCTTAGTGGAAATAGTGGGAGTGAGATAGAGTTGAGTGAGGTTAAAGAACCTAGCTCAAGCACCGTTCCAGAGTCTAAGTCTATTCAATTACCTAACACGCAAGTTATAACTTTGCGTAAGTCTAGTAGAATATCTCATCCTCCTGAAAGATATATGGTACATATCAGTTTAGTAGACTCTTAGGATATTGATCCTCAGACCTAAGAGGAGACTATTATGAGTATAGACTCCTGGAAGTAGCAAGAAGTCATGAATTCTGAGATGGATTCTATGTACTCCAACAAGGTTTGGAATCTTGTGGATATACTTGAGGATATCGTATCTATTGGCTACAAATGGATCTTTAAGAAGAAGATCAGAATGAATGGAAAGGTGGAGACCTATAAAGCAAGGTTGGTAGCTAACATATATCGTCAAAGTCAAGAAGTTAATTATGATAAAACCTTTTCACCCATAGCCATGCTTAAATATATTATAATTCTTTAGCCAATTACAACATATTATGATTATGAGATATGACAAATGCATGTGAAAATGATATTCCTTAATTTCAACCTCTAGGAGGAGGTGTATACGATACAGCCAAAGGAATTCATATTCAGAGAGAGTTTAGATAAAGTGTGCAGGTTGCTTGGGTCCATTTATGGATTGAAGCAAGCTTACCAAAGTTAGAACATAAGATTTGATGAGGCGATCAAATCTTATTCCTTCGTTAAGAATAAAGATAAGCCTTATGTGTATAGAAAGGTAAGCAGAAGCGCTATTACCTTCTTGGTGTTATATGTGGATGACATCCTAATCATTGGGAATAATGTAAGAATACTCTCCACTGTAAAGGCTTGGCTATCCAAAACTTCTCTATGAAGGACTTAGAGAAAGCATCCTATATTTTGAGGATTTGGATCTATATAGATAGATCCAAGAGGATACTTGGTTTGTCCCAATCTAGGTACATAGACTCCATTATCAAAAGATTTGATATAAAAAATTTCAAGAAAAGTCTTATACCGATAAAATATAGAATATCACTTTCTAGGAGTATGTCCCTAAAGATACCTGAAAAAAGGGCAAACATAGATAGGATACTCAATGCCTCAACGATAAGGTTTATCGTGTATGTTATGCTATATACCAAGCTTGATATAGCGCATGCTCTGAGTGTCACAAGTAAGTATCAGGTGGATCCAGGTTTGGAACACTAAAAGACAGTAAAGTGTATCCTTAAGTACTTGAAAAAGACTAATAATATTTTACTGGTTATATGGAGAAGGTAACCTTCAGGTTGAGGGCTACATGGACTCAAATTTTTAGTCTGACATTAATAATAGTAAGTTAAACTTAGGATATATTTTACCTTGAATGGAGGAGTAGTAAGCTGAAAAAGTTCCAAGCAAGATACTATTACTGACTCGACCATAGAGGTAGAGTACATTGCTATAGTAGAAGCATCAAAGGAAGGGGTGTGGATGAAGAAGTTCATCAGGGATTTAGGAGTCGTACCGAGTAGGGTTGAGTCGATTCTCATATAATGTGACAACAACAAGACAATCGCTCAAGCGAAGGAACCCATGTCTCATCAGAAGTCTAAGCACGTTCTGAAGAGATTCCATCTAATCAGAGAGAAAATAACCCATAAAGATATAACACTAGAAAGAGTTCCATCCAAAGATAACATTATAGATCCACTAACGAAGCCATTGACTTAGATTATATTTGAGTGTCACAGGGTTTGATGGGAATCAGACATAGTTGATTAGCTTTAGGTTAAGTAGGAGATTGCTGATTACAAGTACCCTACAAGCTAATTACATAAGTAATGACACGTGTGACACGTTGCATGATCTTTTTACTTATGATTATTATTAGCATATTCTCATATTATATTATATTATATTATATTATATTATATATATATATATATATATATATATATATATATATATATATATTGTGATGTCCTTGGTTATATGCAATGGGAATCAGATCATGATAAGATCACGATAATGAGATCGATTCACTTTTAAACACAAATCTCAAATAATCCCGGTCATAGCTTACTCGAGAGGGACATCGAGATAACCAGACATATTAGTGTATTGTATATCTATCCATATGATGGAGGTAGTTGGTCTCATAGCTACTTGTGTAGAGACGCTAAGGATACAATACAAGTGCTTATTGGAGAACGAGTTCACTGATTGATATACTTATGGAATATTGTATAGTTAATGATACCTAATGTCAGATAGTGATTTTGTAATCGCAATTGTGCCTCTGGTTCTTAGATTTAAGACACCTTTTGATGTCTTATTTGAGTACGTCTTTCTTTAATGTCGAACTTACAGGTTTGAAAAGTTTCAGATCTAGTACAATTGGTTATCGGGATTGATAGCCAACCTTATGAAAGCAATTGAGTGTTAATAAAGGATCATCCACTCTCCGTATCATGTGTGCTTACTTAAACAAATACCTGGCCAGAGTTATTCAGATTGAGAGAGAATAAGTTCTTTGAGAAAATTCGATTAGAGTGAGACTCGAATGAATTCTATATGTGACCTGATAGGACCATGTTTGATATATAGTATCTAGGATATTAGTTAAATTATGGACTATAGATACACAGTAACTGTGGATAAACAGGTCCGATGGATTTGATCCCCTTGTATCATCCAAGAACTATAGCGTAGTGACCTAGTACGTCCATAGTCGATGAGTTAAGTGAATTGTTATAGGGATAATAATTCACTATATCAGAAAGAGTTCTAATAGGAGCGGCTCATGGCCAGATCGATATTGTACTTAGAGGATCACACACATATGATAGATACTTCATCGAATAGAGGATTGGATATAAGTTATCCAATTAACCTATGTTCTTTTCAGATTAGACCGTACATTGATGGGCTCCTTGCATGAGGCCCAATTAGAGGCCAAAGGAGATTATTAGATAGAGATTCAATAATCTAAGATTAGTGGGTAATTGGATAAATATCCAATACCCACTAAGGTAGGATCCCTAGGTTTTTGGTAGCTTTATATAAATAGGAGATAGGGGTGGCATATAGATGATAGGTTATACCTTTGGTCGCCCCCTCCTATTTTTCTACCTCCATCTGTCCAAGAGTTACAAGATTTATGACTGTGATTGAAGGAGTATCACTACAGCAATCTATCGTATGGATATCACTAGAGAGGAAGACATTTGTGCTCCTTCATCCTCTCCATTCGGATCTAAAAAAATAGGGATATATGATATCCCTAGGTAAATAATCTCTCACATGATGTAGTTTCTAGTTTTATGACTTTTTCTCACACCAATCTTTGTATGACGATTTTGATCTACTTAAGAAATCATTTTTATTTTGATCTTCCTCTATGCATGTGATGCTCCTGCTGAGGTTTCCCGATAGAGGCTTCAGACAATATGGTGGGAGCTCATCAGGATTTCACTAGAGGTTGCCGGGAGTTCATCGGAAGGAGATCGGGAGCTCACCGAAAGAATGCCGAGAGTTCACTGAAAGATTAATTGACATATCAGATAGTGAAGATTAGTATAATTATATTTATCTTTAAAGTGTCGTACTTATTATCTTGATTAGATTTAGTTTTACTAACTCAATTAGGAGCCAATCGAGTCCACTTTGGGTTTGATTTGAGCTTATCATAGAACTCATTTCGTTAACATAGAAGAAGGTCAACAAAAGGTATAACTCAAGTATGAAATAGTACTTTTTAATACATTTTTCGGGATTTGAGTGGTGGTACCACTAGTGGGCGACAGTCATACAGCCCAAGTGATGATCGTACCGGCACCGCCAAAGTTTTTAGGCAACTTCCGACGATAGTAATGCTAGTGTCGATGGTAATACTAGTCGTATCTAGATTTTTCAGAGAAATATTGAATTTTTGCTTTAATCTTTTAAACCAATTGAGGTCTATAAATACCCCAAATATTCCTGCATGGAAAAGTAAGAAAGTGCTAAAAAAGTGGGTAAAATACTTGGGTAAATTATGTGAAAATTAATTGAGAGCTTCACTTTATCTTTCAAGTAGAAAGTGAGTTTAAGAGAAGGGTTGATTGAGTTGTAAAGGTTGATCTCTTGATCCTGAGAAAAGAAGAGTATAAATGTTATTCTCCTAAGCCTGTGAAAAAGAAAATGGTGTGTAAAAGGGGTGTTTGATTTCGCTCGTAAAAGAAGATAGATAGTGAACATCGGTTGGCCTCGAGTGAAGAGGGATCGAGAGTGGATGTAGGTCAAAGTTTTTGACTGAACCACTATAAAATACTATGAGCATCTATTTCTTATCCTAGCTTATAACTAGTTCTAAGAAAAGCTTAACCTTCTCCATTCGATTTTAAATCATTCTCTAATTTGCTCTTAACGAATTCTAATCAAAAGTACTTTTGATTTTTGTTTTAATTCAAGTGAAAAATTTTTAACTGAATTTTTCTTTTAACACTTACACTGATTAACCCCCTACCCTCTCTTAGTGCCAACTCGATCCTAACAAATTATTATAGCATATAAAGAGCTATATTTTTCTATACTCTCATTTTATATGATCTTTAGTAATATTTATAATCCTGTAGATCATACTAGACAAAACTATCTTCTATTAAATTTTATAATCCATATGAAATAAATAGAGCTTTTATCTTAATAACTCAAAATTGATAATGATCATTTTTGAAGATAAAAAAATTGATAAGGAACACTTAGTCTATCATATTCCTTTTTAGATTTTTAAAATCTTAAATTTCTTTTATTTTTAATCGATATACTCTTGATTTTTTTTAAAAGAGGCTATGATATAATTATTGACTTTTTAAATAAAATTTTAGATAAATAGATAAAAATAATAATAGAGTAAACTAGAAATACTTGCACAAATTCATCTAACAATTTATATTAACTAAAAGATATAGTATAAATATTTTAAAATACTAAAACATATATTATATTCTAATAAATCTCATCCTCATCTAATCAAAACTTAAAATTGAAATTGAAATTTATTTTATTTTATTTAATATTTAATTATTTGAATTATTCGGATAACCAGTAACACGTGTATGGAACTACTTCTTTCCGTTGGCTCTCTGCTCTGCAAGTGTACTTCCTTGCAAGCTCTGCCGGCAAACTTTTGCCTCCTCGTCTTTAAAACTTGGGAATCAGTCCTTCATCTCACACCAGAATTTGCTGCAAAAAGGACTCGAATGGTGGCCGTAGTGGAGGTTTCGCAAGGTAATTACGATGCAAAAATGAATGGCGATAAGAGGCGTCAGCGGAAAGTGAGAGGAGACCCTAACTTCATATCGACACATACGGCACCCAATAGCATTTTTTAGGCAAGGCCGCCTGTCCGGGTATTTGTAAGAGATAGAGAGAAAAGAAGCTGTATGGGGAGGAGGAATACACTTAGGGAATAATAGCGTGTGTCACACAGAGAGAAACATGTGTGGAGCATAGATATAGTTGTTGATATTCAAAATAATAAGAATAAAAGTAGAGTAGCACAACTTATACTTTAGAATAAGATAATAAGAATAAGGATAAGAATATATAATGAAAATGGTGTTAATCGGACTTGCACCAACAACTAAGGCTTCTTCCCTAACTCTTAACTGTCCTGTGTCTCTGACTCTTCCAATCCATACTTGTATTCTCCCTAACTCTCTCTACCTACAACCTTGCTTTGTTCACTTGAAAACTAGATCTCGCTTTTTATTCTGTCGCTACTTACATTGATTCTGACTGTCTTGTTTATACGTTTGACTCCCCTTGCTTTAGGGCTGACATCACCACTAACGAGAACCTAGCTACCTACTTCAAAGCAAACTATCCTTTGTTTAAGTCTGATTCCTGTACTAATAAAAAAAGAAACTATTAGCAAACAAGTCTACTATCTATCCATACTTGACTCTTTACCGTACCGTCTTTGATTTTAAATCTACTGCTAATGATGTTGTTTACTTATATTAATATGTATGATAATGATACCAGTACCGAATACAATATCGGAATGAGACTCAAAAGAAATAATTGCACTTGGGCGTAAGAGAATCGGACTTAGACTAGATCAAAAATCCTACTTCACTTTTTTCTTGTGCAATGGGTGGATCTTCATGGAGTGGGGGTATTCAAAAAGGAGAGCTAAGCTTATAGATGAGGCCGACAAGGAAGTAGAGCACCCACGCTGAACCTTCCTGTTCACCCAACCTAACTGGCGGACCAGGTCACTAACCCACCTAGGTAGAATAATATGATAGAAGGAAGAGGGGGTAACTAACCAACCTAATGCTGGTACTCTCCACTAGTGCTAGTACTCTCCAGTAGGAAACTCCATTCTTAGTTTAGTTTTTAGGGGATCAATTCCATTCTGATTTTTTGATGTCATTTACTTTATATTATTTTCTTATAGAATCTATGCTCAACTAATAATCTATTTTAGAATCTATGTTCAACTAAATCAACAAAGCTTAACGATAAGAACTAAAACCTGCGAGCTAAAGTGCAAGCCAAAGATGCTTCCTAATACGTTTAAGACTTAATAGACACAAGCAGCACAATCAACGCTTAAGTCAAACAGACCCACTTGCTACTTATGATCCCTTGCCAACAATAACAAGGCACTGGCACCCTTATTTTCTTTATTCTCTGGTCTAACTTTCTGTTCTGCAAGAGAAGTTATTGACTCTTACGTAAGAAGATAGAGCTGGATCAGGTACTGGCTTGACTCGGCAATAGAATCAATTTCTTATGAAGCTCCCGTTAGCACCCCAAGATCAGAAACTGTGGAAGCTGTTTAAAGAGAAGAATAAGGATAAGTATCTTAAGCTGTAGATGGCAGAGTTCCATTCCAGATTCCAGTAGAGTTCCCGAAGCAGGATATGAATGAAGCTGTTAATCAAGTTGAAAGATCAGGATCAAAATAAGATGGAAATTCAGTGTTAGTCGACTTGGCGCAAGAAAGTTGTTTCGCGAATACCTTAATGCGAAATTGCCCCCATAAGAGTCCTTCCCCTAGGTTAAACTAACGCATAAAGGCCCTTCTCCTCTTTCTTGTCCTACTTACGATCAAAGTAGTTTCTCCGTTACAAGTGTTTATTGCTTAGTTGTTTGTTCCCTTGCTTATTGCTTATTCTCTAAAGAGTAGAAGATAGAAAGATGATTACTTTGAACAAAATACTAATTACTCCCCCACGGAGTGGTAACCAATCAGCGAAACACGTAGTTAGTACCCCGAAACAATAAGTTGATTTGCTTGTTCCCCGAAAGTAAGCAGTGAGCATTAGGAAAGTACGAAAGTAAGCAGTAAGCAATAGCGCGTTGCTTGTTCCTAAGTGCCCTTAGTCGTTAGTGAGTGAGTTGTATGGTTTTCAAGCGCAAAGTAAGAAAATAATGAAGTAAGAAAAGAACTGAAAGCACAAATACAAGGATAACTTAAGTGCGTAACTGCATTCTAACACTGCTTTGCAAATCAAACTCATATCATGGGTGCACCCCGAACTATAGAATGGAATTGAGCTACATCCTAGGAACAGCAAGATACTAAGGAACAGGGGCAGCAAGATATTAGGAAAAATGCGTTAGAACTTTTGTGTACCTAAATTACCTTTTGATTTGCCATAAGACTCGTTTCACTTGGATAAAACTTAGAGGTTGGTTTGGTTTACAGCTCCCCGTAGTACTGAAGTAGACTCCCCTTTGTTTGCAAGTGTTATAGAAAGCGCTATAGTATTGAATACTTGTTCCCGCTGCGCTTCCTTTAGCCTCTCTCGTTTTATCCTGCTATTTTTATACTTTAATAACATATAGGCGCATCCCGAACTCGTATTGAAGTGGAAGTTAAGAATGTCATTGAACCGCTTATTCCTGACTTTAAGTAAGCACCACTATCCATACACTTATCCCTATACTCAAGTATTTTTTTGTATTCTTCCTTCTTGCTTGCCGTTGCTTGTTTAATTATACGTTTGCTTGTAGGAACTCATTCTCCTTACTTTACTAACCCCTTCAATAGACTGACTGTTGACTGCTTACTTTCCTCCAAAGCTCACGTAAGCACCCCCGCACCCTTGAATGATTATAAGGAATTGAGTGCGGCACACTACTTATATTAGGGTAAATAATAATAACTTATAGAATTTAGGGTGAATAATAAGAATAAGTATTGCTTCTAAACTCATATAGCGCTTGGCTTAGGAAGAAAAATGAATAGACTGTTCTGCTAAACTCATGTAATATAGTAGTTACATAACACTGCTTGTTCAATAGCCAGCTACAAGACGTTAAGAAAGTGAATCAGTGTTAGCGACGGACGAAAGACAATCAATCAGTTCTATTAGACTTTAATCATATCCACGAGAATGGACTGTTCCTGGTTGCTAAGATTTAAGGTAGGATCTGATGTGGTAGGGAAATAAGAGGCTTGTGTTTAAGTCAAGAATCATAAACCGAAGTTATCGTTGTTGGCGATTCTAATCTAAGTTCTTTGAATGCAATTGAACAATTTCTGTTTGAATGCTTTGGTGCTTAGGAATAATATAAGGAAGCAAGTTCAGTTCAGAGAGATAGAATCCGTTGGCTGCTCGGAGCTGTTTAAAGATCAGAATACTTTCCGGAGTGGAGAGAGAGCAGAGAGTAGCACCATTGCTTGTTGGTTCTTTAATTCAAGTTGGTGTGGTGTCAGAAAAAGAAAAGAAAAGAATAACAATTTTGCTTCGTTAGCACATTGTCAATCAGTATCTGGGTGTGCCAAGTTGTATAGGTTCGTTCGGGTTCAAGGTGAAGTAGAAAGAAAGTGATGCTGACTGACTCTATCCAGAAACCCTATAATTAAGTTCGTTCCCTTTCGTCAATCAAGTGGGTAAGGTAGGTGAACTACTGAAGCAAAGCCTTATACTGAAAGAAAAAGCCAGGAAATAGGCTGAAGGGAAAAAAGCAAAGGGGACAAGGGTGTTCAACGGGGCTGACGCGTAACAACCGAACACATAAGAAGTTATATACCGTTATAACTACCTATTGCCCTACTGACGCACCGAACACCGAACACAACAGGCAAATACAACAGGCAATAAAGAACTACTTAAAATACAAGGGATCCTACCGCCCTATACACATCTGCGGTTATCACTATAAAGAACTATATACTTGTTGCTTTGTTGCTGCCTGTTGAGCGTCTTGGCACCGTTTAAGTCGCTACCGCGACACATTAGTAGTTGGTTATACGTGTCTTGGTCTGGCGTGAAGGCTGCTAGTTCAGGGGTAGGGGTACTAAAGGTCCTCAGACTTCCAGGCGGTTTTCTTTTTGGCAGCAGTTCACCGTTGGATCTCGCTAATACAGCCTCCTATGGTTTTTGTTACCGAGATATCTTTTCTTTTTTCCCAAGGATTATTTGGGTAATCAGCTCCCATGCTGCAAACAGTCAAATCTTATCCTTGTAGCTATTCTTTCCTCGTGGGCAGGAAGCACACCAGCTACGTGCGTCGTGTGATTCCACTGTGTTTTTTGCACTTGACTGGGTGGACAGTTGACCGGAAGAGAACTTCGATTCCCCCGGCCAGCTGGCTAAGGCGTGCTTATCTTGTGTGACAACACGACAGAGCAAGTTGCTCTTCTAGTCGGGCAGCTGTGTGACAACACCACAGAGAAAGCTAGCTTTTGTGTAACATGCTATGGTCTCAACGCTCTTAAGAGGTAGTGATTAGTTGAAACGCGCTCTAAGCCCGCCTGCAGTTAGTAGGATTAGTCACAATATAAGCGGTACCATCCATCTTATCCTATTACCTATTAGGGCAGATGGGTAGATGACCCAAATTCAATTTATAATAGGTTTTAGTGAAGTTCACACCATAACTTCATTTATATTAGCTTAAACCCTAGATAGTGTGATTAGGATTGAGATTAAGAGGACAACGACGGTTGAAAATATGAGTGAGAGAAAGAAGACTGTAAATTGACAATAGGGATCAGAAAATAAGAGATTTAGGAAAGGGAAGAAGACAAGAACAGAAAAAGACTATTCTTAATCATTCATATCTCAGGTTAGATCATTTTGCAATGGATTCTTACTGTGATCTCTTGGGAAGGTTTTGGATATTGTGCTTAGTATTATAGTCCTTGTATCCCTGTGATTCTCTTGTGGCTATTGCCTTGATATGAACAATAAGCCTTGATATGGACAATTGTCCATATCATTGCCTTGATATGGACAATGATATGGACAATAATCATTCATATCTCATGTTAGATCATTTTGCAATGGATTCTTACTGTGATCTCTTGGGAAGGTTTTGGATATTGTGCTTAGTATTATAGTCCTTGTATCCCTGTGATTCTCTTGTGGCTATTGCCTTGATATGGACAATAAGCCTTAAAATCTGTATATCATTATTTTGATAGTGAATTTTCTCTAGCTTGTCCCATGGTTTTTATCCTTCGAGTTGAAAGGGTTTTTCACGTAAATCTTGGTGTTCATTTGATTGTGATTTCTGTTTGATTCCGCTGTGTGTGATGGTCTGTTAGTATTTGTTCGTATACAAAGTTTATTTCTATTTTATTCCCATCAACTGGTATCAGAGCAGGGTTTTTATGATATTTATCTTTTGTATTTGAACATGGAGGCTGATAATGTTCTAGCATTATTAGTTTAAACGGAAACAATTGGATGATATGAAAATCAAGAATGGAAGATCTCTTATATTGCAAAGATTTTTATGAACCTTTGCAATGAGATAGTGCAAAGCTCACAACTGTGACAGATGATGAGTGGAAGAGGTTAGATCGAAAAACTATTGGCTTTATTCGTCAATGGCTTGATGATAATGTCTTTCACTATGTTTCTACCGAAAGTTTTGCTTATGCTCTTTGGAAAAAGTTAGAAGGTCTTTATGAAAGAAAAACTACTGGAAATAAAGCTTTTTTGATCAGAAAACTTGTGAATTTGCAATATAAAGAGGGAACTTCTATTCCTGAGCATTTGAATGAAATGCAAAGTATTGCTAACTAGTTATCCTCTATGAAAATGTCTATTGATGATGAGTTACAAGCATTATTACTTCTCAGTTCTTTGCTAGAAAGTTAGGAGACACTGATGGTTTCCCTCGGTAATTCTGCACCAGATGATGTTGTCACCATGAGTCAAGTAACAAGCAGTTTGTTAAATAAGGAGTTGAGGAGAAAGAATTCAACAACTTCTCAGATTGATTCACAAGCACTTGTCTCAAAGAACAAAGGAAAGTCAAAGTCAAAGGATAAAAGTGGTTCACGCATAGGTAGAAGCAAGTCAAGATCAAGAAAATATATTGTTTGCTATAATTGTAGTGAGAAAGGACATTACAAGAATCAGTGCAAGTAACCTAAGAAGAATAAAAAAAAGAAAAAAGA
This sequence comes from Ensete glaucum, assembly GCA_021527575.1. NCBI lineage: Eukaryota > Viridiplantae > Streptophyta > Magnoliopsida > Zingiberales > Musaceae > Ensete > Ensete glaucum. The sequence continues at coordinate 22,503,948 of CM038556.1, read as the reverse complement.
AGTAGAGCATACAGAGTCAAAAGAGATTATCACAACTATAGTGCAAGGTAGTGATTATTTGATTTTATCTACTTCTGATGATATTTTTTCTTATGTGTGCTAGGATCTCGAGTGGATAATTGACACGGGTGCTTCTTATCATGCTACACCACGGAGGGAGTTATTTGCTACTTACAGGTCTAAACATTTTGGTGTTGTCAAGATGGACAACTGTGACACAACAGACATCATTGGTATAAGAGATATCCATATAAAACCCAACCTTGGCTGTAAGTTAGTGCTTAAGGATGTGAGACATGTGGTTGACTTACGAGTAAATTTAATTTCAGTTGGAAGGTTGGATGATGAAGACTTTGATGTCATATTTCACAAAAGGCAATAGAAGCTCAGTAAGGGTTCTTTTATTGTAGCTAATAGGAAGAAATATCATACCTTATACAGATTGCAGGCTAAAGCTTGTGGTGAGCAGTTGAATGCTACAGAGAAAGACTTCACCATGGAGTTGTGGCATAGGTGACTGGGACACATGAGCGAGAAGAGGCTACAATAACTTTCCAAGAGAGAGGTATTGTTAGACCTTAGAGGTACACGTTTGAACCCTTGTATTGATTGTTTTGCTAGTAAACAACATGAAGTTTCCTTTGTTAGTCATGATTTATCTAGAAAAATACATGCCTTGAACTGTGTCTATACAGATGTGTGTGGTCCTTTGAGGATAAAAACTCCTGGTAGATATGTTAATGTTCCTAGTATCAATGGTACACTTTATTTTGTTACTTTTATATATGACTTTTCTAGAAAAGTTTAGGCCTATACTTTGAAGACTAAAGATCAGGTTATTAATGTCTTCAAGGAGTTTCATGCCAGAGTTGAAAGGGAGATAGAAAGGCAATTGAAATGCATAAGATCGGATAATGGTGGTGAGTACATAGGATTATTTAATATTTATTGCAGGTCACATGACATCTAGCATAAGTTGACAGTTCCTACTACGCCTCAACATAATGCAATTACAGAGAGGATGAATCGCACCATCATGGAAAAGATCAGATGTATACTTTCACAGGTCAAGCTACCTAAAAGGTTTTGGGATGAGGCTTTGATGACTGCAGTTGATGTAATCAACTTATCACCATGTACAGCTCTAGATAGTGATATTATAAAGCATGTATGGTCAGGAAAAGATATCTTCTATAGACATTTATTTAAGATTGTTTGGATATCATGCATTTGCATATATTCTAGACAATGAGAGATCCAAGCTGGATGGTAAGACAAAAGAGTGTATTTTTCTTGGTTACTTACATGATCAGTTTGGTTACAGGCTTTGGGATCTAGAAAAGTAGAAGATGTTCAGAAGTAGAGATGTTGTCTTCTTTTAGGATCAAATCATTAAGGATTTGAAAAAGGAGGCACCAGTTAAGACTTCTGTAGAGGGATTTGTAGACTGTGACCTAGTTATTCCTCCAGTATATCTGGGTGATGGGGGAGATGTGCAGGAAGATGATGCAGAGCTAAATGTTGATCTACCAATAGGACATATTGAGCAGGAAGAAGAAAGAGAACAAGTTCTCATAGAACCTCAGTTAAGAAGATCTTCTAGACCATGTCAACTTTCCAAAAGATACTCTACAGATGAGTATGTGATGCTTACTGATACAGGTGAACCAGAGAGTTACTAGGAAGCAATTAAAAGTGAGCAGAAAAAGAAGTGGTTTATAGCTATGCAGAAAGAGATGGATTCTCTACAGAAGAATCACACATATGATTTAGTGCAACTACGAGAGGGAAGTAAGGCCTTTAAGAATAAGTGAATTTTCAGGTTGAAGACTCAAGAATATTGTCCTCAACCAAAGTACAAAGCTAGATTAGTTGTGAAAGACTTCAGTCAAAAGAAATGTATTGATTTTGAAAAAAAAATTCTCCTGTTGTTAAAATGTCTTATATCCGTGTTGCTCTTTGTATTGCTACTAACCTAGACTTGGAGATTTAGTAGTTAGATGTGAAAACAGATTTCCTTCATGGTGATTTGGAGGAGAAAATTTATATGGAGCAACCAGAAGGCTTTAAAGTTAAAGGTAAAGAAAATCTTGTCTGCAAGTTGAAAAAAAACTTGTATGGGCTGAAGCAAGCTCTAAGACAATAATATAAAATTTTTGATTTATTTATAATTAAAAATAAATATAAAAGAACAACTTCAGATCATTGTGTGTACATCAAACGATTTGGTGAGGATTTTTTTATTCTCTTACTTTTTGTTGATGACATGCTTATCCTTGGGAAAGATATGTTTATGATTGACAGGTTAAAGAAAGAATTGAGTGAGTCTTTTGTAATGAAAGATATAGGGCCAACAAAGCAAATACCTCGTGACAGAAGAAACAAGAAGATTTGGTTATCACAGGAGAAATATATTGAGAAGGTATTAGACATGCTCAGTATGAGCAATGCAAAGCTAATTGGTTCTCCTCTTGCAGGTCACTTCAAGTTGTGCTCAGATCAAAGTGCATCAAATGATGAGGAGAAGGAGAAAATGCAAAAGGTTCCTTATGCTTCAGCAGTTAGAAGTTTAATATACGCGATGGTATATACGAGGCCAGACATCGCATATGTAGTGGGTGTTGCTAGCAGATTTCTTACAAATCTAGGTAAAAAGCATTGGGCATTAGTGAAGTGGATTTTTAGATATCTCAGAGAAAGTTTTAAATTTTATCTAAGCTTTGAAGGTGGACCACCTGTATTGACAGGTTACACAGATGTAGATATGACAAGAGATATTGACACAAGAAAGTCCACATCAGGTTTTGTACTTACTTTTATAAGGAGAGTTGTCTCATGACAATCTAGACTACAAAGGTGTATTGCTCTCTCCACCATAGAGGTAGAATATATTACTGCTACAGAGGTTTGCAAAGAAATGTTATGGATGAAAGGATTCTTATAAGAATTGGGACTGAAATAGAAAAACTATATAGTGTATTGTAACAACCAAAGTGTCATCTATTTGTGCAATAACCCAACATTTCATTCCAAGTCAAAGCATATAGATGTCAGATATCACTGGATCAGAAATGTGCTTGAAGAGAAGCAATTACAACTTCAGAAAATTCACATAGATAATAATGAGACATACATGTTGACAAAGACTTTACCGAAAGAGAGATAAGAGATGTGCTGACAGTTGGTCGGTATGGCTTCACATTGAGGAGTTATGAAATAATATCCCTTATGGGCTGAAAGGGGAGGCTGTTGGGCAGATGACCTAGATTCAACCCATAATGGGCTTTAGTGAAGTCCACACCCTAGAACTTCACTTATATTAATCTAAACCCTAGATTATGTGGCTAGGGTTGAGATTAAGAGGGCAGCGATAGCTGAAAACGTGGGTGAGAGAAAGAAGACTGTAGATTGATAGTAGAGGTCAGAAAACAAGAGATCTAGAAAAGGGAAGAAGACAAGGACAGGAAAAGACTATTCTCAATCATTCATATCTCAGGTTAGATCATTTTACAGTAGATTCTTACTATGATCTCTTGGGAAGGTTTTGGATATTGTGCTTAGTATTATAGTCCTTGTATCCCTGTGATTCTCTTGTGGCTATTGCTTTGGTTTGAGCAATAAGCCTTGAGATCTGTATATTCATTATTTTGATAGTGGATTTTCTTTGGCTTATCCCTTGGTGTTTACCCTTTGAGTTGAAGGAGTTTATTATGTAAATCTTAGTATTCATTTGATTATAATTTTTGTTTGATTCCACTATATGTGATGGCCTGCTAGTATTTGTTCATATACAAAGTTTATTCCTATTTTATTCCCATCACTACCTACAGGGGGCCATCCATCCTAAAGTCGCCCGAAGAGGAACTGCAGTGATTTTGAATAGGAATCCTACAGCGATAAATATAATCCCCATAAAAATACCACTAGATTGAGCACTAGTGATTTCGTATCTAGTGAAAATCTTGGCTAATTAATCGAAGTGGGTAGCTCCAGTAGACCCATAGATCATGAAACAAATAGGGTGGGTAGGCCAAACTATACTACTAGACTGAACACCCCCCTCGTTACCATACGTGCAACTCTCACCGCATACGGCTCGCACAAAGACTCTTAATTCCATCCTGAGCCTTTTCATCCACCTATCCCTCTCCAATAAATCCTTGATCAAACTTGAATTGCTTAAAGAATATAACGTCAAGATAAGATAAAGTATAGAATCTATTAAATTATGTTAAGATAAGATAGAGTATAGAATATATTAAAAATATAGCATTGCTTCAAAACTAGAGGGCTAAGAGGCTGGGAATATCTAATGATCTTAGTAGTTCAACAACTTCTATAACTAGCATACGATATAATTGCCATCAATCTATCTTACGAAAGAGAAAGAGCTTCGATCGGCCTACGCTAACACCTACTTTCTCTTTTCTATTAAGTAAAGTCTACAACAACAATAAGTGGGAGAGATAGGATTTCAATGAAGTCTACAACAACAATAAGTGGGAGAGGCAGGATTTGAACCTACATAGAAAACCTTCAATAGATTTATAGTCTATCGCTTTTGACCACTCAGCTACTCTCCCCAGGCCTTACCTGAAATCAACTCAAGAAAGAAATCAATCAAGAATAAGAAGGATGGTGGCCTTCGTTCTTAATTAAGTGTTGGTTAAAGTGAAGAAGATTGAATAGAACTAAAAACTATTAGATTAGCTAGCGTGGAGGGAGACTAAGGGAATTGAGTAAGTTTATAACTATTTATGTAATGCAAGGGGCTTTACTTCGTGGAGTACTTACCCGTCATTGCACCTTCCCTAGCTCCCCATAGACAGAGCCTATTTGGAGGAAAGAGAGAGCCTATTCTCTAGAAAGACAGGCAGAGCCTATTCTCTTTAATGATGTCATTGAAAAGACCTATCTTGTGTTGTCAAAAGCCGCCCCATTGGTTTGAAGTGCAGATTATCTAGTTGCAGAAGCTACTAAGGGCCCGGCCTGAATTCTTCTTTTGTTGATAAAAGCATACTTTCTCTTCCACTGGACAAGCTCCCTTTCCTAACCCCGCACATCGGAGGCCGATCTACCTTATGTTATGGCTGGATATCAAAATGTTTATTGGCTCTTATTCTTTAACATTAATTGTGGAATATCACTTATTATGCTCAATCCCTTATTTTTGAGTGAGTCGAAGCGAGGGGGAAACAAATTGGGGCTTATGTTTATCAGGACCTTAGTTACGAGCTTCTGGAATACAAACAATGGGATCTTCGTCAAATTGATAATGTTGAGTGTGAAAATGAATTCGATTAGGAAAGTACAATGGCAAAAGGAAAGGAGATTACCTTAGCTCATTATTTGGTACAAATATCGGTGAAATGTAGAATCCATATTTATGCTCTTATTCCATAAGCTCTATAAGGCTTTCTTGGAGGAGACAAACCCTATCTATGATTATTTAGAAGTGAAGCATAATAGATCCGCACGCTTTGATAGAGCAAAAATGCCTAATTCTATTCTACTATACTATATTGAAATGCAAATCATCATTTCTTTTGAGACATTGGAATCCTTATCTATTTATTTGTATATGGACATCTATAGATCTTCGTGCCCTAGAATGACAATAGGAGGAAGTACTTTTCATTGTGTGGTTAGAAAAGAAAAAAAAATATCTACAATGATACAACAATGTATTGGGCCTGAGCCCCCCATGGGAATTCTTCAAGCTCTAGCAGATGGAACTAAACGACACTTTGAAAGAGGACCTTATCACGTCTAGAATAAATGTGAGTTTGTTTAGTATTGTTCCTCTATAGTGATCATATCCATTCTACTAATTATAGTGGTCATATCCATTCTACTAAGTTCTTTTAGTAATGTCTTTTGAGCATTTTAGACGATCTCAGTATAAATCTTTCCTTGTAGATCGCCCTTTCAAGTATTGCTTGCTCCTATTTGGCTTGATGGATATGGATGGAAACACACACACACACACACACACACACACACACACACACATACATATATATATATATATATATATATAAAATAATAAAATAAGATAAAGATAGATATGTTATTTCTTATAAAGGTCTCTATGAGCTGCTGCTGAATCTAATCTATTAGTTATTCAATACCTTAACTCTATGTGTGTTATCAATATCATGGAGTGTGATTAGTTGAACAATAACTTGTTACTTCTTAGAAGGAAGCAGTCACATAAAATTTGTTAAGCGATAAGATTAATGTAACAAATTTTAGCTAAGCTGTTGAGGGAAATTCTCAACAGTCTTATCCTTCCAATATTTTATTCTCCTATATAAATATGTACGAATAAAGAATAGATGATTTACTTATTTTCTTGATTTGTGATTCACCTGAGCAGTAATAGATGGGCTTGGAACCTTATCTTCATGCTTTAGATATGACTCGTAGTCATTCAACTTGCCTAGAGCAAGATCTCTTCTCGCTGTCAAACGGTAGCAAGTTTCCACCATTTTCGGTTACGTGCAGAAGCTGCTGTCGACTCCTACCCATCTACCATTGCAGTACATCTGCCTCTTCTATCGACAGGAACCAATGAGATCGACATTGATCTCTTGGCATCATCTATCCCTTTTCTGCAAAACCACATCTATGGAAGCTGGAGATGTATTCCTCCAGTAAATCTTCGGCCACGATCAACAACTGCAATCGCTCCTTTCAACCGGCAGCCTGTCGCTACCACCACCGCTGCCATGTAGCCGCAACCCTCTTCCTTTATTGGAGAGCACCTTGTCGTATCTTCCGATTTCTTCTTCCACGCGCAAACAGCAGCAAACCAGAGGCCTTTCTACTTCCTCCAACGACGACCTTACCGATGATGTTGTCCAATTGCGCCTTTCCTCTATCGATGGAACCTACAAGATCGACACCGACCTCCCAGCATCGTCTCTTCTTCTACTACTCGTGAAGCTGGCCAAGGTCCCCAATCGCGGGCGCACTCTCATTGCCCCATCAAGCTTGGCACCGCACCGATTCTGCCTAGCTGGATCGGTGCTAATCGCCTGCGCGGCCTCGCCAACGCTGCAACCGCGGCTCTTAGTCTCCCAGCCTCCTCCTCTACCTCTCCTGTGGAGGAGAGGATGATTGTCCATAGAGGTCATCCTCAGTAGTTCCTAATGAGCACCGCCATCTTCTTGCATCGCTGTCCTACTACCTGCTGCCGAAGCTACTGTACCTTGCTCTAGTTTCCACACAGTTGTGGCCCTCTTCTTCTGGTGGACAGTGCCTCGTCGATCTCCCAACGTCGGCAGTCATCGATTGCTCATTCCCTTCTTTGATGATTGATTAACTCCTCCCTTCACTATCTGCCTTTGCTCCCAATTGAGGTTAAAAAGTTAAAGAGAAGAGTAGTAAGCTGCTACATTTGCTCCTAGCTGCCTACCCGGTAACAACAGCCTTCTCTCATATCTCTACTGCCTCCTATAGTGGCCTATTTACATAGCCTGCATCCTTCTTTCTGGCACACACCGGATCTACAAGTCATTCATCACCGCATATCTTTCGGACCCAAAAATGATAGTGCTTGGTATCCTCTTCCCTAATGTCTTCGTCTTCTACCTCTCAAGTTTCAGTTATTGTTCCCGTAGGAAGCAATAGTGCTTCTCAACATACAGGGCTTGTATCTATTGATGCTGTAGCTCTCATCCCTGTCAAATTATCCAGAGGAGGAAACTACACATCCTGGCGTACTCAGTTTTCTAATCTCCTCTTTGGCTATGATTTACTAGGCTATATTGATGAATCTTTCAGTTGTACATCATCTATTCTTTATTTGTACCTATTTATATAGGAGAATAAAATATTAGAAGTATAAGACTATTGAGTATTTTCCTCAATAGGTTAGCTAAAAATTGTTACAGTAATCTTATCGCTTAACAAAAAATTAACATGTAGAGTCTGGCAGGTGGCAATCCGAACGTTAAAGCAGCAAAGGTTCTAGAATCCATCCCTTGCTACCTCGGATTAGGGAACCCCGGTTGTGGCTTCTCCACTCTACTAAAGTAGGCTACAATTTTTTCGTTTTAGGGAAGATTGTAGTCAAAGGGTTCTTTTTCATTTTCTTTTCCAATGTAATGGTTCTTCTTTATTGATTGCTTCAAATAAAGTAAATTGGAAATGATCTCAATGATGGAAAGGTCGAAATCTAGAGAGGGAAGGAAGATTGGCTAGGCCGACAGCAAGAGCACACAGAACATCCATCTATATGTTCCCATCTTCTTAACTCACTTCCGAGCCGAGGGAGCTATCGGTTTGGCACTGCTTACGAGAGGGCTTATTCTTTACTGCTTACGAGAAGGCTTATTCTTTACTGCTTACGAGAAGGCTTATTCTTTATAGTCAGAAATAGAGCGTTAGGTATCCTTCATTATCTGAGATGTCATCTTCTCCGCGGGAAGTCAAGAAGCTAGTCATGTATTCCGGGGATAAGGCTTGGATAAGGCTCCCGAGAGCTATTGCCCACTACATAGTACTTAATCTATAATAGAGTATATAAATCACAGTACTTAATCTATAACAGAGTATATAAATAATGGGTAATTAATAAATAGCAAAGATTTGGAATTAAGGTAATTCATAAATAGCAAAGGTGGACACTCGACTCTTCTATGCTATTTATTACCTATTTCATTCCTCTAGTCTAGAATAGTTGTCTTTTATTGCATGGATAGCCAGTCTGCAATGCTAGTGAGTATCATAACTTAGGAGTTTGTTTATAAAGAAAGAGGGCCAAGCACGGCCAGGTTCCTATGACAAAAATGAGTTATGGAGTTGATCGCTTCTGGAACTTGCTAAATAAGCTGTTGTATAGGGAACTTGCCAAATAAGCCGTATAGTATAGGGTCGGTCTGGAACTCGCTAATAAGCTGAATAGGGTTCTTTTCTTTTGCCTAGCTGAGTTCTTAAAGTAATAAGTCAGTTTAGAGTGATGTTATCTAATTATGGAATCAATGACTAATGTTCCATTCTTCAAGCAAGGGGAATAACTGCAGTACTTAGGTTGGCTGCCTTTACTCTATTCGTTCAACAAGTCAGGAGTCAGAGAGTTAGTTGTCCAGAGTCCGGTTAGTTCGTTCCGAGCTTATAGATGTTATCAGTGTAAAATCCTCTTTGCCTCTTTGTTGACCGCTCTCAATCAGGTGTTCAAGCCAAAAACTCTCGATCAGGTATTGCAATAAGCCCCACTCGTGGAAGAAAGGAAGGCGGGGGTCTAAGAATAAGAATGAAACTGCAAACAAAGAAACAGAAGAATGAGCTAGAACCGGAAGAAACAAAATCATTAGCTGGGTATGATAGAAATAAGTAACTAACCCCCAGTACGTGCTCTCAAGTAGGAAAGTAATCATTCCACCATCAATACAGAATTTGAGTAATGGAACGTTAAGACGAGAACTCCCAAATGGACCTGACTCCCATAGATTCAATTCCTGTTTGCGATAGAGGGCAAGTTTGAGTCAAAGTATCCCGGGGAAAGGTCAGCAACATCATTACCTGTTTGTTCGATATCAGTGTTTGAAGGTTGTCTAAGCCACTTTTTCTTAGTTGGGAACATGGCAACCCTTATCTTTCTAAAGGCTCTTTATATAGCATTGCAGTCTATAGATATCTTTTAATAACTCCCTTCTTTCTTCTCCCGTTAGTCACTCACTGACGCACTAGGAATTACGGAAAGCAGCTCACTAACGCCGAAAACAACGTCTTGCTTGGCGCAACAAGTTGCTTAATTCCCTATAACTCGCATATCTAATATGAGTTTCATTTCATCATTTATCTATTACTGATGCACATATCGCATATCAGAGAGGAATGTCAACAACTATTGCAACATGAAATTGACACTCAATCAGCACAGATCAATCCTATGATTAAAGAATGACCTTTTCCATAGAAGAAGATTAGAATCCCCCAATTATACTTTGGATTTTCCCGAACTAGACGCTCACTTAATTCATCATGTCATGTTAATCTCTATTTCTTGCACTACTAATAGAAGAAGCAAGTAACTCAACAGAAACGAGATCAGCAGTATCAACTTGGTATTGGTCTGAAGCAGGATAAGGAGTAGGATCCTGATCAGAGAAATAAGAAATGAGTTCTTAAAGTATAATTGTAGAAAGTAAGTAAGCAGTAGCTCGTCACGCGCAAGTGTCAGTAGCAAGCGAAGTGGGAAGGAAGGGAGTTTCATCTTATATATAGATCTGTTCTTATCCTTTTGTAGCGCCTAAAGCTTGTTGCAAATGAAAGATGGTGCACCACTTATGATAGGCTAAATAAAGTCACTAAACACCGATCCCATTATATTTCTTCTTATGCGCCAAGAAGATTAGTTTAATCCCTTGTTTGTTTCAGTAAAAGTCGAAGTAGAGTCATATAGGTAAGAAGCCGAAGATAGATCAAAAGCATAAGATATATATGAAGCAGAAGATAGAGCAAGATAAGTTGTCGAAGAAAGATATGAAACAGAATCAAAAGAAAGAGAATCTGCTGGATATAGATACAGATAATCTGATGGATATAGGTGTGTATATAGAGTAGGAACAAGATCATTTGTTGGCGACGAAGAGGGAGGGAACGGAACTAGAAGTCTATTATCTTTTGGTGCGGCGGTTGAGCATATGAGAACTATTTCTGTTTCTTAACTTCTAGCGGAGGTCGTGCAATTAGAACAAGCGACGGAATAAGCAAGGGTAGAAAGTATAGTAACGGCAAGGACAGGAAGAAAAGCCAAAGCAAAGTTCTCATACCCACCACGGAGCAGGGGTAAGATTCTATTACTTGCTTGGAAACTCTAGTTCGCGCAACAGGAGTTCATGTTTGAGTTGACGTTGACTCGCGCCTGTTTTAGGCTTCTTAATCCATTCCGTTTGGGCACTCCTTTATTATTCTATATGTGCCATATCATACCTGTAATTCGGATTTGTACCTATCACTCTTATTTTCGAATTTAGAGTGCAATTTGTACTTGATAGATGGAAGACTGGGTCAATTAGTTTCTAATATCCATTATACCCCTCTACGGCTAATTCCTCTGTTTCTGACTTTTCAACTAGATACTTGACTTGTAATCGAACAATCCTTTAAGCATAGAATCGACAACACAAGAACAAGAAGTACAAGGGTAGGGAACAAGCAGCAATAGGCATGTTAGCTTACTTCTTCAGGCAATCAACTATTTCAACTCGGGATTAAACTGTAGCTACTGATTCATTCGAGTCAGGTAATAAGAGAACAACCCCCATATTAAAAGCCCCGTTTTATCATTAGTAAGAATTTGTTTCAGTTACGCTTATCATAAGGGATTCGAACAACTGTTTCAATTAAACATAGTATCCAGAAGCACAGCTTGCGGAACTCACTTCAATATCCACGAGTTTCTTAGCTAAATAACAATTGGCATATAGAATGAATTCGTACCCTTGCCTTGCTTCTCACGGGTATAAACCTTCGGCGCATAAATAGGATATGCATTTAAAATAGATGCCCGAGTTATTACATGTATCATCATCGATACAAAAAGGGATTGAGTCATCTCTTTATCGATACAGAAATGGATCGCTTCTTTTACCCGAGCAAAAAAGAAAGCGTTTTTCATGCCCAATCATTGATCTTGGAATTGATACCATAAATTGGGTAGGTAGTAAGTATTGTTCACTATACACGAGTCTGTCATTATACTAGAATATAGGACGAATACCTTAAACAGATAAAAGTATCCATACTGAAGTCAAAGCTTTCAAATGCTCTTTCTTTATACACGAGAGAAGAATCTTTTCCAATATCATTATTAGAACAAACCAATCATTAGTTCTCAACCAAGGGTCGAGTGACATACTAAATAGTCGAGTGAAATATTATATATATATATATATATATATATATATATAACAGTAATAAACAAAATAGCAAATGTTTTATTATGTCACTATAGATTGTTTATAGGGGAATTACTAAACTCAAGAATGAAGAGCAAGTTCTTTCATTACTCAGAATAAAATAACAACTACCTAAGAATAAGGAAAAGATTATCTTTATCGAGAAACGCTAACGCTAATATATTCAGGTTAGTGTTGAAAATAGGAAGAAGTAATGAAAATGTCCGATTGATTCATTGATTCATCGTTTATTTATACATAATGAAGAGGAGTATTTTCCTCAACTAACATACGAGATTTCCTCATTCAGTTGGAAAAATCATATCTAAATCCTAACTAAATCCTATCTTTTATCATGCCCCCGCAAGATCAAGCTCCTGTAAGGACGTCGATCTTGAACTAAGGATGTCGATCTTGAATCGATGTCAATGAAACTGAAGGAAGGAAGCTACTGTGTTGTCAATTGCGGTAAAGACCTAACAGTGGTTGACTTTGACGGTGATGTCAGTGGCAAAGAGCAAGGGTTGTAGCAAAGGACAACGACACGGCTGCGTGGTAGCAGTGGTTGCAGCGGGAGAGGGCATGGTGAAAGTGAGTGGCGGTAGCGACAACAAAGAAGGTCATGGCAGTAGCGAGGGCTAGCAACCAAGGCGACGCTGCCAGCAGAGAAGGAGAGGAAGATGGTGGCTGACGGATAGGGGCTCTCGGTAGAGAGAAAGAACAGAGCAGCAGAGGTTTCAGGAGGGACGGCGCCAACGAGCAGATGTAGAAGCTGTCATCTGCTGCAGATGGGGTAGAGAAGATGTCGTTGCTCATTGTAGCTAATGCGATAGTGGTGGTGCACGAAGAAGATGACCTCATGCATAAAGAGGCCTCAGTAGAAGAATGAGAAAGTCGATGGAAAAGAAGAGTCATCACGGACAAATAGTCATAGAAGCTATCATTTGACAGCGGATAAAGAAAGGAAGCCGACGCACCAGAAGTCGTGAAGAGTGGCTTTGATGTAAGCGAGACCGCTGTCAGAAGAAGAGATAAAAACTGTCGTTAGACAGTGAATAAAAGAAAGATAATCTCTCTTATGGAGAGAGTGGCTCTGATACCATGTTGAAAATAAGAAGAAGTAATGAAAATGCCTGATTGATTCATTGATTCATCGTTTATTTATACACAATGAAGAGAAGGATTTTCCTTAACTAACATACGAGATTTCCTTATTCAGTTGGGAAAATCATATATAAATCCTAACTAAATCCTATCTTTTATCAGTTAGAGTTATGAAAAAGATTATCTTTATCCTCGCTTCTTATCTCTGATGGTTCTTTGTGCAATCAGAATTTGCTCCATGTTATGATCTTCTTGGGCTTGGTGATTGGCCCAATCTAAACTCCTCGAAGAGAGTGCGTAATTTAGCATCCATACGCGTCTAGAAAGCCTCCAATTTGGCTTCGAATAAGCCTACCAATGTCATAGCGTAAGGATTTCCAACCTATCAAATAAACCGACTAAAGAGTGTAGCTACAATTTTTAGTTCGAAGGTAGTGAATGGCAGCAATATTGGAACTATGGTGGTAAAATCTCCAAGTGGAGGATGGTAGCCAAGGGTAGCAGCGATGGTGGAGGAAGAAGATGACAGTAGCAACGTCGACTGCATGTCTACGGTAATGCTGCAATGTCATCGAGATTGTGATTTTTTAGGTGGTTGATATCTATCGGAAGATAGCAAACGAGAGATCTGAGTTGGAAGGTAATAGTGATGATGGAGGAAGAAGGGGGCAACAACAACGTCGGCTGTAGCTGCGCTGCGACTTCGTGGCTACAAGTGGCATTGGTTATAGTAAGGGTGTGGCTGCAATAGAAGGAAGATGGGGCAACGATGTAAACGACTATTACAGAGGAGGACAATAGTAGTATAGAGCGAGAGACCACTATTGTCGTGCTCAATTTGTTGCTGGCCGCGATCAAGATAGTTGGTAATGAACGATTATTACGGGTTGCGATGTAAACAAATTGCATCAAAAGATTATTACTATAGGTTTTTGCCACAAGGATCACTGTTGACTACAATCAAGGAGGATGACAGCAAGAGGTCGCTATAGACAGTGAAGGGATAAGGGAGATTGAGTGACTGAAAGGTGAGTGGACCGAAGGTGGAAGGTTGCAGTTTTCGAGTACGGTTTATGGCTGTCTTGGGTGCTGTTTGGGGCTACGATTTTATAGAGTTTTGGCTACAAATTGGTGTGGTTTTAGGGTTGTGATAGCAAGAGATGAAGGTTAGGAAAAAGCATTTTGGATCTGGGATAGATGATAACAAAGGTTTGATAGGGATCGATAAGGGTATGCTGTAATAGGTGCTGGTTGTAGAAGGCTACGATTTTAGGTTGTTTTATGGCTAATTTGGGTATAGTTTTACCTTAGTTTGGTAGGTTTTGGGGCTATAACGATAGAGGGTGAAGGTTAGGGAAAGATGGTTTCATATCTGGAAGAGATGGCAGTGAAGGTTTGATAGAATTTGATAAAGTTCTCTGCAACGTATGCTGCTTTGCATAAGCATAATGCTACCTTGCTATAATGATAGAGGGTGAAAAAATAGCAGTTTCTTAATGAAAATTCTATCAAAAAATTATGAAATTTACGGTTGTGGTGTCAAGGGAGAAAGATGAGGAAAATGAAGTTTCAAATCTGGAAAAACAATAGTAAAAATCTGATAGGATTCAGAAAGATCATTGCGTATGTGCAGTTCTATGGAATAGAATTTACAAAGAAACAATAAGTTCTCGATGTAAATTCTAGAGAAAAACTCAAGGAAAATATGCAAAAATCCTCGATCTAGAAGTGGTTGACATCAATAAAACAGTTTGATAAAATTTTAGTAAATGGTAGGAAAATAGGGGAAAAAAGGAGAAAGGCAGCTTCTTCATCATAAAATTTTAACATTGTGCAATGAAGGATTGCAGCACTAAAATTCCAGTTTCAAAAAGAAATTTCCTCAAAGATCAATCTTAAATGAAAGCTAAGATGATCTATAAAATTGTATAGAAGTTTCAGCCAAAAAGGGTGAACAAAAGTTTGGTTTCAAGAGGCCAATAAGCGACAAGCAGATTCTTCATCGTAAAATTCTAGCACTATACGATGAAGAATTACAATACTATAATTCCGATTTTAGAAGGAATTTTTTCTAGAGATTAATCTTAAATGAAAGCTAAGATGAATTATAAAATTATATAAAAATTTCAGCCAAAAAGGAGCAGCAATAAATTAGTTTCAAGAGGCAAATAAGCAGTTGAAAATTTCTGCAGCATTTCGCCTTCGTAATAATGATAACATTTGTAACGGTCGAAATTTACAGTAATAAAAGTATGGGAAAACCCTTCAACGTGTAAGGTAAAGGATTTTGTAGTATTGAAGAGATGTGGGTAATAAAAATATACCAGATCTCTAGATTAAACACAGGAGGCAGCAACATATTGATTTGATCTGCGACTATGGTGGAAGGTGGAGGCGCGTGTCGCAGCAATTGTAGGAATTACATGGAAAGGTAGAGGTGGCTAAGATGGCTACAGAGGTAGCAAGATCACTACTCTGATACTATATAATAGAACTCTAGATGGAGCTCTATAGATTTTGATCTTTGAGGGGGATCAACCCTTGAAACGTTATAGGGGTTCCTCCCTCCTAGTAGTCGGTTATATGGCTGAATTGTAGATTGATCTTACTTTTTTAAAAGAGGTGGAGGTTATATGCTTATATAGGGCTCCAAACCCTAGCCCTATGGAGTGCTTCATAAGTGAATTCTCCCTTTTGCCCCTCCTATAGCTACCATGCATAAATAAAGGGGGCGGCGGTCTAATTAGCTGCACAAGCCACACCCCTTTACTAGAAACCCTAGCTGACTAGCCCAGTAAGAGGGGTGGCAGTTAGGAAGCCCTAAAGGTCCCACATTAAACCATAGAAGTGACTAGATAGAGTTTTATTATAATCTCACAGGGTTCTTATTGATTACTTATAGGGTGATTAGGACTCACCCCTGTTAGAGTTCTATCATGTAGTCCTCAACCTGGAGGCTACCTTTTTCATATACTAGTAAAAGATTCTTAGTCCTTCTCAAGTACTTTAGGATACACCTTACTGCCTTCTAGTGTTCCAAACCTAGACCCACTTGATACCTGCTCGTGACACTCAAAGCATGCGCTATATCAGACCTGGTACATAGCATAACATAGATAATAGACCCTATTGCTGAGGCATAGGATATTCTATCAATGTCTGTCCTTTTTTCTAGAAAGTGATATTTCATGTCTCATCTATATGAGACCTCTTTTAGAATTATCCATGCCAAATCTTTTGACAATAGAGTCAATGTACCTTGACTAGAATAAGCCAAGCATCCTCTTAGATCTATCTCTATAGATCCGGATCCCCAAAATATAGGATGCTTTCCCTAAGTCTTTCATGAAGAGTTTTTGGATAGCTAAGTCTTTACAGTGGAGAGTATTCCTATATCTTTCCCAATGATTAAGGTGTCATCCATATACAATACCAAAAAGGTGATAACACTTCCACTTACCTTCCTGTATACACAAGACTCATCTTCATTCTTAATGAAGTCATAAGATCTGATCGTCTCATCAAATCTTATGTTCCATCTTTGGGAAGCTTTCTTTAGTCCATAAATGGACTTGAGCAACTTGCACACTTTATCTGGACTCTCTCTGGATATGAATCCCTATTGCTATATCATATACACCACCTCCTTGAGGTTGCCATTGAGGAATACCATTTTGAAATCCTTTTGCCAGATCTCATAGTCATAATGTGCTGCAATGGTCAAAAGAATTCTAATTGACTTAAGCACGGCTACAAGTGAAAAGGTTTTGTCATAGTCAACTCTTTGTCTTTAACGATATCCTTTAGCTACTAGCCTTGCCTTATAGATCTCCACTTTTTCATCTACTCTGATCTTGTTTTTGAATATCCACTTGCACTCGATGGGTACTATATCCTCAAGTGCATCTATAAGGTTCCAAACTTCGTTAGAGTACATAGAATCCATCTGAAAATTCATGGCTTCTTGCCACTTTATGGAGTTTATACTCATAATAACCTTTTTGTAGGTTTCAACTGATATTCCCCACATATTCAAGAAGGTGAGATACTCTGCTAAACCTGTGCAAAGTTAGAACTTGTGTAATAGGTACCTGAACCTACTCAGGCTTTGGAATGGTGCTTGAGCTAGGTTCTCCAACCTCGCTCAACTTTATCTCACTCCCATTGTTTCTACCAAGAATGTGTTCATTCTCAAGGAACATAGCTCTCTTAGTAATAAAGACCTTTTGGCCATCAGGATGATAGAAATAATACCCATAAGTTTCCTTGGGGTATCCTACGAATGTGCATTGTTCTGTCTTTGATTCCAACTTATCGAGGTTGTGTCTCATAACGTGGGCAGGATAGTCTCAAATCTTAACTATCTTAAGATCAGATTTCTTTTCTTTTCATATCTATACACTATCAACTTTAATAGAACTCTGTTTAGAAGGTAAGTTGTGGTCTTTAGGGCATATCCCAAGAATGAGACGGGTAGGTCAGCGAAACTCATCATAAATCACACCATGCCTAATAGCGTGCAATTCCTCTTTTTTGATACACCATTGAGCTGAGGTGTATAAGGAGGTGTCCACTAGGAAAGAATCTCATTATTCCTAAGGAAATGAGTGAACTCTATACTAAAGTACTCTCCTCATCGATCTGATCAAAGAGTCTTCATACTCTTTCCAATCTGGTTCTCGACTTCATTCTTATATTTCCTAAATTTCTCGAAGGTCTCAGATTTGTACTTCATCAAGTACACATGTCCATACCTAGAGAAATCATCAATGAATGTAATGAAGTATGAGTAACCACCTATAGCTTAAGTCGACATGGGACCACATACATCACTTTGTACGAGTTCCAATAACTCAGTGGCTCTCTCTCCAATTCTACTAAAAAGAGAGTTGGTCATCTTCCCATGATGGCAAGGTTTGCAAGTTGTGTATAACTAATAGTCAAATGCATCTAAGTATCAATCTTCCAATAACTTTTGAATCTTTCCCTCATGTATATGACCTGGCCTACAATGCCATAGATATATATTATTCACCTCATCTCTTTTCCTATTAGATATATTTATATTCATGATGTGTGGAGAAGTGTCTAACACATATAAGCCATATATAAGGATCCCTCTAGTGATGATCTAATCATCCATAATTATTAAACAACTATTATTCTCAAAAACTAATTTATATCCACTAATTGTTAAACAAGAGATGAAAATAATATTTTTTATAATAGAAGGGACAAAATAGCATGCATCTAATACAATAGTAGCTCCATCAGGCAAATATAGGATGACCTCTCCAATAATAATTGTAGCAACTCTTGCTCCATTGCCCATCTTGAGGTCCATCTTGCCTCTAGCCAATCTTCTAGGTCTTGCCAAAACCTGCAATGAATTTTATATATGATAAGCACTCCCGGTATCTAATACCTATGTGTTATCATGAAAATCTAACAAGTGAAGATTGATCATGAATATACCTGAAGCTTCTCTAAGCTTCTGTTTCGCCTTCTCTGCAAGGTAGTCCTTAAAGTTCCTCTTCCAATGCCCATCTTGGTCATGATGGAAGCACTGTCCTTTATCCTTTCTCGGGTCTTTTTTGACAACCTTTACCTTACCTGGTCTTCCTTTGCCCTTGCCCTTCTTAAGGATCTTGCTGGCCTTCCTTTTCTTTTTGGTCTCACTAATATAGAGAACTAACTTCTCCTTCTTGATGGCACTATTTGCTTCCCTCAATATATTGAGGAGCTTAGGGAGGATCATCTCAAACTTACTCATGTTAAAATTCATGATGAAGTAAAAAAAGGAATCCGGTAGGGACTGAAGTATAAGATCAACGCACAGGTTATCCTCTAGGACTATTTCTAGACTTGTGAGTTTCTTGATCCACTCTATCATCTTTAGGACATAGTTCTCAATCGATGTCCCTTCTGTTATCCTGACATGAAAGAGTCTCTTAGATATCTCATATCTTTGAGTTCTTCCTTGTTTCTTAAATAGTTAGTGGAGATGAAGAAGGATATAATTTGCATCCGTGCTCTCATGCTATCTCTGTAACTCAGGAGTCATGGAGGCCAACATGTAAAATTTTATCAATATAGAATCATCTATATACTTCACATAGCGAGCGATCTCATCCTCGCTTGCCCCATCTTCCAGCGTGGGCATAATTATATCAAGGACGTATGCGATTTTCTCTATAGTGAGAATAATTCTCAAATTACGAAGCCAGTCTATGTAGTTTGGACTAGTGAGATGGTTGGCATCAAGTATGCCATGAAGGGGGTTTATAAGCGATATGTTTAAAATATAGTATAAATAAATAACATGCAGATTTTATAGAAAATACTAATTAAGATATGGACTTCTATCTTAATATACTCCAACTATTTTCCTACTGAATCACGTAACACCCTCGACACGTGAGATAGAATTCTCCAGCAAACTCCTAATGGGGATCGGGATCCAATTAGTGTCTTAGTGCATCCTCGAGGGGCTCGACCAATTCTACTAAGTCCAAAAGGTAGACAACTCTTGCCAATCGAAATCCTTGTGATTCTCATCATGTTTGGCCTTCGAATCATTATGGTCTCGAGGGACTCGAAGATGAGTATGATTTGATGATATGCTCTCGAGGCACTCGACCAAGCATACAATATCCTCGGGTCACCGGTGACATCTCTATGTCATAGGCAAGTACTTAATCACATAGATAGTTGAGCCTTGAGGGACTCGACCAACTCAACCTATGTCATAATTCAATTTCTTCCTATAACGATGGAAGGCCACATGGGTCAATCTTATTACCTCACGCTTATCGACTTAATATTATCGTAGGAAGGATTTTTATTTTATATTGGTCTCCTAATATGTCGTATCACACATATACATATTTAATATATATCTACATCATATATATATATATATACATATATATATATATATATATATATGCATATATATATATATATATATATATATATATATATATATATATATATATATACACATATATCTAGTAGGTGTATAACACATCACATATGCAAGCCACACTGGATGATCATAAGTTGTCAACTAATATGATTAAGCCCGAGCCAATGGGCCTAATAACTCATAATAGGATCTATGTGTGCATCGGCGCATCTCCATACCCTATGATCGTTAATCTCGTCAGCATTGGTTCCGTTTGATCATTGTATTACCATACGTTATGATCTCCCACAATGGCATCATGGGTCTCACTATCACCTCCACGCTCCCGCCACGCCTCTTTATGTAATTATAAATAATTACAGGCACATATGCCCGACAATAAACAAGAAAAATGAAGGCTCATAGGTCCCAATAATAATTACTAAATATATAATAATTAATTAACTATTTAGTTAATTACACACATCACAAGTACATCACATAATATATAGGATATCATGATATGCTCGAAATTTTTAGAATTCTGGATGAGAGGACAACCCTTAGAATTTCTAAAATTATTAAGGGCATTTAAGGAATTTTATAAAATAGGATAGAGTTGGAATTTCTCAAATTCTGAAGGGCATAACCATCTTTTTCTTAAAAAGATACCCTAGCCCTCCCCTTCTGCCATCATCCTGTGATCGTCACCACTGTCGATCATCACCACTGTCGTTGCACATGCGACGATGTTGCGTGCCGCTGGCGGCCACCTTTGCTCGCAGCCAGGCGCTGCAGCCCTTGTCGACCACCGCTAGGTGGGTGCAGCGCCGCCTCGGCGCTATAGGTAGCCGCGGTGGCTACCCTTGTAGGGTGTCTTGGCTACAGCCGATTGCCCCTTGCAGGTGGCCAAGCTGTGGCTGGCTACCCCTGCAAGGGGCCTAGCCATGGCCAACCACCCTTGCAGAGGGCTTGGCCATGGCCGGCCACCCTCTTTGCTCACTGCCTTCATTGCGAAAACGTAGCAAGAATGCATAGAATAGTTCTACGCGATGCAATATTATCACACGTCGTTTAAAATCAATCTTTTGCACGAAAACCTTGGCTTTGATACCATTGTTAGGAAACCTCAGAGGAGCATCACATATGTAGTAGATATTAAAACAAAATTATATATTGGATATGCTACTATCAGGTCACATAATGAATCAATTTGTCTTGATCTAATCTGATTCTACCAGAGAATTCTTTCTCTCTCAATCCGATTGAACTTGGCTAGGGATTTGTCTGAGCAAGCACATACGAGATATTCCTCTCATGATACTGAGAGTGGATGATCTTTTATTGAGATTCAATTGCCTTCATAAGGTTGGCTACCAATCCTAATAATCAGCTGTACTAGATCTGAAACTTTTCAAACCTATAAGTCTGGCGTCAAAGAAATGATTACTTAAACAATGCATCCTTGGTATTTTAAGTCCAAGGACCAAATACATAACTAGGACTATGGAATTACTATGTGACATTAGGTATCATTAACCATACAACATTTCATAAGCGGATCAATCAATGAACTCATTCTCTAATGAGCACCTGTACTATATCATTAGTGTATCCACACAAATAGCTATGAGACCAGCTACCTCCATTATATTGATAGATATATAGTAGTACACTAGTCTACCCGGTTATCTCGATGTCTCTCTTGAATAGCCTATGATCGGGATTATTTAAGATCCATGTTTAAAGTTGAATCGATCTCGTTATTATGATCTCATCATGATCTGATTCTCATTACGCATAACTAAGGACATCACAATATATATGCTATAGATAATATAATGTGAGGATATGTCAATATTAATCATAAGCAAAAAGATCGTATAGAATGTCACACGTGTCATCACTCACGTGATTGGCTTGCAGGGCACCTGCCCTACAACCAGCAATTTTAGCACACTGTTTTTACAAATTTTTGCCCAGTGACTTGTATGAATACTTGTTCTAAATGTAAGAAAACTTAGAATATTTATAGACCCCATTTGGCTCCAGAAGAATAGAGCTAAAATTCAAATGCACCTAAAAAAATCGGGTATGAGCGGTATAACCGCTGACGTCGACTATACAACCACCGAAAGCTACCCTGAAAACAGGATACGGGCAATACAACCACTGGCTTGGGCAGTCCAACCATCACCTGCTGCCCAAAATCCTAGTTGACGATGGTACAACCGTCGCTTACTAGTGGTATAATTGCTAGGATTTTCGGAAAAGTGATTCCCTTCACTTTTCCAATCCCGAATTGTACCTCCTATTAACTAATTTTTAGGTCAACCAATTGAGCTCAATTTAAGCTTAAGCTTAATCCATCCCCTTAGTGGATCTAGTTGCCTTACATTGAGTTGATTTGGATTCCTTCTAAATCAAACTCAATTAGGACTCAATCCCTAACTACGACTCACTGATTACAACCATAAGGACCATCAATAAAATAATGACCTAACTCCCATTCATCCGACAACCTCCTGTATTCTTGCAGCGAGTCTTACAGTCCTCCTTCGGTGATCTCCCGTTATGTTCTTAGCGAGCTTCCCGATTCCTTCGGTGAACTCCTAGCGAACTATCGGCGAGCTTCCATAGTATCGTTTAAACCTTGGCCCAATGCCCTAACTTGATTCTGGCCCATCATCTAGTTGCAACTCAATTCCTCCATTATTGTTAGACCTATATTACTTTCTCTAAGACACAAGTTAGATTAAATACTCATCAATTGATTTCATCATCAAAATCTGAGATCCAACAGTTATAATCTTAGTCAAAATTCTGTAAAACTTGAGAGCTTCCCTTGAATGCTATAAAGTGCAAAGTGTGTCTAATAGAAGAAAAAAAGATTGTAAAGGTTCCTATTCTAAACCTATGAAAAGGAGAAAAGTATAAGGGGTTTTAATTTTCATCCATGGAAGAAGATCATTAGTGGACACCAGTTGGCCTCGATGAAGGAGGACTCATAAAGTGGACATAGGTCAAGCTTTTAGCCGAACCACTATAAATTTGTGACTCTTCTTTTACTTGCTTTTTATTTTAGCAATCTGTAGCTAAATCAAGATTCTTCACTCGATCTTAAATTTAATTATGCACTTACTTGCCTTTAATGAATTCCAAGAAATGTTTTCAATTTCTTCTTTACTTCAAGCAAATTTTTGAAACGAGTACTCCTTGCACTTGCACTAATTCACCACCTCTTAGTGCCAACTTGATCCTAATATTTTTTTTTTCTTGTATCATAGCAAGGCTATAGTCAATTGGATTAACACTCAAGCGAGTAAATGGCTTCGTTTGGCATTAACAAGGGACACTTTATCACACATCCTCCCATGTTCATGTTGAATATCAAATTTTGATGTTGAAATCAATTGATGATTTATTGATCTAATATATGTGTTAGAGTTGTTGATGTAGGAATAACTACGATAGAGAAAGAAAATTACAATTAGATATGGGCCAGAATCAAGTCCGGGCATCGAGCCGGGGTTCGAACGATGCAGTGGGAACTCACTGAGAGACTCGCCAAAAGCTTGTCGAAGGTATCAGGGGATTGTTGAGAGTTTGCCGGAAGAAGACTAAGAGACTCACCGGAAGATCGTCAGGGGTTACCGAAAAGCTTGCTGGGAGTTAGGAGGGTCTTGTTGGACTTGATGGTTGCAATAGTTATAATTAATTAGTTATAGTTAGCATCGATTAGATTTAAGTCATACTTGAGTTACATTTGGAAGAAACCTAAACTAACTCAAGTAAGGCAAACTGGGTCCACACTTGGGTTTGGATTGAGCTAAGGTTGAGCTTAATTGGTTGACTTGGAAAGGGGTCAACTTAAGATATAAGTCGAAATTGAAAGAGTAGAGGAATCACTTTTTCAAGATTCTGATAGTTGTACCGTCGATAAAAGATGGTCGTACCACCCAGGTCGATGGTTGTAAGGCTCAGGTCAATAGTTGTACTACTATTGCCCTATTTTTTGGGTAGCTTTCGGTAGTAGTACCATTGGCGCCGATGGTGGTACCACTCATACCTAGATTTTTCGGATACGTTTAAATTTTTTACTCCAATTTCTGAAGTAAATACCCTAAGTTTTCTTGTATTTAGCACAACACATTGAGCTAAAAATTCTGTGAAAAATAGTGTGCTAAAATTATGCAAGAAAAGGAAAGTGGGCAAGGGAGTGTGAAAAAGAGTTTTAATCTTTGTAAAGACTCCATTGTGAGTTGTAAGAGTAAGAGTTTGCAAGATTCCTCTACTGAGCCTATGAAAAGGAGAGTGGAAAATATAAGGGTTTGGTCTTCACCCGAAGAAGATCGATAGTGGGCACTGGTGGTCCTCGGTGAAGAGGACTCGGGGAGTGGATGTAGGCCAAGTTAAGGTCGAACCACTATAAGTTTGTGAGCTTTCTACTCTTGTCTTTTTTACTACTTTTAATTATTCTTAATTAATTTGAAGAAAGGGATGAGCATCATCTTTCGATTTTCCTTTAAATCATTTACCTATTTGTTTTCAATGAAGTTCAAGAAATGCTTCTGACTTTTTTTCTTTATTTAAAGCAAGTTATTCGAATCGAGGATTTTCAACACTTGCACTAAGTGAGTAAATGGCGTCATTTAGCATGAACGAGAGATATTCTATTACACGTCCTCCTATGTTCAATGGGACACATATTGGAAAATAAGAATATGTATTTTTCTTATTTCTATAGATTTTGATTTATAGCACATTG
Source organism: Ensete glaucum (assembly GCA_021527575.1). NCBI lineage: Eukaryota > Viridiplantae > Streptophyta > Magnoliopsida > Zingiberales > Musaceae > Ensete > Ensete glaucum. The sequence goes on along the minus strand of CM038556.1, from coordinate 22,479,260 downwards.
TTGAAAACAGAAAAGTCTTATAAACTAATGAACGAATGAAATAATTTAGAAAAGAAGGCTCTTTCGTTAAATACAAAAGCAATGAATGCTTTATTTTATGCACTTGATAAGAATGAATTTAACCAGGTTTCTGTTTGTGAAACTACTTATAATATTTGGCATACACTTGAAATCACATACGAAGGCACTAGTAGGGTTAAAGAGTCTAAGATTAATATTTTAATAATTATTTAGAATAAAATTAAGTGAGTCCATTAGAGACATGTACACCTGGTTCACGGATGTCATCAATAGTCTAAAAGCTCTTAGTAAATACTTTTCTAATTTTAAACTTATTAGTAAAATATTAAGATATCTTTCAAAAAGTTAGGATCCTAAAGTAACTACAATTCAAGAGGCTAAAGATCTAAATAATCTTTCTCTTGAAGAACTTATTGGATCTCTTATGACTTATGAATTGAGATGTAAAGCTCATGACAAACTTGAAGAATCTCTTCCAAAGAACATGAAGGATTTAGCACTGAAAATTGTAGATGACTCCTCGAGTGAAACCTAGAGTGATGAGGACAATAACACTGTACTATTATCCAAAAAAATTAAAAAATTTATAAAAGAGAACAAAAATTATAAAAAGTAAACCAGAAAGGGACAATGTTATATGCTTTGAATATCAGAAGCTAGGATATTTCAAATATGAGTGTTCACAATTAAAGAAGAATGCGTCATACAAGAAGAAGGCACTCTCGTGACTTAGGATAATTCAAGCTCATCAGATGAAGAAGATCATATCAAAGAATAGGTTGCCAACTATGCTCTCATGGCCATCCAGAGGTAAGTGAGTCTTCCAATATTTTCTTTACTGAATTATTAAATATGCTTTATAAGCTTTATAATGAGTTTAGAAAAATTATTAAGTCTTATAATTACTTAAGAAATACCATGATTCACTAGTTAATAAATTTAAAGAAATATATGTAGCATCACCATCATATAGTTCATGCACCAATTGTAAAACTTTAGATGAACTTAGAAAAGAAAACTTTGTATTAAAATAAATATTAAAATTTTTTTAAAATAGGGAATAAATCCCTAAACATGATTCTTACAAATAAGGGTCATATTTATAGGAAAGAAGGTATAGGCTTTATTGGAAATAAATACTCAACAAAAGCCAACTATCTTCAATTAAGGACTCACTTTAAACTTACCACCAAAAATAAAATGTAACTTTTGTAATAGATTAGGACATAAAGCTTATAAATGTTTATTTAGAAAGTATACTCTATATAAATTAATTTGGGTTCCTAAAGGAACCATAAATATCAAAAAACCTTAGATAAATTTGGTAAAGCTCTTTATGAGGGACCCAAGGTGAAATGGTTACCTAAATTAAAACCATTTTACTTGTAGGTTTGTCTCTAAACTAAGGCTAGGAGCACCAAATAGTACCTTGATAGTGGAGTGGATGCTCAAGGCATATGAACGGATATCCAAATTATTTTTCTAAGCTCACTAGCTTAAGTGAAGGAGTTGCCACCTTCGGAGACAACAACAAAGGCAAAACATTAGAAAAGGAACCATAGGTAATAGATCAAACCTTTTAATTGAAGATATGTTGTTAGCTGATGACTTGAAATACAATTTGCTTAGCATTAGCCAATTATGTGATAAAGGTTATATAGTTAAATTTCAACCTAATGCATGCATAATTGAATTACCATATAAAAATAAATCTTTGATTGTCTTAAGAAACAACAATGTGTATACTATAGATATTGAAAAGTTTTGTGATGAAACTTGCTTTTCGACCTTGAATGATGATGCTTTGATTTGGCATAGAAGACTAGGTCATGCTAGCATGAAACTTCTAAACTAAATTTCAACTAAAGACTTAGTAAGAGGATTACCAAGCCTAAAATTTATCAAAAAAAAGTATGTGATGCTTGTCGATTGGGAAAACAAATAAAGAGTAGCTTCAAGCTAAAAAAAATTCAAATAAGCACCTCTAGGCCACTTCAATTGATTCATATGGATTTATTTGAACTAATTGATATTACAAGTTTAGGTAGAAGCAAACATGCATTAGTTAAACTTTTTGATTGAAGATATGTTATTAGTTAATGGTTTAAAACATTATCTACTTAGTATTAGCCAATTATGCGATAAAGGATATATTATTAAATTTGAACATAATGCTTGTATAATTGAAATGCCACACAAAAACAAATCTTTCATTGCCTTAAGAAACAATAATGTATATACCATTGATATTGAAAAGTTTTGTGATGAAAGATGCTTATCGGCATTAAATAATGATGCTTGGATTTGGCATAGGAAACTAGGCTATGCTAGCATGAAACTACTAAACCAGATTTCAACTAAAGATTTAGTAAGAGGACTATCTAGCTTTAAGTTCGTTAAGGATAAAGTATATGATACTTATCAATTAGGAAAACAAATAAAGGATAGTTTTAAGTCAAAAAATAAAATAAGTACCTCTATGCCTACCAAAATATTTTTGGGTCGAAGCCTTTAATACCGCATACTATATTTTAAATAGGGTTCTTGTAAGACCATTACTTTCTAAAACTCTTTATAAATTATGAAATGGTAAAAAACTCAATATTTCATATTTTAAAGTTTTTGATTGTAAATATTTTATTTTGAATGAAAATTATGACTTAGAAAAATTTGATGTAAAATCGGATGAAGGTATTTTCTTGATTATTCCTTTATTTCAAAAGCTTATGGTATATTCAATAAAAGAACTCTAGTAATTAAAGAGTTTATTCATGTTATTTTCAATGAGATTTTTGAACTTAAGAAAATTAATTTTGATGATGAATTTAATTTTAGTTTTTTTAATTTAAATGATAATCCTTCTAAAAGTAACTTGGATGAATCTACTTCCAAATCCTTATCCAAGGAATGAAAGTATGTAAATGCTTATCCTAAGGACTTATAATACGAGGTACATCAAGAGGTGTTCAAACTTGTTCTTCTTTTAAAAATTTTTGTGCTAATATCGTGCTTCTTTCTCAAGTTGAACTAAAATGCATTAATGAAGCCCTAAGAGATAACACTTGGGTTATTGCAATGCATGAAAAGTTAAATCAATTTGAGAGAAATAAGGTATGGGAGTTTATTTCTAGACCTAATGACCGCTTAATGATTAACACTAAATGGGTCTTTAGAAACAAGCAAGATGAAAATGGTATTATGGTTAGAAATAAGATGAGATTTATGGCCAAAGGTTTCAACTAAGAAGAAGGCTTCGATTATGAAGAAACATTCGCTCATGTAGCTAGACTTGAAGCTATAAGGATGCTCCTTACCTTTGTATCTTTTAAAGATGTCTTTCTTAATTATTTCAAATGAATGTTAAAAGTGTTTTTCTTAATGGTTTCATTTCTGAAACACACCTTCCCAATAATAGGAAGATCATTACCTTGAGAACCAAAGATGAACACCTTCCAAAGAATAGTAAGCACTTTGCACTAAGAATAGCAAATGACTCCTTGAGTAAAACCTCGACTGATGAGGATAATGATCTTATACTACTAACAAGAAAACTCAAAAAATTTATGAAAATAAAAATTATCAAACTAAAATGAACCAAAAAATGATAATATAATATATTTTGAATGCAAAAAGCTAGGACATTTCAAAAGTGAATGCCCACAATTGAAGAAAAAGACGTCAAACAAGGTCTTCTCAGTAATATGGGATAATTCAAGCTCATCAAATGAAGAAGACAACAATAATGGAGAAGAGCTAACTACGCGCTGATGGCCATCCATGACAAGGTAAGTAAATCTTCCGAAGAATCTTGTACTTTTGATGAATTATTAAATTCATTTCATGAACTAGTTGATGAATTTAAGAAGCTTAGCAAAACTTATAAATTACTTAAGAATTAGCATATATTACTCGCTAGTAAATTTAAAAACATGCATAAAGCATCAACATCATATAATTCTTATACTAATGTGAAACACTAGAAGGAATTAGAAAGGAAAATGTTATTCTTCACCAAACTTTAGAAAATTTAAAATAGGGAATAAATCTTACTAATAAGGGTCATGTCCATAAGAAAGAAAGTATTGGCTTTATGGGTAATACTCAATGAAAGCCAACTATCTTCATTAGAGGACCTACATTACACTCTTCACCCAAACTCAATATATAATTTTGTGGTAGATTAGGGCATTTTGCCTATAAATGTTCATTTGGAAAGTATAGTCCAAATAAGTTGATTTGGTTCTTATAGAACCATAAACAATACAATGCCCTTAGTTAAATTCAGTAGAGCTTTTCATGAGGTACCTAAAGTCAAATGGGTACCTAAATAAAAATCACTTTTCTTATAGGTTTGTCTCTAAACAAAGGCTAGGAGAACAAAATTGTACCTTGATAGTAAATGCTCAAAATGCATGACCGGAGATCCAAGTTATTTTTCTAAGCTCATTATTCTAAAATAAGGAGTTGTCACCTTCAAAGATAATAACAAAGGAAAATTCATTGGGAATGGGACCATAGGTCAAACCTTTTGATTAAAGATATGATATTAGTTGATGATTTGAAATATAATCTATTCAGCATTAGCCAATTATGTAATAAAGAACACATTGTTAAATTTGAATCTAACGATTGTATAATTGAAATACTATACAAAAATAAATCTATGATTGCCTTAAGAAATAAAATGTGTATACTATTGCCTTAAGAAATAAAAATGTGTATACGAGAAATAAAATATCTCGTATACTCTCGCTTAGATAATTTCCTGATCAGGCTGGTTGAATTAAGAGAGGAGTTCTTTGGGAGAACCTGATTAGAGTGAGACTTAGATGAGTTCCGTATATGACCTGACAGTACCATGCCCTAGTATCTAGGATATTATATGGATGAGAGACTATAAATACATGATAATTGAGGACAGACAAGTTCAATCGATAAAATCCCTTATACCATCTGGGGACTATAGCATAATGGCCTAGTACGTCCATAGTCGATGAGTCGAGTGAATTATTATATATAATAATTCACTTAGTTAGAATGAATTTTGATAGGCAGAACTCACGGCTAGTTCGGTACTGAACATAAAGGGTCACACATATATGGTGGATGCTTCAGCAAATAGAGGATTGAATATGAGTTATCCAATTAGCCCTTGTTCTCATTAAATGAGATCTACATTGATGGGCTCCTTACATAATGCCCAATTAAAGGCCAAAGGAGATTATTGGATAGAGATCTAATAATCAAATGTTGGTGGGTAATTGGATACAAATCTAGTACCCACTAAGGTAGGATCCCTAGGATTTTTGGTGGCTCCCTATTAATAGGAGGCAAGAGCGACTCTTATGTCATAGGCTGCACCTTTGGCCGCCCCCTCCTTTTCTCCTCCCTCCCTTATCTTCTACGCAAGAGTTACGAGATCTTGGCTGCGATTAGAGAAGCATCACTACATTGATCCATCATATAGATACAGCTAGAGGGGAGGACATTTGACCTCCTTCATCCTTTTCATTTGGATCTAAAAATTCGAGGATATACGATATCCCTAGGTAAATAATCTCTCACACGATGTAGTTTTCAGTTTTATGATTTTTCATACACTAATCTTTGCACGATGATTTGATCTACATGTGAAACCAGTTTTATTTTGAACTTTCACTACATATGTGATGCTCCTGCTTGGTTTTCCAATAATTCATTTATAGATTTAGAAGGTGTTTGAAAATCAAGTTCATAAATTAAAATCCATAGAAAGTAAGAAAACTCTTCTTTGAGTTTTCCAGTATATGTCATTCATCCTATTAAAGATAAGAGGATAAGTAATAGAATAACCCTCTTGATTACTAAAACAGTCATTTAGTCTCTCTTAGGTGGTAAACCAATTGAGAAAAACTTGGCTTTGATACCAGTTATTAGGACCGAATCGACATTAAGAGAGGGGTGAATTAATGCTTTCATAAAAATATGTTGATTTAAAAAACTCATTTTATCAAACCCGTTTAAAAAATATGTTAAACTTAAAAAAGTTCATAAGAGTCATGAGCAAGTGAATCAATAAATGATAAAAATGAAAAGCATGAAAGAGATATGCAAATTAGATTTATAATGAATCAGTCAACGTGACCTACATCCACTCTCGATTTCTCTTCACTCGAGGCCACCGACTTCGACTATCGATCTTCTTTCAATGGGCAAAGATCAATTATTCCCTTTATAACTCTTTCTCCTTCTCACAAGCTTAGGAGAGAACCTTTATAACCCTCGTTTATAACTATTCCCTTACACTCTCTTTTAGAACAACATCTAAGCTTCTGGATAAGGACTTTCTAACATGGTTTTCTCACAAGTTTTTGTTCTCTATTCTTGCTATTCCAAGCAAGAATACTTGGGGTATTTATATACCCCATATGACTTCAAATCTTTGAGCCAAAATTTACATCCCTGAGTTTTCTGGGTATTGGCAGTACCACCACAAGCACCGGGCGATACCATTACCGAACAAAGCCCAGGCTCCTGGACTTTGGTTATACTACTGGTTATAGGTGCCCCACAAGTCAATCATGTGAGTGATGACACGTGTGACACACTATGCGATCTTCTTGCTTATGATTAATATTGATATATTCTCATATTATATTAATTTGTAGCATATATATTGTGATGTCTTTGATTCTATACAATGGGAATCAGATCATGATGAGATAATGATAATGAGATCGATTTATCTTTAAACACAGATCTTAAATAATCTCGATCATTGGTTACTCGAGAGGGCAATCGAGATAATCGGACAGACCGATGTACTATATACCCATCCATATGATGGAGGCGGCTGGTCTCATAGCCACTTGTGTGGAGACACTAAGGATATAGTACAGGTGCTCATTAGAGAATGAGTTCATTGATTGATCGCTTATGAAATGTTGTATGGTTGATGATACCTAATGTCAAATAGTGATTCCATAGTCTTAGTTATGAATCTGGTCCTTCGACTTGAGACACCAAGGATGCTTTGTATGAGTACTCCTTTCTTTGACGTCTGACTTACAGGTTTGAAAAGTTTCAGATCTATTATAGCTAGTTATCGGGATTGGTAATCAACCTTACAAAGATAATTAAGTATTAATAGAAGATCATCCACTCTCGGTATCATAAGAGGAATATCTCATATGTGTTTGCTCAGACAAATCCCTGGCCAGAGTCATTCAAATTGAGAGAGAAAGAGTTCTCTGGTAGAATCCAATTAGAGTAAGACACACTGATTCCATATGTGACCTGACAGTACCATGTCCAATATACAATCTCTAGGATATTAGTTGAATGAGGGATTATAGATACACGGTAACTGTAGGCATACAAATTTGATAGATTTGATCCCCTTGTACCATATGGGGACTATGGCATAGTGGCCTAGTACATCCATAGTCGATAAGTCCAGTGAATTATTATGGAGATAATAATTCATATATCAGAAGGATTTCTGATAGGAGCGACTCACAGCCAGCTCGGTATCAACCTAAAGGGTCACTCACTAATATGCTCCTTGCTTAAGGCCCAATTAGAGGCTTAAGGAGATTATTGGATAGAGATCAATAATGTAAGCTTAGTGGGTAGTTGGATGGAGATCCAATACCTACTAAGGTAGGAGCCCTAGGGTTTTTGGTAGATCTCTATAAATAGGAGGGGAGACTCATGGTTCATAGGCTGTAGCCTTGGCCTCCCCCTCCTTTTATCCTCCCTCCCTTTGTGCAAGAGTTATGAGATCATATTAGAAGAGTTTTACCGCAGAGATCCACCGTGTGGATAACGCTAGAGAGGACGACTCTTGACCTCCTTCATCCTCTCTATCTGGATCTGAAAATATAGGAATATACGATCTCCCTAGGAAATCAAGCTATCATATAACGCAGTTTTATCGGTTTTTGTGGCTTTCTCACGACCCAATCATTTGCATGACGATTTGATCTATGTGGAAAATTAATTTTGGTTTGATTTTCATTGCACATGTGATGCTCCTGCTGAGGTTTCCCAACAGTGATATTAGAGCCAAGGTTTTCATGCGATAAATTAGTTTTAAACTACGTGTGATGAGATTGAATTATGTAGAATTGTTCTACATGTTCTTGCTACATTTTTACAGTAAACGCAACAAGGAAAGGGGGGCAGCTGGCCATGGCCAAGCCATTTGCAGGGGTGATTGGCTACAGCCAGGCCCCCTGCATAGGGGGCGGTCGGCTGCGACCAGCCCGTAGGGGCGACAACCACCCGCGGGCATGACCACTTGCAGCACGGCGACGGCGACCGTAGGGCGGCACCGCGGGCGCCAGCCAACCGGCAAGGGGCTATCGCTAGCAAAGGCAGCGGCGCTAGTCGTAGGGGCAGCCACCCCTTGGCAGGGTGGCTGCCAACGGGCAAGAGTAGCCACTACCTGCGGAGGGGTGGTGACGACGCACAGTGAGGGTGAGGGAAGAGGGCTAGGGCATCCTTTTGAGAAAAGGATGATCCTACCCCTTAGAATTTAAGAAATTTTGGGGTCTGTCCTATGCACAGAATTTTGAAAATGCCCTTCATAATTCTTGAAATATCAAGGATTGTCCTTTTATCTAGAGTTCCAAAAATACCATTGACAATTCTAGAAGTTTCAAGCATGTCCTGATTTCTAAAAAATAATTAATTAAATAGTTTAATTAATTATTATATATCTAGTAATCCTACATATGATGTGATGTGTACATGTGATGTATGATGTGGATGGATGATCATGAGCCATGTGTTGTGATGTGAGTAATTATGATTATTATTATTATTATTATTATTATTATTATTATTATTATTATTATTATTATTATTATTATTATTATTGGGGCCTGTGAGCCTTTGTTTTTCTCGTTTATTATCGAGTCTGCGTGTCTATGATTATTTATAATTACATGGAGAGATGCGACGAGAGCGGAGAGGTGATAGCGGGACCCACGATGCCAATGCAGAATATCACGATGCATGGTGATGCGAGGAGGATCCGACAGAACCGATGATGACGAGATCAATGATCACAGGGTATGGAGATGTGTCGATACACTCATAGATCCTATTGTGAGTGATTAGACCCATTGGCTTGGGCTTAATCATATTAGGTGATGACTTACGATAATATTAAGTCAATAAGCGTGAGGCAATAAGATTGACTCACGTGACCTTCCATAGTTATAGGAAGAAATTGAATCACGATATATGTTGAGTTGGTCGAGTCCCTCGAGGCTCACCTATGTATGTGATCGAGTTCTTGCCTACAATATATATATGTCACCGGTGACCTCAGGACATGGTATGACTTGATCAGCAGTCGAGAGCATATCCATCGAATCAGACTCATCTTGTAACGATAGTGATGACTTAATTAAACTTCATGGTTAGTCAAGCAATCAAGACCCTGATGATTTAGAGGTCGAACATGACAAGAATTACAAGTTGTGATTGATAAGAGTTATCTACCTTTCGGGCTTAGTGTAATTGGTCAAGTCCCTCGAGGTTGCACTAAGATGCTGATTGGATCTCGATCCCCACTAGGAGTATGTCAGAGACTTTCGTCTCACGTGTCGTGTATGTCGTATGATTTGCTCGGAAAACAGTGAGAGTACATTAAGATAGAAGTCTATATCTTAATTAGTATTTTCTGTAAAATATACATGTTATTTATTTATGCTATATCTTGTTTGTCTCTTGCAAAACCCCTATGTGGCATACTTGATGCCAACTGCCTCATTGGTCTAAAGGCTCTGCAATTTGAAAATTATTCTCATGTAAAAGAAAATTGTATATGTCCTTAACATGATTGTGCCCACGCTGGAGGAAAGGATAAGCGAGAATGAGATCGCTCGCTTTATGAAATATAAAGATAGTCCTTAAGGATAACATGTGTGTTGATCTTATACTTTAGTCCCTACCAGATTCCTTTTCACAGTTCATTATTAACTTTAATATAAACAAGTTTGAGCTGATTCTACTTGAGCTCCTTAATATATTGAGGGAAGTTGAGAGTGCCATCAAGAAGGAGAAGTTAGTTCTCTATATTGGTGAGATCTATAAGAAAAGGAAGACCATATAAGACAAAGGTTGCCAAGAAATACCCGACAAAGGAAAAAGGACAGTGCTTTCACTACAACCAAGACGGGCATTGGAAGAGAAACTGTAAGGATTACCTTGCAGATAAGGTGAAACAGAAGCTTGGAGAAGCTTCAGGTATATTCATGATCAGTCTCCACTTGTCAGATTTTCATAATAACAGATGGGTATTAGATATCAGGAGTGCTTATCATATCTGTAATTCATTACAGATTCTAGCAAGACCTCGGAGATTGGCCAGAGGCGAGATAGACCTCAAGATGGGCAACGGAGCAATAGTTGCTACAATTATTGTCATCTACCTAGTGGACCTATTATTGCATTTAATGTATATTATTTTATTCCTCTATTATCAAAAATATTATTTCTATCTCTTGTTTAACAATTAGTGGATATAAATTAGTTTTTGAGAATAATAGTTATTCAATTATTATAGATGATGAGATCATCATTAGAGGAACCATGATAAATGGCTTATATGTATTAGACGCTTCTCCATATATCATGAATATAAATATGTCTAAAAAGAAAAGAGATAAGGTGAATAATGTATACCTATAACATTGTAGGCTATGTCATATACATGAAGGAAGGATTCAAAAGTTGCTAAAAGATGGATACTTAGATCCATTTGACTATTTTGTCATTTGTAACTTGTGAACCTTGCCTTCGTGGGAAGATGACCGACTCTTCTTTTAGTAGAACTGGAGAGAGAGCACTGAGTTATTAGAACTCATACATAGTGATGTTTGTCATCCCATGTCGACTCAAGCTATAGGTGGTTACTCATACTTCATTACATTCACTAATGATTTCTCTAGGTATGGACACTTATACTTGATAAAGTACAAATCTGAGGCTTTTGAGAATTTCAGAGAATATAAGAATGAGGTGAAGAACCAAATTAGAAGGAGTATTAAGACTCTTCGATTAGATCGAGGAGGAGAGTACTTGAGTATGGAGTTCACCCATTTCCTCAGGGATAATGGGATTCTATCATAGTGGACACCTCCTTATACACCTCAGCTTAATGGTATATCAGAAAGAAGGAATCACATGCTGTTAGATGTGGTGCGGTCCATGATAAGTTTCACTGACCTACACCCATCTCATTTTGGGGTACGCCCTAAAGATTGCAGCTTACCTTCTGAATATAGTTCTATCAAAGTCAATAGTGTCTACACCATATAAGATATAGAAAGGAAAGAAGTCTAATCTTAAGGTGGTTAAAATTTGGGATTGTCCTGCCCACATTAGAAGACACAACCCCGACAAGTTGGAATCAAAGAAGGAACAATGCACATTCGTGGGATATCCTAAGGAGACTTTGGGGTTATTACTTCTATCATCCCAAGGACCGAAAGGTCTTTGTTGCCAAGAGAGTTGTGTTCCTTGATAAGGAGCACATTCTTGGTGGAAACAGTGGGAGTGAGATAGAGTTGAGCGAGCTTGGAGAACCTAGCTCAAGCACCATTCTAGAGCCCGAGTCTCTTTAGGTACCTAACCCATAAGTTTCAACTTTATGTAGGTCTAGCAAAATATCTCACCCTCTTGAAAGATATGTAGGACATATTAGTGGAGAGGACTCTCAGGATGTTGATCCTTAACCTACAATGAGGCTATTATAAGTATCAACTCTTAGAAGTAGCAAGAAGCCATGAATTTTGAGATGGATTCCATGTACTCTAACAAGGTTTGGAACCTTATGGATGCACCTAAGGGTATCGTACCCATCGGCTACAAGTGGATCTTCAAAAAGAAGATCAAAGTAGATAAAAAGGTGGATACCTATAAGGTAAGGCTAGTAGCTAAAGGATATCATCAAATATAAGGATTTGACTATAACAAAACTTTTTCACCTGTAGCCATGCTTAAGTCCATTAGAATTATTTTGGCCATTGCAACACATTATGACCATGAGATCTAGCTGATGGATGTTAAAACTACTAGTTACAGGTGCCCTGCAAGCCAATCACATGAGTGATAGTACGTGTGACATGTTGTATAATCTTTTTACTTATGATTAATATTAGTATATTATCACATTATCTGTTACATATATATTGTGATGTCCTTGGTTCTGTGCATTGGGAGTCGGATCGTGATAAGATCACGATAATAAGATCGATTCACCTTTAAACATCGATCCTAAATAATCCCGATCATAGGTTACTCAAGAGGGACATTGAGATAACCAGACAGATCGATGTACTATATACTCATCCATGTGATGGAGGCGACTGGTCTCATAACCATTTGTGTGGAGACACTAAGGATATAGTATAGGTGTTCATTGGAGAATAAGTTCACTGATTGATTCGTTTATGGAATATTGTATGGTTAATGGTACCTAATGTCAGACAGTGATTTCATAGTCCCAATTATGTATCTGGTCCTTAGACTTGAGACACCAAGTATGTCTTGTATGAGTACTCATTTCTTTGACGCCAGACTTATAGATTTGGAAAGTTTCAAATCTAGTATAATTGGTTATCAGGATTGATAGCCAACCTTACGAAGGTAATTAAATATCTTTAGAGGATCATTCACTCTCGATATTATGAGAGGAATATCTCATATATGCTTGCTCAGACAAATCCTTGGCCAAGATCATTCAGATTGAGAGATAAAAAGTTCTTCGGGAGAATCAAATTAGAGCGAGACTATGACGGATTCCGTATGTGACCTGATAATACCATGTCCAATATACGGTCTTTGGAATATTAGTTAGATGAGGGATTATAGATACATAGTAACTATGGACAGATAGGTTTGATAGATTTGATCCATCGTGTATGGTCTGGGGACTATGGCGTAGTGGCCTAGTACGTCCATAGTCGATGAGTCGAGTGAATTATTATGGGGATAATAATTTACTATATTAGAAGGAGTTCTGATAAGAGTGACTTACGACCAGCTCGGTATCAAGCCTAGAGGGTCACACACATATGGTGGATGCTTTAGCGAATAGAGGATTGGATAGAGATCTAATGAGCCCCTATTTTCATTAGATGAGACCCTAAGCTAATGGGCATGCCCACTAAGACAGGAGCCCTAGGGTTTTTGTGGCTCTCTATAAATAAGAGGGGAGACTCATGGTTAATAGGTTGAAACTTTAGCCATCACCTCCTATTCTCCTCCCTCCCTCTGCGCGAAAGTTGCGAGATCAAATTGGAAGAGTTTTGCTATAGAGATCCATTGTGTGGATACCGCTAGAGAGGATGACGCTTGACCTCCTTTATCTTCTCCATCTGGATTTGGAATACAGGGATATACGATCTCCCTAGGTAAAATCAATCTCTCACACATCATGATTTTATCAATTTTTATGTTTTTCTCGTGACCCCAATATTTTGCACGAAGATTTGATCTGTGTGGGAAACCAGTTTTTATTTTAATTTCCACTACGCATGTGATGCATCTGCTGAGGTTTTCCAATAGTGATATCAAAGCCCAGGTTTTCGTGTGAAAGATTAGTTTTAAACTACGTGTGATGAGATTAAATTACGTAGAATCATTCTACGCATTCTTGCTATGTTTTTACAGTGAAGGCAGCAAGGAGGGGCTAGCCGGCCACGGCCCCTATGTGGCCGCGCTGCATGGTGCCTGGTGACGCCTTCAAGCATAGGCGTGCCCGCGGCCAGCCACAAGGCGGCAACCCGCTGCAAGGCCGCAAGCAACTGTGCCAGTGCCACAAGGCGGCTCCTCCGTGGGTAGCGCCACGTGGCGACACCGCCGTCGCGAGGTGCCACCCGAGGCGATGGCGCTCGCAGGGTGCCACGCCGATGGCATGCACATCCTTTTGAGAAAAGGATGATCATACCTTTCTGAATTATGAAAATTCTAAGGATTATCCTCGTGTATAAAATTTTTAAAATACCCTCAATAATTTTAAAAATTCTAAGGATTATCCGTTGATCTAGAATTATGAAAATGCCCTTGACAATTCTAGAAATTTTAAGCATGTCCTAATTTTTTAAAAATAATTAATTAAATAGTTTAATTAATTATTATATATCTAGTAATCCTACATATGATGTGATATACATGTGATGTATGATGTGGATGGATGATCATGAGTCATGTGTTGTGATGTGTGTAATTATGATTATTATTAGGGACTACAAGCCTCTATTTTTCTCATTTATTGTCGGCCTGCATGCTTGTGATTATTTGCAATTACATAGAGAGGCACAGCGGGAGCGTAGAGGTGATAGCGGGACCCACGATGTCGTGGTAGGAGATTACAACGCATGGTGATGCAATGATCTGACGAAACCGATGATGATGAGATCAACAATTACAAGGCATGGAGATGTGCCGATGCACACATAGATCCTATTATAAGTGATTAGGCCTATTGGCTCGGGCTTAATCATATTAGGTGACGGCTCATGATCATCCGATGTGGCTTACATATGTGATGTGTTATACACCTACTAGATATGTGTATATATATATATATATTTGCATACGATGTAGATATATATTAAATATGTATGTGTGTGACATGACATATTAGGAGACCGATACGAAATAAAAATCCCTCCTACGATAATATTAAGTCAGTAAACATGAGGCAATAAGATTAACCCACGTGACCTTTAATCGTTATAGGAAGAAATTGAATCATGACATAGGTTGAGTTGGTCAAGTCCCTCGAGGCTCACCTATCTACGTGATCGAGTTCTTGCATACGACATAGAGATGTCACCGGTGACCTGAGAACATGGTATGCTTGGTCAAGTCCCTCGAGAGCATATCATCAAATCAAACTCATCTTGTAACGATGGTGATGATTTAACTGAAGATCATAGTTGGTCAAGTCCCTCAAGACCATAATGATTCGGAGACCGAACATGACGGGAATCATAAGGAGTTGTGATTGGCAAGAGTTGCATATGTTTTGGGCTTAGTGTAATTGGTCGAGTCCCTCGAGGTTGCACTAAGATACCAATTGGATCCCGATCCCCACTAAGAGTCTGCCGGAGACTTCTATCTCACGTGTCGAGGGTATCGTCGCATGATTCGCTAAGAAAATGATGGGAGTACATTAAGATAGAAATCCATATCTTAATTAGTATTTTTTAGAAAATTTGTATGTTATTTAATTTACGCTATATCTTACTTGTCGCTTGTAAAACCCCTATATGGCATACTTAATGCCAACTACCTCATTGGTCCAAAAGCTCCACAATTTGAGAATTGTTCTCGCAGAAGAGAAAATTGGATATGTCCCTAATACGATTGTGCCCACGCCAGAGGAAAGGACAAGCGGGGATGAGATCACTCACTTTATGAAGTATAAAGATAGTCCTAAAGGATAACCTATATATTGATCTTATACTTTAGCCCCTACCAGAATCCTTTTCATGATTCATTATTAACTTTAATATGAACAAGTTTGAGTTGACTCTACCTGAGCTTTTTAATATATTGAGGGAAGCTAAGAGGTACCATCAAGAAAGAGAAGTCAGTTCTCTCTATTGGTGAGACCAATTAGAAAAGGAAGGCCAGCAAGACCCTTAAGAAGAGCAAGGGCAAAGAAAGACCGAGTAAGGCAAGGATTGCCTAGAAAAACCCAACAAAGGACAAAGAATAATGCTTCTATTACGGCTAAGATGGGCATTGGAAGAGGAACTGTAAGGACTACCTTGCAGAGAAGGTGAAACAGAAGCTTAGAGAAGCTTCAGGTATATTCATAATCAGTCTTCACTTATTAGATTTTTATGATAACACATGGGTATTGGAGATGGACTTCAAGATGGGCAATGAAGCAAGAGTTATTACAGTTGCTATTGAGGAGGTCACCCTACATCTGCCTAGTAGAGTTATTATTGCATTAGGTGCATATTATTTTATTCCTCTATTATCAAAAATATTATTTCTATCTCTTGTTTGACAATTAATGGATATAAATTAGTTTTTGAGAATATAATTGTTCAATAATTATGGATGATGAGATCATCACTAGAGGGACCCTTATAAATGGCTTATATATGTTAGACACTTATTCACATATCATGAATATAAATATATCTAAGAGTAAAAGAGATGAAGTGAATAATGTATAACTATGGGATTATAGGCTAGGTTATATACATGAGGGAAGGATTCAAAAGTTACTGAAAGATAGATACTTAGATCCATTTGACTATGAGACATATGCAACTTGCGAACCTTACCTTCATGGGAAGATGACTAACTCTCCTTTTAGTGGAACTAGAGAAAGAACCACTGAGTTATTGGAACTCATACATAGTGATGCATGTAGTCCCATGTCGACTCAAGCTATAGGTGGCTACTCATACTTCATTACATTCGCTGATGATTTCTCTAGATATAGATGTGTACTTAATGAAGTACAAATCTGAGGCCTTTGAGAAATTTAAGGAATATAAGAATGAGGTAGAGAACCAAATTGGAAAGAGTATTAAAACTCTTTGATCAGATCGAGGAAGAGAGTACTTAAGTATAGAGTTCACCCATTTCCTCAGGAACAATGAGATTCTATCCCAGTGGACACCTCCTTATACACCTCAGCTCAATGGTGTATCAGAAAAGAGGAATCACACGCTGTTAGACATGGTGCAGTCCATAGTGAGTTTCACTGACCTACCCGTCTCATTCTGGGCATACGCCCTAGAGACTGCAGGTTACCTTCTGAACAGATAAAGTCAATAGTGTCTACACCATATGAGATATGGAAAGGAAAGAAGTCTGATCTTAAGATTGTTAAGATTTGAGGCTATCCTACCCACGTTAAAAGACACAACCCCGATAAGTTGGAATCAAGGACAGAATGGTGCACATTCATGGGATACCCAAAGGAAACTTGTATGTATTTTTTCTATAATCCCGAGAACCGAAAGGTCTTTATTGCCAAGAGAGCTATGTTCCTTGAGAAGAAACACATTCTTGGTGGAAACAGTAGGAGTGAGATAGAATTGAGCAGGTTGGAGAACCTGGCTTCAGCACCATTCTAGAGCCCGAGCCTGTTCAAATATCTAACACACAAATTCCAATTTTATGTAGGTCTAGTAGAGTATCTCACCCTCCTGAAAGATATGTGGGACATATAAGTGGATATGACTCTCAGGATGTTGATCCTCAGACCTACGAGGTGGTTATTATGAGTATAGACTCTAGAAAATGGTAAGAAGCCATGAATTCTGAGATGGATTCCATATACTCTAACAAGGTTTACAATTTTGTGGATGCACCTAAGAGTATTATACTCATCGACTATAAATTGATCTTCAAGAAGAAGATCAGAGTGGATGGAAAGGTACAGACCTATAAAGCAAGGCTGGTAACTAAAAGATATCATTAAAGACAAGGAGTTGACTATAATAAAACTTTTTTACCTATAGCTATGCTTAAGTCCATTAGAATTATTTTGGTCATTGTAGTACACTATGACTATAAGATCTAGCAGATGGATATCAAAGCAGCATTCCTCAATGGCAACCTCGAGGAGGAGGTGTATATGATATAGTGAGAGGGATTCATATCCAAAGAGAGTCAAGATAAAGTATGCAAGTTGCTTAGATCCATTTATGGATTGAAGCAAGCTTCTCAAAATTGGAACATAAGATTTGATGAGGTGATCAGATCTTATGACTTCGTTAAGAATAAAGATGAGTCTTGTGTGTATAGGAAGGTAAGTGAGAGCGCTACCACCTTTTTGGTGCTATATGTGGATGACATCCTAATTATTAGAAATGATGTAAAAATGCTCTCCATAGTAAAGGCTTGGCTATCCACAAACCTCTCCATGAAAGACTTAGGGGAAGTATCCTATATTTTGGGGATCTGGATCTATAGAGATAGATCCAAAAGGATGCTTGGCTTATCCTAGTCTAGGTACATAGATAGACTCTATTGTCAGAAGGTTTGACATGGAGAATTCCAAGAGAGATCTTATACTGATGAGACATGGAATATCACTTTCTAAGAGTATATCCCCAAAGATTCCTAAAGAAAGGGCAGACATGGATAAGATACTTTATGCATCAATGATAGGGTCTATCATGTATGTGATTATATGTATCAGGCCTGATATAGCACATGCTTTGAGTGTCATGAGCAGGTAGCAGACAGATTCAGGTTTAGAACACTAGAAGGTAATAAATTATATCCTTCAGTACTTGAGAGGCACTAAAGATCTTCTACTGATATATAGATAAGGTAGCCTCCAGGTTAAAGGCTACATGTACTCAAGTCAATCTGATATTGATGACAGTAAGTCGAATTCAGGATTTATTTTCACCCTGAATGGAGGAGCAGTAAGCTGGAAGAGTTCTTTGCAAGATACTACTACTGACTCGACCATAGAGGTAGAATACATTGCTACAGTAGAAACAATAAAGGAAGGGATGTGGATGAAGAAGTTCATCAAGGATTTGAGAGTCATACCAAGCAACGTGAAGCTGACTCCCATAGATTGTGACAGCAACAGAGTGATAACTCTAGCAAGGGAACCCAGGTCTCATCAGAATTGTTCTGAGGAGGTTCCATCTAACTAAAGTGATCATGACCCAAAAAGATATAGTAATGAAAATAGTTTCATCTGAAGATAATATTACAGATCCACTGACGAAGCCGTTGGCTTAGATTGCATTTGAGCATCACAAGGGTCTGATGGGGATCAGACACATAGGTGATTGGCTTTTGGTCAAGTGGGAGATTGCTAGTTACATATGCCCCTGCAAGCCAATCATGTGAGTGATGACATATGTGACATGTTGCGTGATCTTTTTGCTTATGATTAATATTAGCATATTCTCATATTATCTGTTACATATATTGTGATGTCCTTGGTTCTGTGCAATGGGAGTCGGATCATGATAAGATCATGATAATAAGATCGATTTATATTTAAACACATATCCTAAATAATCCTGGTCATAGTTTACTCAAGAGGCATATTAAGATAACTAGACAGATCGATGTACTATATACCCATCCATGTGATGGAGGTGACTGGTCTCATAACCACTTGTGTGGAGACACTAAAGATATAGTACAGATGCTCATTAAAGAATGAGTTCACTGATTGATCTGCTTATGGAATGTTGTATGGTTAATGATACCTAATGCCAAACAGTGATTCCATAGTCCCAGTTGTGTATATGGTCTTTAGACTTGAGACACCAATGATGCTTTGTATGAGTACTCCTCTCTTTGATGCTAGACTTACAGGTTTGGAAAGTTTCAGATTTGGTACAACTGGTTATCGAGATTAGTAGCCAACCTTACGAAATTAATTGAGTGTCAATAGAGGATTATCCACTCTCGATATCATGAGAGGAATATCTCATATGTGCTTGCTTAGACAAATCTATGGCCAGGGGTCATTCTGATTGAGAGATAAAGAATTCTCCGGGAGAATCTGATTAGAGCGATACTATGATGAATTCCATATGTGACCTGACAGTATCATGTCCAATGTACGGTCTTTGGGATATTAGTTGGATGAGGGATTATAGATACATAGTAACTGTGGACAGATAGGTCCGATGAATTTGATCCCCCTGTATCATCTGGAGACTATAGTATAGTGGTCTAGTATGTCTATAGTCGATGAGTTGAGTGAATTATTATAGGGATAATAATTCACTATATCAGAAGGAGTTCGGATAGGAGTAACTCACGGCCAACTCGGTATCGGGCCTAGAGGGTCATACACATATAGTGGATGCTTCAGTGGATAGAGGATTGGGAGATCCAATTAGCCCCTATTTTCATTAGATGAGACCCTAAGCTCCTTGATTAAGGTCCAGTTAGAGGTCTAAGGAGATTATTGAATAGAGATCCAATAATGCAAGTTTAGTGGGTTATTAGATAGAGATCCAATACCCACTAAGGCAAGAGCCCTAGGGTTTTGGTAGCTCTATATAAATAAGAGGGGAGACTCATGGTTGATAGGTTGCAGCTTTAGCCACCACCTCCTATTCTCCTTCCTCTCTTTGCGTAAGAGTTGCGAGATCAGATTAAAGGAGTTTCGCTATAGAGATCTATCGTATGGATACTACTAGAGAGGAGAACGCTTAACCTCTTTTATCTTCTCCATCCGGATCTGGAATACTGGGATATACGATCTCCCTAGGTAAAATCAATCTCTCATACATCATGATTTTATTGATTTTTACGTTTTTCTCGCGACCCTAATATTTTGCATGACGATTTGATCTATATGGGAAACCAGTTTTTATTTTAATTTTCGCTGCGCATGTGATGCACCTGTTGTGGTTTCCTAACAAAAACGACATTCCTCAATGACAACCTTGAGGAGGACATGTATATGATATAGTCAAAAGGATCCATATCCAGAGAGTCTAGATAAAGCGTGTAGGTTGCTCAAGTCTATTTATGGACTAAAGCAAGCTTCTCAAAGTTGGAACATAAGATTTGATGAGCCGATCAAATCTTATGACTTCGTTAAGAATGAAAATAAGCCTTATGTGTACATGAAAGTAAGTGAGAGTGTTATCACCTTCTTGATATTATATATGGATGACATCATAATCATTGGGAATGATGTAGGAATACTCACCATAGTAAAGGCTTGGCTATCCAGAAACTTCTCCATAAAATACTCAGGGGGAAGTATCATATATTTTGGAGATTTGGATTTATAAAGATAAATCTAAGAGGATGCTTTACTTATCCCAGTCTAGGTACATAAACTCCATTATCAAAAAGTTTGGCATGAAGGATTCTAAGAGAGCTCTCATACCGATAGATGAAATATCACTTTCTAGGAGTATGTCCCCAAAGACTCCTGAAAAAAATACATACATGGATAAGATACCTTATGCCTCAATAATAGGGTCTATCATGTATGCTACACTATGTACCAGGCCTGATATAGCACATGCTCTGAGTGTCACGAGCAAGTATTAAGCAGATCCAGGTTTAGAACTCTGAAAGGCAGTAAAGTATATCCTTAAGTACTTGAGAAGGATTAAGGATCTTTTACTGGTATATGAAGGAGGTAGCCTCCAAGCTAAGGGCTACACATACTCAAGTTTCTAGTATGATATTAATGATAGTAAGTCAAACTTAGGATATGTTTTGACCTTAAATGGAGAAGCAGTAAGCTAAAAGAGTTTCAAGCTGTCACGTGTCATCACTCACATGATTGACTTGACCACAGAGGCGGAATACATTGCTGTAGCAGAAGCAGCAAAAGAAGACATGTGGATAAAGGAGTTCATCAGGGATTTGGAAATCATTCAAAGTAGTGTGGAGCCGATTCCCATATACAGTGACAGCGATAGGGCGATAGCTCTAGCAAGGGAACCCAAGTCTCATCAGAATTGGTCTAAGTAGGTTTCACTTAATTAGAGAGATTATAGCTCGTAAAGATATAACAATAAAAAGAGTTCCATCCGAAGATAACATTGTGATCCACTGACGAAGCCGCTGGCTCAGATTGTATTTGAGTGTCACAAGGGTCTGATAGGGATCAGACACATAAGTGATTGACTTAGGTCAAGTGGGAGATTACTGGTTACAAGTGCCCTACAAGCCAATCATGTGAGTGATGACACGTGTGGCACGTTGTGCGATCTTTTTGCCTATGATTTATATTGGTATATTCTTACATTATATTGTTTATAGCATATATATTATGATGTTTTTAGTTCTATACAATAGGAATCAAATCGTGATGAGATCACGATAATAAGATTGATTCATATTTAAACATAGATTCTAAATAATCCCGATCATAGGTTACTCGAGAGGGATATCGAGATAACTGGACAGACCGATGTACCATATACCCGTCTATATGATGGAGGCGGCTGGTCTCATAGACACTTATGTGGAGACACTAAGGATATAGCACATGTGCTTATTGGAGAATGAGTTCACTAATTGATCTGCTTATGTCGTGTTATATGGTTGATGATACCTAATGTCAGACAACGATTCCATAGTCCTAGTTATGATGCTCCCGCTGAGGTTTCCCAATAGGTACCACCACCAGAATAGGTGATACTATCGTTTAACACTAGGCAATACCACCACCCAATCCAAACAATACTACCGCCTGGAATCCTGGGAAAGTATGTTTTGTACTTTCCAACTCATAGGTAGTTCCATCGCCAGGTCTGGTGGTGCCACCACCAAACATAACTTTTGGTCATTGAAATGAAACTTTCAATAGTCCCAATTAAGGCCCAATGGCCCCTTAATAAAGTTAGCATGGTTACATACAAAACTAACTCATTTAAGACCTAAACTACTTTAGTCAAGACACAATCAATTACAAAGCATAAAGCTTTTGTTATTCGGGATATTATTAGTTTATTCAATGTTTTATCCGACCCTTCGGTGCATCATCCTCTTTCGGACGTATTGCCCGATCTATCAATATGTTGACCTTTGTATCATCCGATCTTAGGCGGTACTATCGTTTAACACTAGGCAATACCACTATCCAATCCAAACGATACTACCGCTTGGAATCCCGGGGAAGTATGTTTTGTACTTTCCAACTCATAGGTAGTTCCATCGCCAGGTCTGGTGGTGCCACCACCAAACATGACTTTTGGTCATTGAAATGAAAATTTCAATAGTCCCAATTAAGGCCCAATGGCCCCTTAATAAAGTTAGCATGGTTATATATCAAACTAACTCATTTAAGACCTAAACTACTTTAGTCAAGACACAACCAATTACAAAGCATAAAGCTTTTATTATTCGGGATATTATTAGTTTATTCAATGTTTTATCCGACCCTTCGGTGCATCATCCTCTTTCGGGCGTATTGTTCGATCTATCAGTATGTTGACCTTTGCATCATCTGATCTTGTGCGGTACTATCGTTTAACACTAGACGATACCACCACCCAATCCAGACGATACTATCGCTTGGAATCCCGGGAAAGTATGTTTTGTACTTTCCAACTCATAGGTAGTTCCATCGCCAGGTCTGGTGGTGCCACCACCAAACATGACTTTTAGTCATTGAAATGAAACTTTCAATAGTCCCAATTAAGGCCCAATAGCCCCTTAATAAAGTTAGCATGGTTACATACAAAACTAACTCATTTAAGACCTAAACTACTTTAGTCAAGACACAACCAATTACAAAGCATAAAGCTTTTGTTATTTGGGATATTATTAGTTTATTCAATGTTTTATCCGACCCTTCGGTGCATCATCCTCTTTCGGGCGTATTGCCCGATCTATCAGTATATTGACCTTTGCATCATCAGATCTTCTTAGTGCAATGCCCAAACCTTCTGGCCTGATGCTCGAACTCATGACACGAAGTCCCTCCAGTATATCGACCAGTCCTCCGGCTCAATGTCCAATCTTTTGACATATTCCATTCTGGCCCAACATCTGATTTTTCTTACTTTAACTGATATGTCTTTCCATGATTGAAGTTAGTCCTGCATGACTTAAACACTGATTAGATTATAATCTTCATCAATTGATTTCATCATCAAAATATGAGATTCAATATTTTTGTATGTTGTAACAATCATAGTGAGTGGTACGAAACCATCTCAACACTTTAGAACCCCTCGAGTGGCATATGACTAGATGGGGCTTTCAGATAATAGAGAAGGTGCTGCCCCAACTTCACTCACTATTTGCTGATTGTCACTTGCTTGCATGGCCAAAAATGGTCAGTTTTAGCTTATTTCTGGGCCATTTTTTTGCACGCTGTGATGAGCACGATGAGCGACACGAAATATAAGCCATCTTAGCACCTTGGAATCCCTCGGGTGGCACAGGTCTGGATGGGGCTTTTAGATAATAAGGAAGGTGTTATCCCAAGCTTCGATCACTGTCTATCGCTTATCACTTGCTCGTACAAAAAAAAAGGCTTGTTTTGGCTTGTTTTTGGGTCGTTTTCATGTGTTGCGGTGAGCAACGTGAAACGTCAGCCATCTCAGTACCTTAAAATCCTTCATGTGGCACAGGACTAGATGAGACTTTTGGATAATAGGGAAGATGCTGCCCTAGGCTTCAGTCACCGTTTGCCACTCGCTACTCACTCGCGTCGCCAAAAATGGCTAATTTTATCTTATTTTTTAGTCGTTTTCATGTGCTGTGATGAAGGTGGCATGAAACATCAACCATCTCAGCACCCTAGACCACCTCGATTGGCATAAGGTTGGATAGGGTAGCACGAGAGTATCTCATTTGCTACAATCAACACTTATGTATCTTGCTGATTCTATGGTATTACCTACAGTTCATTATAATATTTCAGAGTTTTCAACCCAACCCACTAAAAAATGATAGCTCATGAGCATATTCCTTGGACAAAGTTAAAGCTATTTCAAGATGTCTTTCTTCATGACCAAGGAATGCATTAAAGTGGTTAGGTAGCAGATGTGAAGCACTTAATGTCATAGTTCCTTATGCATGAAGAAATGTTTCATGCAGTAGTACTTATTTTGATATTCTAGGGCTAGAAAGAACTTTTAGATACCTGATTTGCATTTGCAAAAACTCTTTGGAGTCTCTAAAACTCTATATCTCTTGGATGTATCCTTAAGTGGTGAGTCTTTTGATTTAGTTCTGTATCTTTGTTTAATTTTCTTGAGGTGATGAATTTTCTGTATCATCTTGTGACTTTAAACTTGGTGGTGAATTTTTTATCCACTTTATACAAGCTCTGTTCTGAGTTTTTTTATGTTCTACAACTCGACTTTTAATTTCTTGTTTCTTTTTAAATTCTATTTGTCTTTCTCCCTTCCCGGTATCAGTTTAGTATCAGAGCTAAAGGCTAAAGATCATGGCAAGGCAGAATAGAAAAAATACAGTTGGTGAAGGTAGTGGCCATGAAGATGACATTGAATCCTTGAAGTTGCAGCTAAAAAGTTTATTACATAGTCTACAAGAAAAAAATAAAATTATTAAAGAACTTCAAAACAAAAATAATCAGCATGAAAATGTCGGTCAAATATATTGTTCTGATGATGATCGCCATCTTACCTAAGGGGGTTTTAAAGATTTCAACCAAGGCGTAGAGACTAAGATGAAAGAACAAATACAACTCAATATTTGATATTCCAAAATTTGAAGGTAAAATCAATATTGACAACTTTATTAATTGGCTCAATACAGTAAAAAGAATATTCGATTTTCATGAACCACCAGAACAAAAGAAGGTTAAGCTTGTAGCTCTCAAACTCAGAAGGAATGCATATTTTTGGTGGGAAAATCTGAAGAATGAAAGAGAACATGAAAGGAAGAGTAAGATTATAACATAGGAGAAAATTAAAAGAGAACTAAAAAGAAAATACTTATATAACAACTAACAACTATAAGCAAGAAATCTTTCTGAAAATCCATGATTTTAAACAAAAAAATTTTTAATATGGAGGAGTACACAGTAGAGTTCGACAATCTTATGTTAAAAGAAGAGCTTATAGAACCAGAAAAGCAGACCATTGCAAGATACCTAGGAGGTCTGAAATATGAGATTGCGAAAGTGGTTAAACTCCAACCGTATTGGTCTTTAAATAATGTGAGTAAGCTAGCTTTAAAAGTAGAGAAATAATAGAAGTTTGAAAAGGGTTCTCGATATGAGGCGAAAGATGGCTATATGAGAGGAGAAAATTCGAAGTCTACTCACTAAAGCAAAATAGTATCAAAGGGGCAAGACAAGATGAAGGATCAATCAACAGCAAACTACTACCTAATTCTTCTGCACCTAATGGCCGAAAATGCTTCAAGTGTCATGGTTTTGAGCATATTGCTTCAAATTGTCCAAATAGGAGGATTGTTATATTAGTTGAAGAACACATTAACAAAGAAGGAAATAAAGCCAATGACAAACAAAAATCTGATGATGATGAGGAAGAGGTTACTTATGCTGATCGTGGTTTATCTATTGTATTACAACATAGCTTGCAAGTATCTTATGTGGCTGAGGATGAAAGTTGGGTGAGAAACAATGTGTTTCATACTAAATGTATCTCTAATGACAAGGTGTGTTTGGTGATCATTGACAATGGTAGCTTTGAGAATGTGGTATCTTTTGAGATGGTACAGAAGCTAAAGTTGAACATAATCTCTCATCTACATTCTTACCAATTATGCTAGTTGCAAAAAAAAAATTGATATCAAGGTAACTAAAAGATATTTAGCTTCATTTTCTATTGGCAAGTATTATAAAGATGAAGTATGGTATGATGTTGCTCCTATGGATGCTTGTCATTTGTTGTTGGGTACACCTTGGTATTATGATATGAGAGTATTGTATGATGGCTATAAACATATTTATTCTTTTAAGGTGAATGAAAAGAAGATTATTTTAGCTCCATTATAACCTTTTGAAATCAATGCACCAAAGAATGAAGTTAGTACTTTTATGTCATATGATGAATGCAAGGGTGAAAGGGGTAGTCATATCTTGGCTCTAGTAGTCGTAGAAGAGAATGAACATTACAAAGAGCCATCAGCAAACATGAAACTAATCCTGAAGGAGTTTTAAGATATTATACTAGAAGAGATTCCACAAGGTCTTCCACCATTAATAGACATCCAACATCATATTCATCTTATTCCGGGGCTATCCTACCTAATAAGGCAACTTACATAATGAGTCTCAAGGAGCATGAAGAACTTCAAAGGCAAGTAGACGAATTGGTGAAAAAGGGGTTGATTCAGGAGAGTATGAGTCCTTGTGCTGTTTCAGCCTTGTTGGTGCCTAAGAAAAATGGTTCTTAGAGAATGTGTGCAGACAGTCATGTCATCAACAAAATCACTATTGACTATCATTTTCTCATTCCAAGGTTAGACGATTTGATCAATTGTATAGTGTTTCTATTTTCTCTAAAATTAATTTGAACAGTGCTTGGAGATAAGTGAAAAATAGTATTTAAAACTAGAGAATGCTTGTATGAGTGGTTGGTTATGTCATTTGGGTTATCTTATGCTCCTAGTACTTTCATGAGATTTATGAATCATATACTTCAGGCAACCATTAGAACTTTTATTGTGGTTTATTTTGATGACATATTAGTGTACAGCAAAAATGAGAAATAATATATAAATTATCTTAAGAAGATTTTTCTTATCTTGAGGTAGCAAAAGCTTTATGCTAATATAAAGAAGTGTGTCATTTTTTACTCATAGTGTGGTGTTTCTTGGATATATTGTTTCAAAAGATGGAATCAAGATAGATCAAAGTAAGGTAGAAGCTATTCTTAATTGGCCAACATCGACTTCATTGCATGATGTGAGGAGTTTCCATAGTTTAACTTCTTTTTACAGAAGATTCACCAACGGTTTCAACTCGATTATTGCTCCAATCATCGAATACCTGAAAGGTGATAAATTCAAGTGGACTAATGAGGCTGATGAAACTTTTCAGCTATTAAAAAGAAAGGTAACTGAATCTCCTATTTTGGTGCTACCCAATTTTGATAAAGTTTTTGATGTTGAATGATGCCTCTAATGTGGGAATTGGTATTATTTTGAGTCAAGAATCAAAGCCTATTGTCTTTTTTAGTGAGAAGCTGAATGATAAAAGGAGGAAATATTCTATTTATGATAAGGAGTTTTATGTCATTTATCGAGCTTTATCTTATTGGAGTCAATATCTTCTTGCTCAGCCATTTGTCTTATATTCTAATTATGAGACATTGAAGTTTATTAATCACCAACATAAGCTAAACAAGAGGCATATAACTTGGGTGGAGTTCCTGTAATCTTATAACTTCACAATCAAGTATAAATCTTATGTTTAAAATATATTTACTGATGTATTGAGCAGAAAATATTATTTATTATTTGTCATAGAAGTTAAAGTCGTTGGATTTGAGACATTTAAAAATCTCTATCAGGATGATGTGGATTTCAACATAATATGGCAGAATTGCAAATTAGGTTCTTTTCAGCAATTTAATGTCTTTGATAGATTTCTTTTTTAAGCTAATGTCTTGTGTGTTCCATCTTGTTCTTTGAGATATGCAATTCTAACTGAACCTCATGGTGGTACTTTAGGAGGACATTTTGGTAGAGACCAAACTTTTACTCTTATTCAATCAAATTTCTATTGGCCTAAGATAATCAGAGATGTTGAGAGATTTATAAAGCAATGCAGAGTGTGTCACTTGGCAAACACAAGAAGCCAAAATTTAGGTTTGTACACTCCATTGCTAGTGTTGGATGTGAGTCTTTATTTTATCTTAGGATTACCAAGAACTCAAAGAAACAAAGATTTTGTTATTGTTCTTATTGAGAGATTATCAAAGATGTCTCACTTTATTTTTTGTAATAAATCAAATGATGCATCTCATGTTGTTGATTTGTACTTCAAGAAGATTGTTAGATTGCATGACATTCCATGAACTATGGTGTATGATCGAGATTCAAAATTTCTTAGTCATTTTTGGAGAACTCTATGCAGGAAACTGGGTACATCTTTGAACTTAAGCAGCTCTCATCATCCACAAACTGATGAGCAAATAGAGGTAACAAACATAAGCTTGGGAAACTTGATTAGAAGCTATGTTGGCAAGACCATTAAGCAATGGGATCTCATTCTTTCATAAATTGAGTTTGCTTACAATAGTTTCATGCATCATAGCATTGGTAAGAGTCCTTTTGAGGTTGCTTATGGTGCTAATCCTACTGGACCTTTAGACTTAGTCCCTCATTTTATAACTAAACAATTTAGTGGAGATGCTGACAAGAGTGCTAAACAAATAAAGAAGTTACATGATGATGTTAAAGCAATCATTGAGAAGCAAAAAAAAAAAAGTACATGCGAGCAACTAAAAAACATAGAAAGCATATGAGGTTTAATGTAGGTAATTAGGTTTGGATTCATCTAAGAAGGAGAGATTTCTACCAGGTAAATTTGGAAAGTTGAAACCAAAGACTGATGGTCAATTCAAAGCACTTAAAAGAATTGGAGAGAATGGTTATGAGATTGAGCTACCTAAAGATTATGGGGTATCATTAACATTCAATGTGGTTGATTTAAGTCCTTATCATAGTGATAAAACAAATGAAGACTTGAGGACAAGTCTTTTTCAACCAGGGGGAGATTAACAAGGGAGTGTTTAATTTGCTACAATCAATACTTATGCATCTTACTGATCCTATGGTATTCTCCACATTCCACTATAATATTTCAGAGTTTTCAACCTAACCTACTAAGAAATGATAACTCATGAGCATATTCCTTTGACAAAGTTAAAACTATTTCAAGATGCATGTTTTCATGACCAATAAATATATTAAAGAGGATAGGTGACAGATGTGAAATACTTAATGACAGTTTCTTATGCATGAAAAGATGTTTCATGCACTAATACTTTTTTTGATATTCTAGGGCTAGAAAAAACTTTCAGATACTTGATTTATATTTGTAGAAGCTCTTTGGAATCTCTAAAATTCTATATCTCTTAGATGCATCCTTGAATGGTGAGGATTTTGATTTAGTTCTGTATCCTTGTTTAATTTTTTTGAGGTAGTAAATTTTTTATATCCTCTTATGACTTTAAATTTGATGGTGAACTTTTTATCCATTTTACGTAAGTTTTGTTCTGAGTTTGTTTCTGTTCTATAACTCGACTTTCGATTTCTTATTTATTTTTGAATTTTATTTCTCTTTATCCCTTCCCAGTATCATGGGGCTTTCAGATAACAGGGAAGGTGCTACCCCTCGCTTCACTTGTTGTCCATCACTCATCGCTCGCTTGTGCGACTAAAAATAGTCAATTTTTGGGCCATTTTTGCGTCTGTGGTGATCGTGATGAGCGACACGAAATGTTGGCCATCTTGACATCTTGAAACCCCCAAGTGGCACAAGATTGGATAGGACTTTCAGATACTAGGACCTCTCATTTACCTTTTGATAAAAAAAATTAGCTCCTACCAAAGCTCCATCATTAATGATGAAAAATATAATGAATTCATTAAACATGTATGTGTGATCAGATAAGAGTTGGTTGTACATTTGATATAAGATCATTAGACACATATTTATGTACCATAAGTGACACTATGGATTAGACACATATTTATGTACCATAAGTGACACTATGGAAAGAGCATATTTAATTACAAAATTTTCATCATCTATTGACTATTTTCAACTGTTCTGTCAGTCTTTCTATTGCCATCCTCAAGAGTTTCTGTGGCAAAGTTCAATCAGGCCTTTGATAGATATTGATTTTTTATTTTTTATTTTTCTGAAAGAAAGCTAGAAGGGTATCAACTAACCTATTATTGCTTCCAAAATTTTAAGAACTCTGTTTTTCTAAGTGAAGTAACCTGCTACAGGACAAAATTTTAAGAACTCTGTTACAGGACAAACCTTAGTGAAGTAACCTGCTTTACTGCTTCAGTTTCTACGGGGCAAACCTTAAGATACCGTAACCCTTGGTCAAGCTGATCAGTAACCTGTTTTACTTTCTACTTCAAAAGAATTTTGAGAATAGAAAGCTTGTAGTATAGATCTCTTCTGTGCTTTGCTCTTATCAATCTTTCTTCAGTATCTTAGTCACCCTATATTGATATATTGTTGTCAGTATCATATTAATTTTCCTCACATAGATATTATTATGCACAACTAAGATACAAGGAGGATCACATCGTGTAATTATCTAGCATATAATTGGTCAAACTGTAATCTGATCTTACCCAATGCAATCGAGGAGGTAATCATTTACCTGATATGTGTGAGATGAAGATTTAATAAAAATATTGAAATTGATATATAATTTTAGATTATATTGATGATTTCAGTTTACTGTTTAATTCAGGCTTATCTAATTTAATATCTAAGCATATTTGACCAAGAGCAATTGCGGGCCTCACGTCGTCCTCTTAACGGATTGGGCTTCGTAATCGCTACTTCTGGATGAGGAGCCATTCGAGGCTCGACGCGTTCTTCTACCCTTAGCATCTCCTTCTCCGAAGTGAAGCCGCTCTTCGCTCCTTGCACCACCGCTCTCAGTGCGAGGGCCCATGGCGCCGCCCAAGAACAAGGGCGATGAGAAGATCCTGAGCTACCTCGACGTGGTTATGAGGCGATCCGACCTCGGCATCCTCCGCGGCCCCCATTACCTCAACGACCGCATAATCGAGTTCTACTTCGCCCACCTCGCCTCCCTTTCCCCCTCCCCGCGCGCCCTCCTCCTCCCGCCCTCCATCTCCTTCTGGCTCGCCAACTGCCCCGACCCCCAGTCCCTCCGCCAGTCCGCCGATCCCCTCCGCCTCCCGGATCGGGACCTCGTCCTCTTCCCCGTCAACAGCAACCTCGACGTCACCGTCGCCGGAGGCGGTTCCCACTGGAGCCTCCTCGTCTACTGCCGGGAGGCCGGCGAGTTCGTGCACCACGACAGCTGCCGCGGCGTCAATCGGTGTCACGCGGAGCGGCTTTTCCATGCCGTCAACGGGTTCGTCGATGATGGCGGCGAGCCCCCGCGGTTCGTTGAGGTGTTCACCCCGCAGCAGACCAACGGGTACGACTGCGGGTTGTTTGTGATGGCCATCGCCAAAGTGGTCTATGACTGGTACGTCGCCCGTGGGGGGTGCGCGGACGGGGAGGACGGGTGGTTCGCCGCCTTGATGGAGGAAGTGGATGCTGATGCGGTGGATAAGCTGAGAGACAAAGTTTTGAGGCTTATTTTGACCTTGATGGAGCCCAAGTGATGGGTAACGTCTTTAATTCTCTTGTTACTTTCAGCTTGCTGCTTCTGTCTTGCAACTGATGCATGAATGCCTGGAGTTAATCGCAGAAAGAGGATTAAGCCATGAGTGGATTGTGATTTTGTGTGTTTTTGGTTGCTTTACTTCTTGATATTGCTCAGTTTCTGGTTATTTTGGGTAGATAAAGTTGCATGCAATTTGGAGGATCACAGATTTAATAGAATGTAGCTGTAGATCAGTAGAAAGCCCACTCGTATTGATAACCATTGTATTAGTTCAGGTTCAGCTTTTTATTACACTCACAACAGTTTATGATTATTGCTTTATTAGTGACAACATTTGGATTGTTACTCTATGTTTGTTTCTCTTACACTTTCATAATTTGTATGTACTAAACACCTGCGAAGGGTCTTTTCAGAATTGTAGCTTGTTGGTTTAGCATGATAAGTCTTCTTTGCAACACTTACTCTTTTCCGGGTATTCAATTGCTGATGGACAAAGAGAATTCTGATTTATTTAATCCTAAAGAGTTCCAGGATCATAGAATTGCATGTTCATTTTATTTTAATTGTTAACTGCATGTTATACAAGTACATTTGTGACCATCTTAATAACCAATCCCTTATTTGTGGTTTGGCATAGCCTATGCATATAAATAGATTGGAATTAGGAAATCTAGTTCAGTTGAGCCTTTATTTGACTGCTTTTAAGATTCTTCTTCTATAGCTACAAATCTTGATAAGAGAAGCTTCTGATGAACTTGTGAACTAGGATATCCTTAATCCAGCATTTTACTTGTCAAAGTTTTGGCATTTTAAGCAGTTCGTGTGGTAACCAAGATCCGGAATTTGAAGAACGACATAGCACATTTGCTAGAAGTTCAACAAGAAATCAAGGAACACGGAGAACAGAATAATGTTGTATGAGATGTATTTATTTGAAACATATAAAGTAACATGAACAGAAACAGGGAACAGACAAAGAGAAAAGCCAGTAAATGCAACTTGTAGCAAAGGAATTCCTAGTGGGAATTGTTTTGTAGACCAAACTTGAATCAGTCTGTAACCGTATTGGATCTAGAAGAACTTTAGTGTCTAGGAGCCTGGAATACTTTTGGGATGCAGCCAAGGAGACAATCAAAAGATACTTGGATCTTTCCTTTTTTATTTATAAGAATTGTTTACTGCAGTGTGAAACAAACTTAAAGTAGCTTATGTTGAAGGCTTAAATAGTTTCATCCCTTGATCTGTTCTTTTTATATTTGGCCGAAATTCTTGTTAACCCCTCGTACTATGACTCAAAATCAAAGTCTCCCCTTGTACTTTAAAACTCGTGTAAGTGACCCTCATACTACGATTTCACATCAAAGTGGCCCCCCATACTATTATGTAGCCGTTAAACAAGCCCTTTCTGTTAATAAAAAAAGGGTAACGATATTTGTTTTTAAAATTGGGGGGAGGGGGGTCTAGTTAATTTTTAATATAGCCAGATTATGTGAAAAGAGCTATAATATGTTAATCAAATACACTTCCCGTAATATCATTATTCATTAAATTTATCCCCTGAACATTAATACATTGGCATTAAGTGATAGAAAAGTCATGAAAAAAAAAATTGTTCATAACTTCCAACATTATTTGAATTTGTTTTATACTTTAAGCTTGATTGATGATGGTTTTTATTTGTTATACACTTAATTATTTTAAGTAATTAAAAAATCAATCTCCTAAAAATCTTAACATGTAGGATTGTTATAATTATTTACTTCTTTTAAGTGTGACTAAATTTCGATAGCACCTCTCCTAAAACTCGAACATATCCCATTTACAACCAATCACAGAACCTGTAAAGAATAAGATATAACCAATTGATTGAACTACCATAAAACCAAAGGTGAAGAGAGGCGAGGGTAATGAAGATTGGAGAAGAAAGATAGAGAGGGGAGGACGGGTTAGGGTTTGGGGATTATTTAGTTTTAAACCCCCAAATTATTTTACCTAACGACATGACCTTATTTCTAACAGAGGGGGTCACTTTGATGTGAAATCGTAATATGGGGGGTCACTTATACGAGTTTTAAGTACAGTGAGTGATTTTGATTTTGAGGCAACGGGGAGGTCAACAAGAATTTCAGCTATTATTTTACCTAACAGCGTAACCTTATTTCTAATAGAGGATATCACTTTGATGCAAAATCATAATATGGAGGGTCACTTATATGAGTTTTAAAGTATAGGAGGTGACTTTGATTTTGAGGCATAGTACACAAGAATTTCGACCTTTATATTTTTTTCATGGTAAATATACTTATCCATTTCTTAACTTGGCCTTACATCCCTGTAAAAGATCTGGAGTATCTTTTTCGGAATTCTTCACCTAACATTAGACTGGTTAATGGAGTATGTTGTTGTTTTTAATCAGCAAGCTTTTTTATCTTATCCTATCTTATTACTTTTGAGCTAAAGAATATCTTCTTGTCTAAGGTACTACCTCTATGACTGTAAAAGGATGAAGTTTATCAGTGTGCTTCAAAATAGTTGTCTATATTGTAACTGGCTACTAGTTGTGTAATTTATACATACAATTCTAAACATGACGTAATGATGGGGTTGCCTTTGGGATAGGGACAAATACTTTCCTCTCCCTTGTTTTTCTTCTCTTTTCTGTCCTAGCTATTAACTAAATGAGTTGAGCAACGCTCATATTGTGTATCTTTCATTCACAATTTTGAGCTGTTTGGCTGAATAAGGAGAATAAAAGAAACAAATGTTTTATGCAGGTGCCTTTTGGAAAAAGAGTTGAAATCCTTAACGACTGCCAACTAAGGTCCATTTTTCGTTCTCAATAGTTCATTTGTATTGGTCAACAAACTTTAATGATATCTATTTCTCTGTGGAAACAAACACATGGAAGATACTGAATGGATTTCTCTATGAAAGCAACCATGTGGGAGGGACTGAAGAGTGGTCCTTTGTCGATGATTTGTTGCAGACAATCTAAAAATTTCATTAGTGTCCTGCAGAAATTTCTTTTCCGAATGAAAGGACCTATTGTGGCTTTACCAAGTTCTAGACACAGGCTTCATTTCAGTGTAAGACATATTTCATGAAGTGAAGGAATGAATCCTATCAACCCGATGAGATAATTGACCCATTAAGTTGAAGTGTCGTTCATTGGCCCAAAATGTTTAAACCCAGATTGATAATAGTAGATCCATAAAGCCCTCTAAACTAATCCAAATCTTCTTTCATATTCGATATAGAAACTAAGATGTCATGGATTTTTCTATACTAGTGGGTTTGTCATCTTAAAGGAGAATCTTGCTTTCTTGGATTGCTCACCATGTTCAATATTAGGTTCTTTTTAATACTTTTTATGTTAAGAGATGTGGAAGGATATTTGACCTGGGTTATTGAGTCGCTGAAACATTTTAGACTAATGATTTAAAACTATCGAATTTATGAGGTGTCAGGATCAAGGGGATCAATCTTTTTAGTTTATGGTAGAAAAGAGGTCCCTCACAACATATTTAAAATGTTTCTCGTACAATAATGTCCTTGATAGAGTTGAACTTACATAGTTTTCTTAATTGCTATCCTGCTGTCGACAATTTATATCTATTCTACAGATGCGTTGGTTGGAACTCAGCAGCACCTGCAAGTGCGGATCTATGGTCATACAAATGCCACCCAGATAACTAGTATGTTTCTCTACCTCTGCAGACCAAGAATGTGGACAATCCTGAAGATATAGTTATTTTTCGCGTACAGAGCTACGCTAAAAACAATGGTGGTTACACACTGAAATTAGCCCTCCCTCCCAAGAGTGGGCACGAATGTGCTGCGCAGCATATATGAGTTCATCTGCTTTTGAGTACTTCCTCGATGTTCACATTTTGCCAGTTTGATGGTTCAAATTGCACTTCTACTTGGTCTGTTGTGTACTGCATTATTCTTCATGGCTTCTCTCAATGTCAACACATCCTCCCATCTTTCTGCTGCTGCATCCATCTTTGATAGTGCAACGCAATCTTCGCAGTTGTCAGCCTTTGATGTTGATCCCTTCTCCAACTGCAGCAGAATATTCCCAATCTCCCGCCCGAGCTTTTCGTGCTTGTAGATCCTGCAAGCGCCCAGCAAATCCCTCCACACTATCGCGTCTGGCTCGATCAGCATTCTTACGGACGCATGTGCTTGTTCTACCATCCCAAGACGCCCGAGAAGGTCCACCATGCAACCGTAATGCCGCATGGATGGCTCAACTCCGAACTTGTTCTTCATGGCGTGGGACAGGTAGAGACCCTCCTCGGCCAGCCCACGGTGGCAACACGCAGAGAGCAATCCTGTGAAGGTAACTGCATTGGCCCATAGGGCTGGCTTCCTTCACCGTCTCTTCCAGCAGCTTAAACGCCGCCTTGCCATACTCGTGGATCACGAATTCGGCTACCATGGTGCTCCATGTCAACACGTTTCTGTCCCTCATATTGTCGAACAATTTCAGGGCACTGG
Source organism: Ensete glaucum (assembly GCA_021527575.1). Taxonomy (NCBI): domain Eukaryota; kingdom Viridiplantae; phylum Streptophyta; class Magnoliopsida; order Zingiberales; family Musaceae; genus Ensete; species Ensete glaucum. The sequence goes on along the minus strand of CM038556.1, from coordinate 22,442,961 downwards.
CGAGGCATCTGCATTTAGAGTACATGTCCACTAATCCAGTGCCGATGAACAAACAATCTTCGTGATGCGTGACAGTTTTGTATACGTAAGCATGTGTCGTGCTGCCCATGGCCAGATTGCCCATCTGAAAACAGGCAGAGATCAGAGCGACGACTGTCCTGTCTGTGATCTCTAACCCCTTTTTGAGCATTTCATCGAACAAGACCAATGCCTCTTCAGCGCGATTATTGCGACAGCAAGCCCGTCAAGTCATTAAAGCGTTCCAAGTCACTTCATTTCTCATAGTTATTTCACCGAACAACCGACGTGCTGATTCGATGCCTCTGCAGCTCGTACGTAGCCTATCCCTCGTATAAAAAATCACATTGATGTTTTCGTGTTTGTAATAAAGTGTAACAGTTCACTTGCTGAGTTTTCAACCAAAGCTAGCAAATAATTTCACTCCTTTCTTGAATAATTATATATTTTCTTTCAGCCATCTTTTGTTTTATAAAAAGCATTATCTATACATAATCTAAAGGTTTTTATATAAAAATTGAAAGAGACCATCCTAACTAAATATATAAAGACCTCAAAAGCTTCCCCCTTCTCTTACTTAAAACAGGTCAAACTACAATCTCACAAAACTGGGTCAGGAATAAATAGCACAAAACTATCATGCTTTAGAGATACTACCATCAGGAAACGAATTTAAGTGCCTAAGAGGGGGGTTAATTATTGGCTGCTGTTTTAGCAATGTGAATTCAAGTATGGTTTGCTGCGAAACTGCAAGTATTAGTAACAGTTTGCTACCCGCTCCAAAAAAGAGAAAATGATGATCCTACTGGGATGTTAAAGAGTTTCAATATATTAGAACTGGAAGTCTGATAAATGAATGCACAAAAAAAATGTTTCTTTCATAAAGAATATAATTATCAGCAATGTTAGATGTATAAATGATGTACATGGATTTAGACATGCAAATCACATTTGAATGCATATCCAAGCGTCTAATTTTGCACAAAAGAAAGATCAAAATGAATTAAGGGCACATGTACAGAAAAATAACGTGAAACTGCAAGGCAAGAATTTCAATATGTGTGATGGGAAGCCTCAGTTACCAAAATTTTTTGCATGTGAAGTCATTCCATTTAATAATTAAAACTATACTACAGAGTTGGTGGTGTTCATTTCTTATACATCTGATATGATTCACAGAGATGGGCAAGAGAGTTCTTCAAACGTTGTACTTTTAAGTATGAGAATCTAAGATCTTTGTCAATATCTACATCCATGGTTGAGAAATAATTAGAATAAAATAAATATAAAGAAAAAATATCTTGAGCAAAATTTGAAAGAAACGTATGTATAATAAAAAGGTGCAAAAGCTTACCAGCCATGACACTGCCGGTTCAAAAGCTCTATATACAATTGCAGGCAATTAAGCATTGAAACACTGATAGCACCAAGTTTGGAGTAAGTAGATACTCAAACACACAACTGAATACACTTAATGTACTTAAAGAGGAATCAACACAGAGTACACCACCATTAAAACTAAACCGTAATATCTCCAAAAAAAGCAACTCCAAGAAGATGTGGCTTAAACACCTATTATACAAAGAAGAATTCAGATGGCATTAATACAGATTGTTTATGATGTGTTAAACTTCTCTTTTTCATAAATCAAACTCATTAATATAGCAGGAGCACTTTGAACAAGCAGAAATAAATAAATAAATAAATAAATAAAATTTCCAGCATAAAATTTCACTTGAACCTGTAATTGTACTCATTGCTGCTACCTCAACTCTTCCTCCTAATGCAGCCGACAGAGCAGCTCTCTGAAAAACAGCAGCTTTTTCATTACCACTGCCACAATAGCTTCAAGGGTTGTGCAGTGCATTTACCTCCAACTCATCTCCAAACCAAATTCACTGAACTAGCAGCTTATGACAAACATATCTATTATCAGCAAAAAAAAAAAAAAAAACATAGGAAATATCCAATAGGTAAGATTACAAATTAGAACTATCGTCATTAATTACTTAGCAATCTAGTCAGAATAAGATGATTTAGAGTTTCCACATTTTGAAGTGCAGAAAAAACCTATCTACTAGTCCTATAGATTAAAAAAAATAAGTAGTTATGAACCTAAAAAACATAAAGTAGAAGGGAAACTTATCCATTACATCAAAGGTAGAGATCATCCCAGGTACATTAGAAAAGGCAGCTCTCAAGCATCAATTCAGTTTGTCTTGGAAACAGATGGACGTTCATATTTAATACTGAACCTAATTATGTGAAATGTGGCATATATATGCACCATTATCAGAATTATTACTAGGCAAAATATATAGTTAAGCCAAAAATAGCATCATTAGCGTAAGAATGAAAAGCAACAAAGTGTTCCAGGATGACAATATTATACAACGTTATAATGATATTTCCATTAGCTACCAATGGTGGTGTACCTTTCGCAATGTGTTGAACATCCATAGACCATTCCCCATTCCTGTATGGCCCAGCTACAGCTTGAAGAGGACGTGAACCCTGCTTTTGTCGGTATCTGAGTTTGTTGAATGGTGCTAAGCCGAACAAGACAATATAGAACCATAGATTTCGAAAACAGCTTCAGCACTCATTGTTTAGCTCATATCACAGTGGATTTTAATAAAGTTTTTAATTTAAATTTTAAATTTTTTAATTTAGATTTTTGATAGTTAGGATTGAAAAAGAGGGCAAATGATATGTGAATATGGTTGAGAAAAAAAGAAAGAAAACAATTGAGGGTAGAAAAATAAGAAAAAAAAAGGAAAGAATATAAGGATAATTGAAAGATTATTTTCAATCATGTAAGTAATATTCTCATCTTAGATCAAATTTATAGTGGATTTTTACGATAAATTATGCATAGTAATGTAATCTTAGTATCCTTATTATTTTGTTGTGATTATTACTTAAGTTCTAGGCAAGAGGTTTTAAGATTTATATATTTATTATTTTTATAATAAATTTTCTCTGGCTTATCCCATCATTTTTAGTCTTCCAGTTAGAGGATTTTTTCACATAATTCTTGGTGTTTTATTTTATTATGATTTCTGTCTAATTTTGCTGTGTGTTATGATCTACTAGTATTTATTCATAACAAAGTTATTTTTATCCTATCAATTGCTATCAAAATATATTTTGGTAGCATTTAATTTTTATGTTCGAACATGGATGTCAATAAAACACTCTCGCATGAATAGCTTGAAAGAATACAATTAAATGATATAGAAACTAAGAATTGAATATCTCTTATATTACAAATATTTGTATGGACTTTTGCAAGAAGATAGTGCAAGCTTGCAACTATGACAGATGATGAATGGAAGAGGTTAGACCAAAAAATGATCGGGTTCATTTGATAGTGGATCGATGATGTTAGCTGACTAAGTCTACCGCCAACTCTATAACTGAACGAGCCAATCTCGTTCATTAGTTGAGGGAAATCCTCATTAGTTGAGGGAAATCTTTTGACTAAGTCTACCGCCAAATCTGTAACTGAACGAGTAAATCTTGTTCATTAGTTGAGGAAAATCTTCATTAGTTGAGGAAAATCTTTTCTCATCCCTGTATAAATAGACGATGCATTTATCAATAATATCAAGCTTTTATTCTCTCATTTCCATTTCTAACATGGTATCAGAGCCATAAGAGAAATTATTCTCTCAACGGAAAAATAGTTGCCATTACATCGCCTCCTCTCGCTACCTCATTACCGAGGCAACGCTACTTGGATCTTTCAAATCTACTATCACCGCAATCCAATCGATCCACAGTTTATAGCTTTACGCAGAGCGCTTCTCCTCGTGTCCGTCGCTACCACCGTTCTATTCGTATTCCAATAGTAAGGCGGATTCCCATCTGCACCTATTGGACTACCGTTGGATATTCTCATTCGCCACTCACTCCGTATCTACCGGTGTTTTCTACACTATTCGATTCGGTTTGTTAGCCACCTTGATCTATGCTACTACCTACAACTTTATAGCCATTAATTGCTTTTCTTTTTTCTTTTCTTTTCTTGGTCACCGGTTGTTTCTTGTTCAACTCCAACGACTTTTGTGATTTCCTAATGTCTTTCTCATCCACTTCTAATGTCCCTACTTTTTCCTACTAATAATTACTCGTCCGATCTTATTTCCATTAATCTGCATCTTTAATCCCCTTTAAGTTATCTAAAAATGGCAATTATGCCTCTTGGCGTGCTCAATTCTCTAACCTCTTATTTGGTTATGATTTATTGGGCTATGTTGACGGTTCACTTAGTTGTCCACCAGCCATGATTCATATCCCAGGAAACCCTAGCCCAGTACCCAATTCTACCTACAAGTTATGGCTTCGGCAGGATCGACTAATTCTCCAAGCCATTCAGGCCTCTGTTGCTAGATCCATCGCTCCGCTTGTGACCTCCTGTACCACTGCTGCGGAAGCATGAAACAAGTTACAGACTACCTTGGCGAACCGCTCTCGGACTCGCATGCTTAGACTACTCTCCAATCTTATGACTCTCAAGCAAGAGGGAAGTTGTATTGCTGATTACTTACAAAATATCAAAGTCATTATCGATGACCTGGCTTTGATAGGTCATCTTCTTCGATGAAGAGATCTTGGTTCACACGCTCAATGGCTTAAATCGAGTACAAAGAACTTCTGCCGCGTGACTCTCCTATCCTCTTTGAAGAACTTTATGACAAGCTGACGGATTATGAAGCTTACTTAAAGCGGGACACCAAGCTATCGGGACCTTTGTCAGAACCTCCCATCACAGCTCAGTTCACCCAAAAACTCAAAAAGCCCAACCGTAAATACCACAACAATACTTCAAAAGGTGTAGTCACCCAACCTCCCACTACTATGAGTTTTCATCCATCACTTCTTCCTCCATATCCTTCATCCGTCAATTCTCGTCCAAATGTTTCCTTTTCACCTCGTCGCCCCCCACCTATGTCTCGCAACTTCATCAATTGTGTGACAAAATCGGTCCGCCAAAGTTTGTCGATCGCGTCTTTCAGCACCATCTACTTGGCCTCAAGCAAATATCCTGACTGCTTCTTCTGAAGGTCCGTCTAACTGGATTGTGGATTCTGGCGCTTCCCACCATATCACCTATGATCTCTAGAATTTATCACTCCATAATGGCTATGGCGGCTATGAAGACGTCATCGTTGGTGATGGTAATCGAATTCCTATTACTCATGTTGGTTCTAAGACATTACATTCTAACGACTCTTCTTTTACACTTCATAATGTTTTGTGTGCCCCTCACATCAAGAGAAATCTTATTTCTGTCTCTCAATTTTGTCAACAAAATCATACTTCTATTGAGTTCTTTCCTGATTATTTTCTTGTTAAGGACTTGAGCACGGGGGCATCTCTAGTTCGCGACCGAATAAAGACAACATCTACGAATGGTCGCTCACCGTGTTTCTCACCCACAAAACACTTCCACTCCAATCGATATATGGCATCGTCATCTTGGTCATCCCTCAAACTCTATTCAACAAAAATGCTTTCTCGTTATTCTATTCCTGCTTTTAAATCCAAGAATGTTCTTACTCACTGTAATGCCTGTCTTAGTAATAAAAGTCATCAATTACCTTTTAGTACTTCCTCTCTTTCTTGCTCTAAGCCGTTTGAGGTTATTTATACTGATGTTTGGGGTCCTGCATCGGTTATTTCCTTTGACAAGTTTAGATTCTATGTTGTCTTCGTAGATTATTTTACGAAGTATACATGGTTCTATCCTTTTCGTCAAAAATCTGATGTCGTTGTTGTATTCTCTAAATTTAAAAACTTAGTTGAGAACTATTTTTAAACTACTATTAAAACCATCTATTCTGATGGCGGAGGTGAATATCAAGCTCTTGCATCTTATCTATCTACTTGTGGTATTCAACATCTTAAGTCACCTCCGTATACTCCTCAACTGGTTGGTTCTGCCGAACGTAAACATCGTCATGTTGTTGAAACTGGTCTAACTCTGCTTCATCAAGCATCTATGCCTTCTGCCTTCTGGTCTGTCGCCTTTCAAACTGCGGTGTACCTCATTAATCGTTTGCCAACTCCAGTTCTTCAGTATCAGTCACCATTTGAAAAGCTATTTAAAAAATGCCCTAACCTACACACATTAAAAGTTTTTGGCTGTCTGTGTTATCCTTGGTTACGCCCCTACAATTCTCATAAACTGCAGCCTCGATCTCGCCCTTGTATTTTCATCGGATATTCTCTTGAACATAATACTTTTCGGTGTTATGATCCTCTATCTACTAAGGTATTTGTCTCCAGACATGTCACTTTTGTGGAGTCTGTCTTTCCCTTTCGAGATCAAGGTCATTGTGTCATCCCATTGAGTTCCTCTAATACATCTTCCTCCTCCCCCGTGCCTCTACAAGATCCACACTCACTTGTTATTTCGATTCCGCACATTCCTCCTTCGTCTTCTTCTCCGGCTTCTTCCTCTCCTCCAGAGCCAATGCCTCTCCTCACCTTGTCTGGTTCCTCCAGTCCCTGTCCACCTCCACTAGTGATCACCCTCAATCCTTACCTCTGCTACTCCTATTGTCTCAAGCCATCCAATGCAAACCCGCTCCAAAAGTGGTATCTTTAAACCCGTTCTTAATTTACATGTCGCAACTCTTCTCTAGCCTATCGAACCATCATCTTTTACTCAAGCCCAAAATTCTCACCGGCGTGAGTGATGAGTATAATCGCTTCTTCGTAATGGTACATGGACTCTCACCCCTCTCACCCCACGCAAAACATTATAGGGTGTAAGTGGGTCTATCGCGAAACCACGATGGCTCGATTGCTCGCTATAAAGCTCGACTTGTGGCTAAAGGTTTTCATCAACGTCTGGTCTTGACTACCGAGACATTTAGTCCCGTCAAACCTACTACCATTCGGCTTATCACGAGTTTGGCGTCTCCAACGGTGCTTACGCCAACTCGATGTTAACAATGCCTTTTGCAAGGAACACTTTCAAGACGTTTTCATGCAACCTCCGTGTTTTATACATCCTCGTATCCGGCATGTCAATTACGAAAAGCCATTTATGGCCTTCAGCTCCACGAGCGGTATCGAGCTTGGTCTCTACTTGTCTTGGCTTCATTAACTCTAAATCGATGTCTCTCTTTTCTACGCCACCAACATGGGTTTACTATCTATCTTATGGTTTATGTGGACGATATTATTATTACCGGTGATAACTCTATGGCGGTTCAAGCATTTATTCAGCAATTGGCCGATTCTCTCTTAAGGATCTTGGTCACCTAAATTATTTTCTGAGTCGAGGCTACATCTACATCTTGGTCTCTTTCTCTCAGAGAAAGTATATTCTTGATTTGTTGTTCAAGACGGCTATGCAGTTGCAAAAGAGGTTGTCACTCCTCTATCCTCCGTGAATCACAGTTATATGATGGTAGTCCCGGACCCTACTCGATTGGTAGTTGGCTCCCTACAATATCTTGCCCTTACTCTTGGATATTTCCTTTGCTAATAAACTGTCTCACTTCATGCATCATCGCTCTCCATTGATCGTCAAACGCGTTTTGCGTTATCTTAAAGGGACTATTGATCATGGTATTTTCTTCGCAAACATTCTCCTCTCCTTCATGTCTTGATGCTGATTGGGCAATGTTGACGATCGAACCTCCACATCTGGCTATATTATTTTTCTTGGTGCTAATCCGATCAGCTAGAGTTCTAAGAAACAAAAGACAGTTGCCAGGTCTACGACTGAAGCTGAATATCGAGCTATAGCTGCTGCTGCTGCTGAACTCATTTGGATCTCCAACTTGCTTAAGGAGCTTCACGTTTCTTCTTCTACTCTGCCTGTTATTTATTGTGATAACCTTGGTGCAACTTACCTCTGTTCGAACCCGGTTTTTCACTCTCGCATGAAGCATGTGGCTATCGACTTTCATTTTGTGCGGGATCAAGTAGCTCGTCAGCAGCTTCGTGTTTCTCATGTTCACACGGCTGATCAACTTGCTGACTCCCTCACAAAGTCTTTAGCTCGCAAGCCCTTTTTATTGCATCGGTCCAAGATCAGCATCCTTGACAGAAGCTCGATCTTGCGGGGGCATGTTAGCTGACTAAGTCTACCGCCAACTCTATAACTGAACGAGCCAATCTCGTTCATTAGTTGAGGGAAATCCTCATTAGTTGAGGGAAATCTTTTGACTAAGTCTACCGCAATCATCGAACGAGTAAATCTCGTTCATGAGTTGAGGAAAATCTTCATTAGTTGAGGAAAATCTTTCCTCATCCCTGTATAAATAGACGATGCATTTATCAATAATATCAAGCTTTTATTCTCTCATTTCCATTTCTAACAGATGATAGTGTCTTTCACCATGTTTCTACTGAAAATTCTATATGCTCTCTTTAGAAAAAGTTAGAAAGTATCTATGAAAGAAAAATAATTGGCAACAAAGCTTTCTTGATCAGAAAACTTGTGAACCTGAAATATAAAGAGGGTGCTTCTACTATTGAGCATTTTAATAAAATGCAGAGTATCACTAACCAGTTCTCCTCTATGAAAATATCTCTGGATGATGAGTTCTAAATATTATTACTTCTCAGTTCATTGCCAAAAAGTTGGGAGATACTAGTAGTTTCCTTTAGTAATTATGCACCTGAGGTGTTGTTACTATGAGCCAAATAACAAGTAGTTTGTTGAATGAGGAGATAAAGAAAAATAATTCAGTAATCTCAGATTAATTCACAGGCACTTGTCTAAAAAAATAGAGGAATGTCAAAATTCAAGGATAGAAGCAATTCACGCATGGGTAGAAGAAAATCAAGATTAAAAAAAATATTATTTACTACAATTGTGGTAAGAAACAATATTATAAGAATCAACGCAAGCAACCTATGAAGAGCAAGAAAAAAAGAAAAGAAGTAGAGTCTAAAAAGAGAATACCACAACTACAGTGCAGAGTGGTGACTATTTGATTTTATCTACTTCTGATGATATTTTTTCTTGTGTGTTAGGATCTCGAGTCGATGATTGACATAGGTATTTCTTATCATGTTATACCACAAAGAGAGTTCTTTGCTACTTACAGGTTTGAAAATTTTGGTGTTGTCAAGATGGGTAACCATGACACGATAAATATTATCAACATGAGTGATATTCACATAAAGACCAACCTTAGCTACAAGTTAGTGCTTAAGGATGTGAGACATATAGTTGATTTAAGGTTGAATTTAATTTTAACTGGAAGGCTAGATGATGAAGATTTTAATATCAGATTTCATAGAGGGCAATAGAAGCTCAGTAAGAGTTCTCTTGTTGTAGCTAGTAGGAAGAAATGTCACACTTTGTATAGATTATAGGCTAATGCTTGTGGTGAGTAGTTAAATGATATAGAGAAAGACTTCAACATGGAATTATGGTATAGATGATCGGGACACATGAGCGATAAGGGGCTATAAGTTCTTCCGAGAGAGAGGTATTGTCAGACATCATAGGTACATGTCTGAACCTTATATTGACTATTTGGCTAGCAAATAATATAGTCTTCTTTACTAGTCCTACTTTATCTAGAAAAATACATGCCTCGGACTGTATCTATACATATGTGTGTAGTCTCTTGAGAATAAAAACTCCTATTGGATCTATTAATGTTCTTAGTATCAGTGGTATGCTTTATTTTGTCACCTTCATATATAACTTTTCTAGGAAAGTTATCTATGCTACGAAGATCAAAGATATGGTTATTAATATTTTCAAGAACTTTCAGGCCAGAGCTGAAAAAGAGATAAAAAGACAATTGAAATGCATAAGATTAGATAATGGTGGTGAGTATATAGAATTGTTTAATCATTATTATAGGTCACATGGCATCAAACATGAGATGATAGTTCCTGGTATACCTCAGCGGAATGTAATTACAGAGAATGGACCACATCATTATGGAAAAGATCAGATATATGCTTTTATAAGTCAAGTTATCCAAAAAGTTTTGGGATAAAACATTTGAGGACTGTTGTTGATGTGATTAACTTGTCACCTTATATAGCTCTAGATGGTGATGTTGTAGAGCATGTATGATTAGGGAAAGATGTCCCCTATAGGCACTTGAGAATGTTTGGTTGCCGTATATTTGTACACATTCCAGATAATGAGAGGTCCAAGCTGGATTATAAGACAAAAGAATATATTTTTTTAGTTACTTAAATGATCAGTTTGGTTATAGGTTTTGGGATCAAAAAAAGTAAAAGGTGATTAGAAGCAAAGATATGTTCTTTTTTAAGGATCAAACCCTTGAGGATTTAAAGGAGGCACTAGCCAAAGCTTCTACAAAGGATTAGGAAACTATGATCCAGTTACTCTTCCAATACATCAAGGTGATGAGGGAGATGTGTAGGAAGATGGTGTAGAGCTCAATGTTAATATACCTATAGGATATGTTGAGTAGGAAAAAGATAAGGGGTATCTTCCCCTAGAACCTCAGTTGAGAAGATCTTCTAGACCATGTTAATCTTCTAAAAAATACTCTACAAATGAGTATGTGATGGTTACTGATGCAGGTGAACCAAAGAGTTACCAGGAAGCAATTGAAAGTGAGTTGAAAATGAAATAGTTAGTTGCTATGCAGGAAGAGATAGATGCTCTACAGAAGAACCATACATATGATTTAACGCAACTACTAAAGGGAAGTAAAGCATTAAAGAATAAGTGGGTTTTTAGGTTGAAGACTCAAGAACATTATTCTCAACCAAATTACAAAGCTAAATTAGTTGTAAAGGGCTTTGATCAAATAAAAGGTATTGACTTTGAAAAGATTTTTTCTTTTGTTATTAAAATGCCTTCTATCCATGTTGCTCTTAGTATTGCTATTAACTTAGACTTAGAGGTTAAGCAGTTGGATGTAAAGATAGCTTTCCTTCATCGTGATTTGGAGGAGAAAATTTATATGGAGCAATGAGAAGGCTTCAAAGTCAAAGGTAAAGAAAATTTTATCTACAAGTTGAGGAACAACTTGTACGAGATGAAGTAAGCTCCAAGATAATGATATAAAAAGTTTAATTTAATTATTATTATTAAAAATAGATATAAAAGAATAACTTTAGATTATTATGTATAGGTTTCGTGAGAGTTTTACTATTCGCTTACTTTATGTTGATAACATGCTTATCCTTGGGAAACCTTATCAGAAGCATCACATGCACAGTCCATGTCAGATGCAGATATTACAAGAGATATTGATATATGAAAGTCCATGTCAGGTTTTTGTTAGGAAACCTTATTAGAAGCATCACATGCACAGTGAAAAAATAAAACAAAAAGGTTTTCTACATTGGTCAAATCATCATGCATTGATTGATGTGTAAAAACCATAAAATAAAAAAAAATCTATGCTTTATGTTAGATGTTTTATCTAAGGAGATTGTATATTTAAGCTAGGGAGATATTTTACCAAAGTTTATTTAAGCTTTGGAGGTAGACTACTTGTGTTGATAGGTTACACAGATGCAAATATGGCAAGAGATATTGATACGAGAAAGTCCACGTCTAGTTTTTGTTGGGAAATCTTATTAGAAGCATCACATGCATAGTGAAGAAATAAAAAAAAGATTTTCTATGTTGGTCAAATCGTCGTGCGATGATTGATGTATAAAAATCATAAAACCAAAAAAATATATGCATAATGTTAGATGCTTTACCTAGGGAGATTGTATACCCCTGAAAGTCCAGATTTAAAAGGAGAGGATGAAGGAGGTCAAATGTCCTCTTATCATAGAGTAAAAAACTTGTATCTTCTGCACACACCTTACAACAAATATACAAGAAGAACTCCTTTCTTCTTCACTATCCTCACACACTAAGGAGAGGGGTCGTCAACTAAGAAGAGAAGGGAGGGAGGAGAATAGGAGGGATGACCAAAGGTGTAGCCTATCCCCTTTCTTGGTCGGCCCTACCTCATATTTATAAGGAGCCTCTTTAAACCCTAACGAAACCTACCTTAGTGGATATTAGATCTATTTTCAATTACCATCACCTCTTGAATTATTAGATCTATATCCAATAATCTCAATTCACTTATAATTTGGCCTTATGCAAGAAATCCATTAATGTTGAGTCTCATTAAATAAAATATAGGTTTATTGGATAACTTATATCGAATCCTCTATTCTTCGCAACATATACCTTATGTGTGTGACCCTCTAGGCCTAATACTGAGCTGGTTGTGAGTTACACCTATCAAAACTCCTTCTAACTCAATGAAGTGTTATCTCATAACAACTCATTGACTATAGATGTATTAGGCCACTACGCCATAGTCCCCGAATGAAAAAAGGGGATCTAATTCATTAGACATGTCTGTCCTCAATTATCATATATCTATAGTCTCTCATCTATCTAATATCTCAAAGATCATATAATCAGATTCTTCCGGAGAATTCATCTCTCAATCTGAACGATCTTGGCTAGGGATTTGCCAAAGTGAGAGCATATGAAATATTCCTCTCGTGATATCGAGAGTGGACGATCCTCTAGTAATACTCAATTATTTTCGTAAGGTTGGATACTAATCCCAATAACTGGTTGTATTAGATCTAAAACTTTCAGACCTATAAGTCTGATGTCAAAGAAAGGAGTACTCAAATAAGACATCCTTAATGTCTTAAGTTTGAGGACCAAACATACAACTAAGACTACAGAATCATTGTTTAATGTCATGTATCATTAACCATCTAGCATTCTGTAAGTGGATCAATCAATAAACTCATTCTTCAATGAGCACTTGTATTATAACCTTAGTATCCCCACATAAGCAGCTATGAGATCAACTAACTCTATCATATGGAAGGGTATACAATATACTGGTCTGTCCGGTTATCTCGATGTCTCTCTCTAGTAACCTATAATCGAAATTATTTATAGTCTATATTTAAAGGTGAATTGGTCTTATTATCATAATTCCATTATGATCTGATTTTCATTACATAAATCCAAGGATATAATAATATATATATGTAGCAGAGAATATATATAATATGATAACATATCAATAATAATTATCATACAAAAAGACTATGTTGTATGTCGCACGTGTTATCACTCACATTATTGGCTTCTAGGGCATCTATAACTAGTAATCTCTCACTTGACTAAAAGTCAATCACCTATATCTCTGATGTTAGGAAATCACGTAGGGGCATCACATACGTAGCGAAAAATAAAGAAAAAACTTGTTTCCCATGTTTATCAAATCTTCGTGTGATGATTGATGCATGAAAAATCACAAAATTAAAGAACTATATAACATGTGTTAAATGTTTTACCTAGGGAGATTGTATATCCTTGAAAAACCAAATCCATAGGCGTAGATGAAAGATGTCAGACGTTTTTCTCTCTCGCGGTATCCACATGGTGGATGCAATGACGATTCTCCTCAAATCTCCATGAGATCTCCCCCTCCAAGATCTATTGCCCGAGGAGGAGAGGAAGCCGAGGAGAATAGGAGGGGTAGCAATCAGAAGCTCTAACCTATAAAGCCCTTTAGCCCCCTCCTATTTATAAAGGTCTCTATCAACTTAACCCAAATTGATCCTGCCGTATTGGGTACTTGATCTTTATCCAACAACCCAATCCTCTTAGATTAGTGTATCTCTATCTAATAATCTATTATTAGCTCTTATTGGATCTCATCCATATGATCCAATAATATAGGGACTTATTAGATATCCTATAAAAGAATGACTTTGTGGATATCTCATATTCGAGTCTCTACTCATTGCAACATCCATCGTATGTGTATAATCCTCTAGGCTCAATACCTAGTTATCGTGAGTTGCATATGTTAGAACTCTTTTTGACTTAGAACTCGTTTTGACTCAATAAATTATTATCCTACAATAATTCACTTAACTCATCGACTATATACGTACTATGCCACTATGTCATAGTCCCCAAATGGTATATGGAATCTAATATATTAGACCTGTTTATCTTCAATTACCGTATATCTATAGTCCCTTATTTATTTAGTATCCCAAAGACCGTATACATGGTACTATTAGGCCTTATACAGAATCTATTCGAATCTTGCTCTAATCAGATTCTCCTAGAGAACTCCTTTTTTAATCTGAACGATTCTAGTTAAGGATTTGTTTGAGCAAGAATATATAAGATATTTCTCTCATGATATCAGGAATGAACAATCCTTTATTGATACTTAATTATTTTTGTAAGGTTGGATATTAATCTCGATAACTAGTTGTACTAGATTTGAAATTTTTACACCTATAAGTCCGATGTCAAAAAAATGAGTACTTAAACAGGACATCTTTAGTGTCTTAAGTCTAAGGACCAAACATACAATTGAGACTATAAAATCACTATCTAATGTTAGGTATTATTAAACATCCAATAATTTATAAGCGGATCAATTAGTGAACTCATTCTTCAATGAGCACTTGTATTGTATCTTTAGTTTCCCTACATGGGCAGCTAAGAGACCAACCTCCTCCATCATATGGTTAAGTATGTAATACACCAGTCTTTTCGGTTATCTCGATGCCTCTCTCGAGTAACCTATGATCAAAATTATTTAGGGTCTATTTTTTAAGGTGAATTAGTCTTATTATCATGATCTCATCACGATTTAATCCTCATTTCACAAATCCAAGGATATCAAATATATGCAACATGCAACATGTAACATAAAGTGAAAATATATCAATAATATGAATTATGTAAAAAGATTATGCAGCATGTCATACTTATCATCACTCACGTGATTGGCTTACAGGGCACCTATAACCATCAATCTCACACTTGACCTAAAGTCAATCACATACATGTCTGATCCTCATCACACTCCTATGACACTCAGATAATTTGAGATAGCGGCTTCATCAATGGATCTATAATGTTATCTTCGGATGAAACTCTTTCCATTGTTATATATGTACAGGCTACTATCTCTCTGATCAGGTGTAACCTCCTTAAAATGTACTTAGACTTATGATGAGACCTAAGTTCCTTTGCTTGAGCAATAACCTCATTGTTGTCACAATATATATAGGAATCATCTCCTTGTTGCTCGGCATGACTCTCAAATCCATGATAAACTTATTCATCCAGACTCCCTCCTTTGCTGCTTCTGCCATCGCAATATACTCCACCTCTGTGATCGAGTCAGTAGTATCTTACTTGGAACTCTTCCATCTTACTACTCCTCTATTTAAGGTGAAGATAAACCCTAAGTTTGACATGATATCATCAACATCATTCGAAACTTAAGTCCGGAAGCCTCACCTAGAGGTTACCTCCTCCGTATATCAATAAAAGATCCTTAGACTTCTTAAATACTTAAGAATGCACTTTATTTCATTCTAATGTTCCAAACCTGGATTCGCCTAATACCTACTCGTGATACTTAGAGCATGTGTTATATCAAGCCTGATACATAGCATAACAGACATGATAGACCATATCATTAAGGTACAGGATATCATATCCATGTGTGTCATTTTTTTAGGAGTCTTTGGGAACATACTCACAGAAAGTGATTTTCTATGTCTTATTGATACAAAACCTCTCTTGGAAGTTTCCATGCCAAACCTTTTGACAATGGAGTCTATGTACTTGAATTATGATAGTAAAGCATTATCTTCAATCTATATCTATAGATCCAGATCCCCAAAATATAGAATGCTTCTCTTAAGTCCTTTATAGAGAAGTTTCTAGATAGCCAAACTTTAATTGTGAAAAATATTTCTATATCATTCGCAATGATCAGGATGTCATTCATATATAGCACTAAAAAGGTGATAGCGCTCTCACTTACCTTCTTATATACATAAGGCTCATCTTTGTTCTTAACGAATTTATAAGATCTGATCGCATCATGAAATCTTATGTTCCAACTTTGAGAAGCTTGCTTTAGTCCATAGATGGACTTGAATAACTTACACACCTTATTTGAACTATCTCTGGATATAAATCCCTTAGGCTATATCATATACCCCTCCTCGAGTTTGCTATCGAGGAACATGATTTTCAAATCCATCTGTCAAATCTCATAGTCATAGTATGCTATAATAGCCAAAAGAATTCTGATCGATTTCAACATAGCTATGGGTGAGAAGGTTTCATTATAGTCAACTCCTTGCCTTTGATGATACCCTTTGGCCACTAGTCTTGCCTTATAGGTTTTCACATTTCCATCTACTTTAATCTGTTTCTTAAAAATTTATTTACAACCGATGGGTATGATACCCCTAGGGTGCATCAACATGGTTCCAAACCTTATTAGAGTATATGGAATCCATCTTAGAATTTATGGCTTTTTGCTACTTCTTGTAGTCTCTACACATAATAGCCTTCTTGTAAGTTTAAGGATCAACGTCTTGAGTGTTGTCTCTTTTGATATGTCCCATATATCTTTCAGAAAAATGACATAATCTGTCAAATCTATATAAAGTTGAAACTTGTATGTTAGGTGCCTAAATAGACTCGACCTCTAAAATAGTGTTTGAGCTAGGTTATCTAAACTCACTCAAGTCTGTCACACTCTCATTATTTCCACCAAGAGTGTGTTCCTTGCTAAGAAACACTACCCTTTTAGTAACAAAGACCTTTTGATCCTCGGGATAATAGAAATAATACCCACAAGTTTTCTTGGGTATCCCACAAAATTACATTGCTTTGTCCTTGACTCTAACTGATCAGGGTTGTGTCTTCTAACGTCGATATAATAGCCTCAAATTTTAATAATCTTAAAATCAGACCTTTTTCTTTTCCATATCTCATATAGCATTGATACGATCGACCTAGATGGAACTCTATTCAGAAGGTAAGCTATAGTCTCCAATGGCATAGCCCTAGAATAAGATGGGTAGGTTGGCAAAACTCATCATGGACCGCACTATGTCTAAAAATATATGATTCCTCCTTTTTAATATACCATTGAGCTGAGATATATAAAAAGGTGTCCATGAATATAATCTCATGGTCTATGACGAAATGGGTGAACTTTGTACTCAAATACTCTCCTTCGCGATCTGATCGAAGAGTTATAATACTCTTTCCAGTTTGGTTCTCTATATTCTTGTATTTTCTGAATTTCTTGAAGGCCTCAAACTTATACTTTATCAAATACACATGTCTAAACTTAGAGAAATCATTGGTGAAATAATAAACTAGGAGTAACCACCTATGACCTGAGTTAACATGAAACCACATACATCACTATGTATGAGTTCCAATAACTCAATAGCTCTATCTCTAATTAAATGAAGTCAAGGTTCGCAAGTTGCATATGAATCATTATAAATTTTAAATCATTCCCTCATGGATATGACGTAACCTACAATGCTATAGGTATGCATTGTTCACCTAATCTCATTTCCTCTTGGATATGATTATATTCATAATATGTAGAGCAATGTATAGTACATATAAACCATTATGCAATGTTCCTATGGTAATAATCTTATTATCTAAAATCAATGAACAACTATTGTTATCAAAAACTAATTTATATTAACTAACGTTCAAATATAAAATAAAAATAATATTTTTGATAATAAAATAAATATATTAACATGCATCTAATGCAATAGTAGCTCCACCTAGCATATATTTAGGGTAACCTCGCCTACCACCACTATAGCAACTCTCGCTCCATTGTCTATCATGAGGTCCATCTCACTTTTTATTGGTCTCCTAAGCCTTGCTAAAACCTGCAATGAATTATAAATGTGGTAAGTACTCCCGGTATCCAATAACTATATGTTATCATAAAAATCTAACAAATGTAGACTAATCATAAATGTACTTGAAGCTTTTCTAAGCTTCTGTTTCGCCTTCTCTACAAGATACTATTTGTAGTTCCTCTTCCAATGGCAGCCTTTGCTATAGTGAAAGTATTAGCCTTTGTCCTTTGTTTGGTCTTTCTTAGCAACCTTTGCATTACCTAGTTTACCCTTGCCCTTGTGCTTTTTAAGGGATTTATCAATCTTCATTTTCATTTTGGTCTTATCAATATAAAGAACTAACTTCTCTTTATTAATAGTACTCTGAACCTCTCTCAACATATTGAGGAGCTCAGAGAGAGTCACCTCAAGTTTGTTCATATTAAAATTTATAATAAATTAAGAAAAAAATATAAAATTCTTAATAGTGCTCTCACCTCAAGTTTGTGAGTTTCTCAATCCACTCAATTATCCTCAGGACATGATTCTGAACCGATATCCCCTCTGTCATCCTAGCACGAAAGAGACTTGGATATCTCATAGCTCTGAGTTATTCCCTGTTCCTCAAACAGTTGGTGAAGATGAAGAAGGATAAAATTGGCATCTATGCTCTTATGTTGCCTCTATAACTCAAGAGTCACGGATGCCAACATATAACACTTTGCCAAAATGGAATCATTTATATACTTCACGTAGTGAGCAATCTCATCATCACTTGCTCTCTCTTATGACATGGGTAATAACGTGTCAAGAACCTATGATTTTCTCTGCTATGAGAACGATTCTTAGGTTTAGAGCCAATCTATGCCGTTTGGACCAATGAGACAATTGGCATCAAGTTGTTTTTAACAAACAAAGATGTAGCATAAATAAATAATATATAGATTTTATTGAAAAGTAAATAATTAAGATACAGACTTCTATCTTAATCTACTCATACTATTTTTTATCAGTTATCGTGTATCTAGAATACTTCATCTAACTAATATCCCAAAGACTATATTGGACATGGTACTAGCAGGTCGGTCATATATGGAATCTGTTTGAGACTTGCTCTAATCAGATTCTCTCGGAGAACTCCTTCTCTCTCAATCCGAATGACCCTAGGCAGGGATTTATCTAAGTAAGCACATTTAGGATATTTCTCTCACGATATTGAGAGTGGATGATCCTTTATTGACACTCAATTGCCTCTGTAAGATAGGCTACTAATCTCAATAACTGATTGTACCAGATCTGTAACTTTCTAAATATGTAAGTCTGATGTCAAAGAATGGAGTACTCAAACAAGACATCTTTGGTGTCTTAAGTCTAAGGACCAGATGCATAATTGGGACTATGGAATCACTGTCTGACATTAGGTATCATTAACCATACAACATTCCATAAGCGGATTAAATAGTAAACTCATTCTTCAATGAGCACTTGTATAATATCCTTAGTATCTCCATACAAGTGGCTATGAGACCACCCATCTCCATCATATGGATGGGTATATAGTATACCGGTCTATCCGGTTATCTCGATGTCCCTTTCGAGTAACCTATGATCGGGATTATTTAGGATCTGTATTTAAAGGTGAATCGATCTTATTATTATAGTCTCATCATGATCTAATTCTCATTGCACAGAACCAATGATATCATAATATATATATATGTAATATATAATATAATGTGATAATATGTCAATAATAATCATATATAAATAAATCTTGCAGCGTGTCACATGTGTCATCACTCATGTGATTGGCTTGCAGGGCACTTGTGACTAGCATGCGTTGCCTCAAAGTTACATGTAAAAAAGCTCAAAGTCTTCAATGACTCGTAGTTGGTTGTCAGCCACATCAATGAGGACTACGAAGCTCGGGACCTGACCATGGCTAGATACTTGTCCGAGGTATGCTGACTCATCAATAATTTCTAACACTTCTCAATGACCAGGGTCTCTCAAGGCAAAGAACGCTTAGGTCAATGTACTAACCAAGCTGGCCTCGACACAGGGAGTTGGGAATTGCCCCTCAAATATCGAGATACTCCCCTCTCGATCCATTGCAAGTTTGGATATAGCCACCACTAAAGTGATGCCAAATTGGATAGAAGAGATTCTTCATTATAAGAAGGACAAAATATTACCAATCGACCCGATCATGGCCCAATTTCTCAGGCATACTGAGGCTTGATATTGCAAAGTCAACAACCGACTTTATCATAGATCATTCAATCTACCACTCCTTCAGTACCTTACACCTACAGAAATAGAAACGATGATGATTGAGATTCATGAAGGTATATGCGGAGAATACATCAGTGGTTGAATTCTAGTATTCAAGATCCTCAGGTATAGCTACTTTCAGCTAACTATGCGTTGGGATGCCATGGCTTATGTATAATGGTGCACGCAATGCCAGAAGCATGATTAGTGTAGCATCAACTTTCAGGCCCCTTGACTCCGATCGACTACGCATGGCCCTTTGTGCAATGGGGAATGGACCTCCTTGACCCCTTCCCCCAGCATTGGGATAACAAAGGTTCATCATAGTGTGTGTGGATTATTTTATCAAATGGGTAGAGGCCAAATCCTTGGCATCTATAACAAAAAAATAAGTTGAATGATTCATGTAAAAAAACATCATCACTCGGTTCGACATCTTGAAGGACATTATCACCAACAATGGGGCTTAATTCAACAACTTAAAGTTCAAGAGGTTCTACTAGCGCTACAGAATCCAACTAAGGTTTAGCTCGATAGTGCACCCACAAACTAATGGTCTAACTGAAGTTACCAACCAAGCGATACTTGAGAGCCTCGAGAAAAGGATCAATGCAATACATGACGTGTGACTCGACAAACTCCCAAGTATCCTATAAGTGTCTAGGACTACACCAAAGACTGCCACAAGCGAGTCCCCCTACAACCTAACATTTAGGACCAAAGCAGTACTATTGCTCATGGTGGTTTGCCCAACCCTCCAGATCAAGAACAATGAGAAAGGCACCTCAGAGAAACAAATGACTGAGGTACACCTTCGGGTTTTAGCTTACAAGAATGTCATGGTAGGATAATCGGAAGGTGCACCTTCGACTAGTCAAGGTCGGGGACCCAGTTCTGTAGAGAGCTAAGGCCAGTGACCCAACCCATTCTTGCGACAAGCTGGCACTAAACTAGGAAGGACCTTATCGGGTCACCGTCGTGGTCCGCAATGGAACTTACCACCTTGCCATCCGAGAAGGGGTCTGACTACCCAGAATGTGACATATATTCAATCTAAAGAATTTCTACATTTAAGTCGAGGTTCCCGGCAACCGACCTCATCAAATCTGGTGGAGAGCTCCACGAAGAACTCGTTTATAGAGGAAAGGCAAAAGTAGTCAATCAATACGAGAAGAAGAAGCCTTGTTAATCCCATGTTCAATCGCTCTAGAAAGAAAACATTTTATTGATTAAAGGAAAAGATTACATCATTCATTTGATCGAGAATCTACCACCCAAGACAAGTCTCGACCGATTGCCCAAAATACAAAATGCACCCTAAGAAATTACTTATCATCTTTAAAAAGGTTGGCAAGGGGATATTCCTTGATCATGATACCAAGCCCATCATTTGTCTAATGAAGCTCAACATCCATGTTAAGATCAATTAGCACTAAGAGGGGGGATGAATTAATGCAAGTGCTAAAAACTTCGGTTTAATTTGCTCAAAGTAAAAATGATATTCGAAGCATTTCGTTCAAGTAGAGTAAGTGAGCAATTTAATCTTATAAAAAGATGCTAAGTTTCTTGCTTAAAAAAGACTCAAGTAAGAACATACAAATCCAAAAGGAAAGATAAGAATGAGAAGCTCACAGATTTATAGTAGTTCGACCAAAACATGACCTACGTTTACTTCTAGATTCCTCTTTATCGAGGTCCACCAGTGTCCACTATCGATCTTCTTCGGGTGAAGACCAAACTCTTACACTTTCCGCTCTTATTTTCATAAACTTAGGAGAGAAACCTTATAAGTTTTACACTTATAACTCACAAGGGAGACTTTTACAAAGATTATAACTCCTTTTTCTACTCCCATGTGCCCTATCTTTTTCTTGCACAATTTTAGCACATAATTTTTCACAAAATTTCTAGCCTACTTGTTCTGCTAAATGCAAGAAGACTTGGTGTCTTTATAGACCTCAACTAACGTAAAAAAATTTAAACGTATCTATAAAATTTGGGTATGGGCGGTACTACCGGAGGTGTTGACGATATTACTGCCGAAAGTTGCTTGGAAAACAGGACGGTGACGGTATAATCATCGACCTGGATGGTACAATCACCGTGCAAATGTGGACCTGGTTTGCCTCACTTGAGTTAATTTGGATTCCTTTCAAATCTAACTCAAGTAGGACTCGAACATAACCGATGCTAACTACGACTAATTAGCTACAATTATTGTAACCATCAAGCCCAACAAGACCCTCCTTAATTCCCGACAAGCTTTTCAGCAACCTCCGATGATCTTTCGGCAAGTCTCTTAGTCTTCTGATAATGAACTCCGGGTGCTTTCTTGGCAAGCTCCTGATCACCTTGTGCGAGCTCTCGGCGAGTTCCTACTACATCGTCTGAACCTCGGCATGATGCCCGGACTTGACTCTGGCCCAACATCTGATTATAATTTTTTTTCTATTGAAGTTAATCTTGCATCAATCATCTCTAGCACATATGTTACATTAATAAATCATCAATTGATTTCATCATCAAAATACAAGATTCAACAATCTCCCCCTAAATATATGCCATAATCCAAATAAGAAAAACTTTAAATTCAAGAGAACCAAACACTCTTGAATTCAAGTATCTTAACATTAATTTATCAAATTCAGAAATGATATATCATGAATTTCAAAAATCATTAACCATCAAATCATCAATTATATATAATATAACATTAATTTTAAAAATTTTACCTTAAATCCTCAATCATTAAATCTTTAATGATATTCCAAGTATACAAAATTCATGCATTAGTTGTACAATTAATTTAAAAAATTTCTTCTTAGGTCATCAAATATTTTTCTCTCTTTGTTTAACAATAAAAGGAGAAATACCTTATTTTATCATTTTTCATATATTTATCATCAATATGCTACTTCTATCCCTTTGTCATCAACAAAAAGAGGTGAAATAATATGAGCAAATAATTTCAAGATACATAAACTCATCATATGTAAAAAATTTTATATTTGTATAAAATAAATATTGATTAAATTTTGCATTGCTCCCCCTTAGTAAAATAGGATAAACACATAATTTTCTAATGAAAAAATTTCTTCCCTTTGTGAATAAGAAATAAAAAGAAATGAAAGGAAGGGGGTGTCAAAAATCCAAAAATTTAGTATCCAAAAGAAAAAAGTAGGGAGTGATACATTCACAAGTGTTCATCAATCATATAAAAGATCCATGAATAATTTTTTAGAGAAGATACAAAAGAAAGCTCATATCAAGCATCATAAAAGTTTATGTCACATATTTTTCTTATAAAAGTTTATGTCACATATTTTTCTTTTGTAGATATTCATCATAAATTGAAATAATCTTTAAGAAAGGGTAAAAATATCATCAGAAAATGAACTTTGAATCTCATTCTTGTAATATCAATTTCAAGGAGAATCATTTTAGAAGAGAGCTAACAAAAACCAAGAATTCCAAAAAAAATTAAGAGTTACTCATACAATTAAATTCATTTCAAGTAACTTAAGAAATCCAAAATACAGTAAATCATTCATTTTGATGGTTTAACATTTCTAACTCTCTTCTAATAAAGTCAAATTACTCTTTATTTAATGGTTTAGTGGAAATATCTATTAATTGATGCTTAGTATCAATAAATTCCAAGGATATGTCAAGATTATTAGCATGATCTCTAATAAAATGATGTCTAATTTTAATATGTTTAGTTCTTGAGTTTTGAACAAGATTTTTAGTTAAACATATGACACTTGTATTATCATACTTTATAGAGATATTTTTTAAATAAATTTCATAATCTTCTAATATGTTTTTAATCCAAATAACTTAGGCACAACATGCACTAGCTACAATATATTTGGCCTTAGCTGTAGATAAGACAATCGAATTTTGTTTCTTGGAAGACCAAGAAACAAGAGCTGCCCTAAAAATTGACATGTCCCGATAGTACTTTTTTTAATCAATTCTACACCCTCCAAAATCAATATCTACATAAGTAAATCAAATTTTTTAGATTTTAGGTACCATAAACCTAAGTTATAGGTTCCTTTTAAATATCTAAATATATGTTTAACTGCTTTAAGGTGTGAAATTTTAGGATTAGATTAAAATCATGCACATAATCCTATTGAAAATAATTTAAGTAGTTAAGATAAAGTTAATAGTTAAGATTAGAAAAAGATTTAAATCTAGATCTAGTTTAGATAAGGATGTG
This sequence comes from Ensete glaucum, assembly GCA_021527575.1. Lineage (NCBI taxonomy): Eukaryota > Viridiplantae > Streptophyta > Magnoliopsida > Zingiberales > Musaceae > Ensete > Ensete glaucum. Next base: position 22,418,777 of record CM038556.1, on the reverse strand, counting down.
ATTAGTTTAGATGAGGGTAAGATTTATTAAGATATGATAGATTTTTAGTGTTTTAAAATATTTATACTCTATTTTTTAATCAATATAAATAGGTCTCTTGGATCATTTTAAACCACTGCAGACTACTAATTGAAAATACTTCTGGTGTCCTCTACTATTTTGGGCTATTAAAATGAAAACTGTAGGATCCTAAGATTACTAAGGATCAAAAGGAGAGATGCAAAAGCCCTTTATATGTTACAACAAGCAATAGATGATTCCTTATTTCCCTGAATCATGATGGCATCAACATTAACATAAGTATGGAAGATACCAAAAAGTGTATTTAGAGGCACAGAAAAGGTAAAAATTTCAAAGCTTACCTTTTCAAATTTGAGACTCTTATGATGAAAGATTCAGAATTGATTGTTGATTTCTTCTCAAAAGTTTCTTCTATTATAAACCAAATGAGGTCTTATGGTAAAAGTCTATAGCCATAGAAGAAGCTAAGATACAAGTATATTGTCAATTGATGAATTAATTAGTTCTCTTCTAGTTCATGAACAAAAAGTGAACAGATCTTCAAATGAGATTTCAGAACATGCTCTTCAAATAAAGATATATCATAAAAAGGACTAGAAGAAAAATCCAGAAATCAGATCTCAAGGGAGAGATCAAAATGATAGAGCACGAGGCCAATCAAATGAAAGTAATAAAGAAACTCGAAAATATTTTTATTACAAAAAATAGGGCATATTGAAAAAGATTATTAGTACAAAAATAAAAATCCAAATGTTCCTCTATGTTTTTATTATGGAAAATATGAACATCCTGAAAAAGATTGTTGAAACAAAAATCAAATAAACTATCATGAGGAAAATAATAATGACAAAAGAGATGAAGAGAATATTTTCTTTATGGCATCTGATGAAGAATATTATGGATCTATTTGGTTTTTAGATAGTGGATGTAGCAATCATATGACAGGGGATAGAAGTATATTTAAGAAGCTTGATGATTCGGTTAGATCTACTGTGTAGATGGAAAATGGTAAAAAGGTTCAAGTAAAAGGAAAAGGAATAGTTGTTGTGAACACAAATTATGGTAAAAGAATTATTGATGATGTATTATTTATTTCTGATTTAAAATAAAATCTCATTAATATAGGACAACTAATAAGAAAAGGATATTATGTTATTTTTTATGATGAAAAATGTCTAATTTATGATAAGAAAATCAGTAAATTAATAGCAACTGCAAGGATAACAAAAAATAAAATGTTTGCCTTATTATTTTGGATTTTGCTACTCCTACTAATAAATCAATATTATGGTATAAAAATTATGATCATCTAAATTTGTGTGGATCTATGCAAACTATCTCAGATAATACAGGTCATAATGTTGATGACACACATATACAAAAGGTGAAGCTCTAAACTCCAAGAACAACAATGAAAGTACACATATAAAGTTGGTAGAAATTTATAATGATGTAAAGAAAGCTAAGAGAAAAAAAGAAAGAGAAAACTTCCACATACAAAGGGATTTAATCCTACAAATACAATGTCTCTATCATATCATCAAAGATAGCTACCGAAGAGAAAATTGTCAAGAGGAAAAAAAAAGATTTCAGGTCAGAAGTTATGAAAGATCTATGAACAAAGATAAAACATAAGACAGCAGCTGCAGCAACGAAGATCAGCTTGCCAACATCTTCATAAAAATATTGGCGAAAAAAATTTCTTTGAAAATAATTTTTAAATCTTAACTACTTGAATTAAGGGGCTGTGTTGGAAATAATTTAAGTAGTTAAGATAAAATTAAATAGTTAGGATTATATAAAATTTAAATCTAAATCTAGTTTAGATGAGGATGTGATTAGTTTATATGAGGATAAGATTTATTAAGATATGATAGATTTTTTTTAGTATTTTAAAATATTTGTACTCTATCTTTTAATCAATATAAATAGGTGCTCTTGGATCATTCCAAAGCACTGCAGACTGTTGATTGAAAGTACTCCTAGTGTCCTCTAATATTCTCTTATCGTTCTCCCTGAACAAGATTCTAGCGTCATGCCAAATGTGTCCGAAAAAGAAGAGCAAAGCAAACGTAGCATGGCCAAAAGTGAACCAACCCCTTGGACTGCTATGAAAAACGCCATCAGATTTCAAAGTAGCTCGATCTAATTCAAAATTTTCACCTAATTGGGCACGCTTAGCATATTTTTTTATAGTCGCAGGATCACTATAACTGACTCCATTGAGTTCGCCACCATAGAACTCAATAGTTACACCTACTTGTTCAACACTGTACTTTGATTCTGCCCTTCTAAAAGGAACATCGACTCTAACAATTCCGTCTCCATCTACCAAAACTACCAGAAATGTAAGTTCTGCAAAAAGGCCAACAAATCTAACACTAAACATTATATCTAGTTCTGTCTCATTATCTAAGTCTAATTTGTAGAAGTATTCATGGGTGTGTTTATGGCCTCAGCTTTTTTTTATACTAAAATGTTTTAGCAAGTCTAAGGTATACCTAGTATGACTAATAAAGATACTATCATTTAATTACTTTATTTGTAATTTTAAGAAAAAATTTAATTCACCCATTAGGCTAATCTCAAATTCTTGGCTCATACTCTTGGCAAAAGATTAACATAATAATTCATTTATTGAACCAAAAATTATATCATCAATATAAATTTAAATAATAAAAAAATTATTTTTGAAATACTTAAAAATTAATGTGGTATGAACCTTGCATTTCAAATAATTATTTAAAACAAGGAAAGAACTAAGTATTAGGATCAATTGGCACTAAGAGAGAGAGAGAGGGGGGGGGATGTGGGGTTGGGGGTTGAATTAGTGCAAGTGTAAAATCATGTTTAAAGAAAAACTTTTTGTTTAACTAAAACGGGAATCAAAAGCGTTTCCTGGACTTGAAGACAAATAAGTAAATAATTTAGAATACAATCTAAAGATGATGATCTTGTCTTTCTAATTAAGAACAATTGAAAGTAATAAATAAGACAAGCAAAGAGCACTCACAATTTTATAGTGGTTTGGCCCCAATCTTGGCCTACGTCCACTTTTGAGTCCTTTTCATCGAAGCCTACCGGTGTCCACTATCAATCTTCTTTGGGTGAAAACTAAACCCTTACAGCCTTTGAATCTTATAAGGGAGACCTTTTACAAGAATTACAACTCTTGGCTCACTCTCTTCTCCGTTTTCTTTTTCTTACACCCTTTTAGCACACATTTTTTTCAATGATTATTTTGCCTAATGACTTGTGTGAATACTTATGCTAAATATAAAAAAACTTGGGATATTTATAGATCCCAATTGGCTTCAGAAGAATAGAGTTAAAATTCAAATGCACCCAAAACATTGGGTACGAGCGGTACAACTATCGACCTAGGCGGTCCAACTGTCAACCTGGGCAGTCCAACCACCGCCTGCAGCCTGGATTCTTGGGCACTAGTGATACAACCATCAACCTGGGTGGTACAACCACTACTTTCTACTCGGATTCCTAAGCGATGATGGTATATCCGTCACTCATCGGTAGTACAATTGCCATAATTTCTAGGAAAGTGATTCCCTTGACTTTTTCAATCCCGACTTATACCTCCTATTGACCAATTTTTAGGTCAACTAATTGAGCTTAATTTGAGCTTAATCCATCCCCTTAGTAGACCTAGTTGCCTTACATTGAGTTGATTTAAATTTCTTCTAAATCAAACTCAATTAGGACTCAATCCCTAACTATGACTCATTGATTACAACTATAAGGACCATCAAGCTAAACGATGACCTAACTCTCGCCACTCTAGCAGTCTCTGACATTCTTGTGGCGAGTCTTACAGTCTTCCTATGGAGATCTCCTGACGTGTTCCTAGTGAGTTTCCTAATTTCATCGGTGAACTCCTAGCGAACTCTCGGCGAGCTCCCATTATCTCGTCCGAACCTTGGCCCGATGTCCAAACTTAATCTTGGCCCATCATCTGGTTGTAATTCTTTTTCTCTATTATAGTTAAACCTTAATGATGCTAACTATAACTTAATTAATTACAATCAACATGGTCAATAAATCCACTTCAAGACCTTCCCAATTCCCAACAAGCTTTTCAGCTTCCCCCAATAATCTTCTAGCGAGTCTCGGTCTTCTTCCGGTGAATTCCCTTGTGCCATCCTAGCAAGCTCCCAATACCTTCGGTGAGCTCCCGATGTACTCTAGGTGAGTTCCCAACCGCATCATCCTCACTCTGGCCCGATGCCTGGACTTGACTTTAGCCAAACCTCTAATTATAATTTTCTCTCTATCATAGTTAATCCTGCATCAATCAACTCTAACAATCTTATTAGATCAATAACCTATCAATTGATTTCATTACCAAAATCTTAGATTCAATAATCTCTCCCTTTTTGATGATAACAATCAATTGATGACAGGAGTTAGACCTTATACCCTCTAAATCCATGTCATAATAAGGAAAACTTAAATTTAAGAGAACTACACACTCTTAAATTCAAGTATTATGAAATAATTTTTTAAGCAATTAATATTTTAAGGATACAAAGAGACACTCATACATCAATTTACACAAAAAATTGCTTTGAGTTATCAAGTCACCAACTCATCAAAGATTTTCATGAATTATGTACCAATTTTACATAAGTCATCAATATCCATTTCTTCCCCTTTGTCATCAACAAAAAGGTCAAATGTAGGGCTAAAGATTTTAAGCCACATGTGTCATTGCTCTCTCTTAGTAAAATATGATATAAGCAATAATTTTCTCATAAAAAATTTTTTCCTTTAATATATATTTATCATTTTGTGTCATCAATTCACTATTTCTTCCCCTTTGTCATTATCAAAAAGAGATGAAATAACAAGCAAGTAATTTTATGATACATAAACTTATCACATATCAAAATTTTTATATTTTTACAAAATAAATTTTACATTGCTTCCCCTTAATAAAATATGATAAAACCATAAATTTCTTATGAAAATTTCTCTTCTCTTTCTTTGAATAATAAAGAAGAAATAAGGGAGAGGAGTGAAAAACATCATATCACAAAAAGAGAACTTAATCTTGTAAATTTTGAAATCCAAAAGTGAAGAACTACCCATTCAATTTAATTCATTTCATTTTAAATAAGAGTAGCATATCAAGCAATTTAATCATTCTCATGGTTTAGCATTCCTAACTCTCGACCGTAATTCTACATATGTCAATTTTGAAATGATTATTTTAAAGATAAGCTCAAAACTTCAAGAAATCTAAGATCCACTTATGCATTCTTCTTATGTAGAATTTAAAACACAATAGCAAATCAAGAAATTGGAAATATAAAAATCATGTATTTTGAAAATCATCTCATGTAGATTTTGGTAAGAAGCACAATTTGTAAAAGTCACGAATTCAAAAAGAAAAACATGATAGTAAATCAAGCTGAAATTGTTAATCATGCATTTTGCACACATTTAGAAAATTTAAAGTTCTAAATTTTCTTCTAAGCAAATTATTTCTCATTCAATGTTATCATATCCAATTTGCTTCTAATCATATTGATAATTTTATCTCCCTCTTTGATCATTGTGAAGAAAAGGAATATGATAGTATAATTTTTTTTAGCAAATCACTCCTCATCCAAATATTAGAAGGTTTTTTATAATCAAATTTTCTTCTAACCAAATCAATAATTTTGTCTCCTCATTTTTTATTGTCAAAAGGATTATGATGATATGTTTTCTTTATGATCATAAGTATAAAAAAATCATGTCATGAAAAATCAAATCTTTAAATACCAAAAGACATGATTTAAATTAGTAAATATGTCCCTCATTATTTGTGAATTTTAACATAAGTAATCAAGAAATCTTATGTATTCAAAATTTCAAGTAAAATAAAAATCCAATCATGCAAATCTTATGTATTTGAAATTCCTATTTTTTTTTAACAAATCGCTCATCATCCAATGAAAGTTTTTTATAATCAAAGTATTTAATATTATTATTACAAAATATCACTTTTGTCTCTCCCTTAGTCATTATCAAAATTTTAAGATCATAACTTTGCAAAATGAGATATGGAAATACAGGATCTCAATTTATATATGTGATTTTAAATCATTAAGATTATTGTTTATAAAAAAATTCATGTTATAGTTGTAAAAAGATAAACTTCTCTTTTAAAAAGAATCTTAGTAAATGATCTTGGTTTATATAAAGACCTCATGTAATTTTTAAGATTTTGAGGTCATGATTTAAGTTATCAAATCATCAAAATCGAAATAAATCATATCCAAAATCATCATAAAAAATTACTTTTCAAAAAATTTCAATGAAGGCAACATAGATTGTTTTCAAAAGAAAATAGCTAAAGTTTTCAAATTCATTTTGTAAGAGATTCAACAATAATAGTATCATTTTATCTCTTGTTGAAGATAAGAATAGTTATCCTCATTTTTGTTTTAACTTATGAGTACAATGTCATTTAAAGTTGAAAACTAAGTTTCATCAAGATCATTGCAAATAAACATTTACAAACAAGAGCTTTGATTCATTCCAATGATTTTTAGTGAAATGAGTTATCATGCTCATTTCATTCTCATTAAATATATTTTTAATTTTTCAAAAATATTAATAAATGAAGCATGATCTTTGTCTCCCCTTTTTTATTTTATTCTATACCCAAATTCTAATATTCAACAATAACCATTCAATTATATTTTAAGTTACTTTTTCAACACTAATATTAACATAACATTATCAAGGTCATTACAATAACATAACAAGATGATAAAACATCATCAAAGCAAAAATTTAACCTATCTCAATTCTGACATTTAAATGAGTCTAACTCTTTATACATAGTGCAAGGAGTTGACAAACTTATTTTAAAATTTCTATTTATTTTAAGTCTCAATTCAAGAATGATCCAACTTCAATCATGCAACATATTTCAACCCATCTAATATAACATTCAAATCAATCATTAAACATACTTTAAAAGACCATGATTTATTTGAAAAGATCATTAGTCATAACCATGATTAAAAACTTTAGACTCATATAAAAAGGGTTTTGTTTTAGTAAATATCTTTTAGAGTCAAGAGGGTTATTTATATAAAATACCTTTCAAATCATCAACAACATCTCATTTTTCATAAATTTCAACATAAATATTTTTTATTGACAATAACTAAGATTCTTTAGTTCTAGTTTATTTTTATACTAGCATGCTCTAGCTATGCATTATCAAGATTAATTATATAATCAAGAATTATTTTTAATAAAAAGATTTGTTACAATACAAACAAAGATCATTAAGTTTCATACATCTTTATTCAAATAATTTAATTTTCCTTGTTCTTGACATTTTGGCTAGAGAGCTTGATAAGTAAGTTAGATCTCAAGTCAAATGGCTTAAGCATCCACTTTTAAAATATTACTTAGTGCTGATAGCCTTAGTAAGTGACAAAACTATAAGAAAGATTTAAGTATCTATTTTACATTGTGCCCTATATAAAGAACTTTGTCTTTCTTATCTAATGGTTTTTGTTTGTTTGTTATTCCCTTAGGAACTCAGACTAATTTATGAGGACTATAAATTTTAAATGGATATTTATAGGCTTTATGTCCTAATTTTTCATAAAAATTATATTTAACTTTTGACAGTAAATTTAAACTGGATTCTTTAACAAAAATGGTTAGCTTTTATTGAGTATGACCAACAAGGATCATATTAAGGGATTTATTTCCTATTTCAAAATTTTTTAATATTTGTTTAAGCATGATGTTTTTCCCTTTAACATCATCTAGCATTTCAAATTCAGAGCAAAGATTATATAATGATAATGTATCATGTATTTGATCAAATCTACTAATTAATGAATCATGTTCATTTTAAAGCAACTTATAAGATTTACTAATTTTTCTAAATTCATCAAATAATTCATGAAACATATTTATTCAGAAAAAGAAATATTTAAAGACCCACTTACCTCGTTGTCGATGGCCATAAGCACGAGATTCACCACTTCTTCTTGATTGTGCTCTTCATCTTTGGAGCGCCTAGACTTCTTACGTTCAAGAGGTTTTCTTCATTTTAAGTTTATTTTATTCATATTTATTAAATTTCTCAGTTCTTTTATCAAGAGTTCAAGTTTAAGGTTCTTATCACTCGAGAGTTCACTCGAGGAGTCATATGTCATTCTCAGTTCACAGGAAAGATTGTTCTTCAAGTTCATTTTTATAGATCATTTCATTTAATGATTCACTTAATTTAGTTGTGCTTTCATATGTCATTTCTAATATATGTCATATATCGAGCCGAATTAAAATAAGAAACTCGATCAAATTCATTTTTATCAAGTGCATAAAATAAAGCATTAATTGCTTTTACATTTAAAGAAAATATTTATTTTTCATAATCATTCCAATCATTTATTAGATTGGATAACTTCTGAAAATCTTTTTTTCAACAATACACTAAATCAAAATCTATCAAAATAAAAAAGATAAGCATTCAGATTTTTCAAGGCATATAATCCATCCTATTGAACATGGGAGGATGTGAAATGAAATATCTCTTATTCATGCCAAACAAAGCTATTAACTCAAGTGGGTGTTAGTCCAATAAGACATTGCTCTGATACTAATTGTTAGGATCAATTGACACTAAGATAGGAGGGTGAATTAGTGCAAGTGTAAAATCACATTTTAAAGAAAAATTTTTCGTTTTAAGTAAAATGAAAATGGAAAGCATTTATTAGACTTGAAGATGAATAAGTAAAGTAAACGATCTAAAATACAATCGAAAGATGATGCTCTTGCTTTTTTAATTAAGAACAATTGAAAGTAGTAAATAAGACAAGTAAAGAGCACTCACAATTTTATAGTGGTTCAGCCTCAATCTTAGCCTACGTCTACTTCTGAGTTCTCTTCGTCGAGGCCCACCGGTATCTACTTCAGATCTTCTTTAAGTGAAGACAAAACCCTTACAGCCTTTGAATCTTACAAGAGAGACCTTTTACAAGAATTACAACTCTTGGCTCACTCCCTTCCCCATTTTCTTTTTTTTTACACCCTTTTAGCACACACTTTTTTATAGATTTTTTCCCAATGACTTGTGTAAATACTTGTGCTAAATATAAGACAACTTGAGACATTTATAGACCCCAATTGGCTTCAAAAGAATGAAGCTAAAATTCAAATACAACTAGAAAAATCGAGTACAAGCAGTACAACTGCCGGCCTAGGTGGTCCAATCATCTCCTGCTACCCAGATTCCTAGGTGTCGATGATACAACCGTCGGCCTGGGTGGTACAAGCCACCGCTCAAATTCCTAAGCAGCGACGGTATAATCGTTGCTCACCGGTGGTACAACCACTAAGATTTCTAGAAAAGTGATTCCCTTCACTTTTCTAATCCCGACTTATACCTCCTGTTGACCAATTTTCAGATTAACCAATTAAGCTCAACTTGAGCTCAATCCATCCCCTTAGTGGACCCGATTGCCTTACATTGAGTTGATTTGGATTCCTTCTAAATCAAACTCAATTAGGACTTAATCTAACTACGACCGATTACAACTATAAGGACCATCAAACTAAATAATTACCTAACTCCGCCAATCCGTAATCTCGGTATTCTTGTAGTGAGTTTACGGTCTTCCTGTTCTCAGTGTTCCCATCGAGCTTCCAGATTCGCTCGGTGAACTCCTAGCGAACTCGGTGAGCTCCTACTACAATCCTTTTCTCCATCATTCGAACCTTGGCACGATGCCCAAACTTGATCTTGGCCCATCATCTGTTTGTAATTCCTTTTCTCCATCATAGTTAAACCTTAATGATGTTAACTATGACTTAATTAATTATAATCAATATAGTCAACAAATCCACTTCAAGACCTTCCTAACTCTCGACAAGCTTTTCGGCTTTCCTCGACAATCTTCAACTATTGCCCCGATGCGCTTCACAATCTAGTAGGGTCCATAGAACCAAGGTGAAAGCTTCATGGATGCTCTAGTCTAGATTAATATTTGCTTGTATTGTTAGAGTCGAAGAAATACTCAATCTCTCATCGTTATAAATTTTCTTTCGCCTTTGTGTTGATCATATTATTGTTTCATCCTTGCTTGAGAGAGAGAGGTGTCTTTTAGCTTCATTTTGTCTCTCCTATAGTTCCCTGTCTACTTTTTGTACTTTAGAGGTGCCCAATATATATTTTGGGATTATAGAAGGAGGTCGGCCATACAAAGCCTCATAGGGTGTAATTTTTATGGATGAATAATAAATTATATTATACCACCACTTGGCCCAAAGGAGCCACTTTGTCTACTCTTTTAGTCAGTCATTGGCGAAGCATCCGAGGTATATCTCTAAACATTTGTTCACCACTTCAATCTAGCCATCGGTTTGTGGGTGGTATGTTGTGCTCAACTTCAATTTAGTGCCCTACATCTAGAATAATTCTATCCAAAATTTACTCATGAAGACCCAATCATAATCACTTATAATAGATCTCGGCATCCCATGCAATTTTACAATATTTTCTATAAAGATTCAGGTAATCTTTGGAAGTAATGTAGGGATTGCGAATCGATCAACAACAACAAAAATCATACCTTTTCCTTATGATAAGGGTAGCCCTTAAATGAAGTCCATTGATATATCAGTCCATATTATAGAGCTTGCCACCGTTTCGCCTTTGTGTCATTGGCATATATCACATTGTGCTATAAATTTTAGTAATAATATTTTTCATCCCTCCCTAATAAAAATTATATTTTCATCCCTCCCCAATAAAAATTATGCTTAATTCTCTTATAGGTTCTAAGGAACCCGGAATGCCCAACCACGGGTGTGGAATACATCTATTGAAAGATGGTCTTTATGCAACTAGAATTTGGCACAAGCACAATGCGTCCCTTATAGCGTAGGTCTTTTAAGTCCCCACTCTAATTAGCCATAGAACTTAGTTTTTCCTCCAATTTCTTTATGATCTTACTGGTTCTTGGATCATCTTGTGATTCTCTCCTAATGTCCTTAAGGAAATTATTAGTCAAAAGTGAAATGACCCAAAAATTAAGCTTGCTCGGGTAGTCGTAAAAGCGCATCTACAATAAAATTTTCTTTTTCTTTTTATAAAGTATTTAATAATCATATCCAAAAACTTTATTACCTATTTTTGTTGCTCGAGGAAGATATCTTCTACTCCAAGAAATATTTCAGGCTCTTATGGTCTTTCTTAGATTTTAAAAGGATGTCATCAAAGAAAACCATCACAACTTACAAAGATAATTCTAGAAGATATCATTTATAAGACTCGGAAGGTGGAGGGAGCATTGGTGAGACCAAAGGACATTATCGAAATTCATAGTGGCCATTATGTGTCCGAAAGGTGATTTTGATATGTCTTCTCTTCGATGATACCGAATCGAAGGTCCAGCTTTGTGAAGATTCGTGCTCCTTTAATTCATCAAGCAATTCATCTACTACTGGAATATGGTACTTGTCCTTGCTTTATATTATTGAGAGCTCTATAGTCGATGCACATTCGTCATGTTCCATCCTTCTTTCATACAAGGAGTACCGGTGAAGAGAAACTCGGCTGAATGACTCTGTTTCAAGCATCTCCTTCACAATACTTTCTATTTCATCCCTCTGTAGATGAGAGTACTCATATGGTCAAGTGTTTACTGGAGGTTTGCCTAGAAGAATCGGTGTATGGTCATGCTAGTGGCTAGGAGGTAGGTGGGGTTCGTCAAATACATCTGAAAATTCAGCAAGCAAGGGAAGTATATTTGAGTCTTTAACTTTAGTTGCCTATCCCTTGGATTGCTGCTCAAGTTGTACAAAGAAGCTGTTATATGTTTTGTATAAAACTTTCTCCATTAAATTGTTGATATATTGCTCCCCATTTGCCGCGTAGTACCATCTTTTCGTTACAAAACCTCATGATTAATTTTAAAAATTTTAGGAAACATCACCTAATGTTGTCAGCCATTCGATGTCAAGCATAGCTTTATAATCATCAAGAGGGAGGGGAAAATCTATGATTATTTCTTAATCCAGTAAAAGCTTCACCCATGGGCACCAACGATCACACTTTAGAATTCATTGGTGACTTTAACATCAAACTTGCTGGAATCTTCAATAAGCAAGGCCATCCGGATAGCAACCTTATTATTCATGAAATTATTTGTGCTTTCGGTGTCAATGAGAATGGTAATCGGTTATTGCTTGAAATCCTCCCACTTTTATCGTTTGTAGGTTCACGTCCAGAGCATGCATTAGAATATCAACCGTCTATTCTTCTTCATCTGACCTCTTTCTCATGCTCTTGGACCTCCTCCTTCATATCTTCAAGAGGTTCAATTAATAGGAGGTAGCCTTTTTTACAGCAATGTTCGTGGATCCATGGTTCATCGAATGCCAACAAAGCCCACTTACTGATCGGTCATGTAGTTCTTCTCTTGTTAAGTTTTTTGGCAACGATGGATGGCTGGGAATAGAAAGAGACTTACATGCCATTAGCCTAGGAGTGGTTTTCGTCCTTCGGGCATCTTGGTTGAGTCGATCTTCTTATATTATGGCGAAGAAAATTGCATGGTGCGGGCTACCGTCGTAAACCTCCACATTGATCTCGGCTTGAGTCCCTTGATGAAGGTACCTAGCAATTGTCAGTCAGTCCAATCATGAGCAAGGTAGGATAGCTTCTTAAACCTAGTTTGGTACTCTTGAATTGTAGAGGTTTGTTAAATTTTTGCGAGTTGGACGTCGATATTTTTGTACTTGCCAAGCGGTTCGGCATTTTAAATTGATTCCATATCGAGACCCATGATTATATTCCAGCCAATTGTACCATTGAATTGCATCACCTTCAAGGTGAATGACAGTGATTTTCACCATAGCATTATTTGACATTCAATAATGAGAGTAATGTTCAACGAAATCCCCGTCGGGTCTCCTTCTTCCCAACGTGGGAAGTCCACTCTCATGCGTGGCTGAAGCATGTCCATCCTTCTCTGGAGGCCTCTTTGAACTCTCTCTTCACTAAGATTTGGTTGGACTTGGTGGTTGTCTAATTTTGAACTCCGTGAACAAAGCGCGTAGTTTGCCCTCCAAGCGCGATTCGAGCCACGATTCGAGCCGCAATTCAAGCTTAGCATCAATTGCATCTTGGGAAGCCATGGTACTTGTAGATCAGATATTTCCTTGTCTTTTTCTATTGATGGGTCAATGGCATGCATAGGTGGTGGAAGATTCGGACAATCGGTTAGTGATAGAAGGGTTCGGCTGTAATGGGTTTCTATCTTGGGCTATTTTGGGGTGTTAGGGTTATGAAAATAGATTATGACAGCTATATCTTTAGGCTAGAGGGATGCCCTAAAGACATCTTGGGTGGTAGGGAAGATGATTGATTGGCTTGGCATCTATGGGAGAGGTTCGGTGTTGAATTGGATAGGAAGAAAGGACAGAGTTATCACACTAAGGAAGAGTAAGAGAAGGCTTAATCTTCTATATTTATCTCAATATTTTTATAATTTCACAAACTCTATATTTTTATGACTCAACATATAAGGTTTATATAGCCCCGAAAATACATTACATTTATGCACTAAGAATGAATCTCTCTCTTTCAAGAAACCCTTTCAAGAATCAATAGTCAATTTGACTTGTCCTTCTATAAATATTTTCTCTGGATAAAATGAACCTTTTCTTCTGATGAAATTAATCTCTTTATGGTAACTAAATAAGTTTAATTCCAACATGTCAAGTTTCCTTTGAAGTTGTTGAAATATTTTAAATTTGAGAGGTTTTGTAAAAATGTCAGCCACTTGTTCACTTGCCTTGACATGGTGTAGCTCCACTTCTTTATTTTTGACATGATCTCTTGTAAAATAAAATCTTGTGTCGATATGCTTTGATCTTTTATGATACACTGGATTCTTAGCTAAGGCAATAACTGATTTATTATCAACATAAATCTTAGTTGACTTCTGCTATGGCATATGAATTTCCTGAAGTAATCTTCTTAGCCATATTGCATGACAAATACAAGAAGATGCTACTATATATTCTGCTTCACAACTTGATAAAGCAACTATATGTTGGTTTTTTGAAGACCAAGTAAATGTAGCTCCACTAAAATAAAACACAAATGCAGTTATACTTTTTTTATCATCGTAGTTTACAGCCCAATCACTGTCACTATATCAAATAAGATCCAGTCCTTTTGATGATGAATAGAATATTCCATACTCAATTGATCCTTTAATATATCATAAAATTCTTGTAGTGATATTTAAATAAGAAGTCTTAGAATATTCCATGTATCACTTATTAAACTAACTCCAAATAATATATCAGGTCAAGTGCATGTCAAATACCTTAAACATCCAACTAGAATTTTGTAATAAATTAGATTAATATATTTACCTTCACTTTGGTCAACTTGGTGCCATATTCAATAGGTGTATCTGTAGGATAACAATCTTTCATAGAAAACTTCTTTACAACCTCTTTTGCATAATTTTCTTGTGAAATAAAAATTTCTTCATTATTTTATATAATTTCGATACTAAGGAAATAAGACATTAAGCCCAAATCGGTCATCTCAACTCCTTCTTCATAAAGTATTTAAAATCTTTAATCATGGAGCTACTACTGTCTGTAAATATTAAATCATCTACATACAGTCATATAAACATGATATCTCCATCAATGTTAGATTTTTGTATAGAGAGCATGTTCATGTGGACATTTAGAAAAATTATTTTGAATAAAATAAGCATCTATCGGAGAATTCCATGCTTGTGGGGCTTGTTTAAGCCCATAAAGAGCTTTTTTTAACTTATATACTTTGTCTTCTTGTTCATAAATAATAAAATCAGGGGGTTGTTGAACATATATCTCTTCTTCAAGAACTCCATTAAGGAATGCTGATTTAATATTCATTTATAAAATTTTTCATTTCATTTGAGATGTTAGGGAGATAAGTAATCTTATTATCTCCAATCAAGCAACTGGTGTGAACACTTCTTCATAGTTGATCCCATATTGTTGTTTATATCCCTTTGCTACCAATCGTGCTTTATATTTCTCCACATATCCTTATGCATTTCTTTTTGTTTTAAAGATCCACTTAACATTGATCGCTTGGTGGTCTTCTGGAAGTGCAGTAAGCTCCCATGTATCATTTGTTTTTATTACATTAATCTTCTCCTTCATAGCTTGTCTCTATTTTTCTTCTTTACAAGCTTCTTCAAAAGTTAATGGATCATATCCTGTAAAAAGATAAAATAGAGAAAGTTTATCATTGTTAGTATCAATTTTTCGAGTCACATCATATAGCTCCTGAATCGGTCTTGTCCTTCTTATAATCTGATTTCTTAAATCATGTGACCTAGTTGATCTCGGTGATGATTCTGGTAAAACCTCTTCTATACTTGCTTATATTATATCATCCTCTTCTGATGATATAGTTTTTTTTATGTTGTTTATTACTTTTCTAATCTCAAATCTGTTGTTCATTAAACTCAACATCTCTTGACATCACAACTTTATTTGTAATAGGATTGTAGAGTTTGTATCCATTGTAATTCTCAACATAACCTAATAAAATATATTTCTGACTTTTATCTTCAAGTTTTGTTCTCTTTTCTTCTGGTATCTTGGCAAATGTAATACTTCCAAAAATTCTTAAATGATCAACTCTTGGTTTCTACAGTTACTTCTTACGGTATAGAATTACTAATTCGCTTTGTTGGAAACATGTTAAGCAAATAAAGCACAAAACAATATCATCCTAAAATTCTTTAGGAATCTTTCTTTCCTTTAACATGCAGGACCATATTAAGTATAGTCCTATTTTTCCTTTCTGAAATACCATTTTGTTGAGGTGTGTATGGCACAGTAACTTAATGTAAAATTCTATTATTTCTACAAAAACTTTCAAATTTATTTGATGTATATTCACCACATCTATCTATTCATAAATATTTAATCTTGCAACCACTTTGTCTTTCAACCAAAATTTTAAATTCTTTGAATTTATTTAATACTTCTTTCTTTTTATTTTAGAATGAATATAGACCCAAGTTTTGCCACTATGATCATTAGTGAATGTAAGAAAATACCTGCTTCCTCCAAGTGATACTGGGCAGATAGGGCCACAAACATCCGAGTGTACCAGATTAAGTCGATGCCATGCTCTTTTTGTTCTACTGATTTTAAAAGGCTTTCTTTCTTGCTTACCCATAACACAGACTTCACATAATTTTGATGGGCGGTTAATTCTTGACATTCTTGTCACCATATTAAACTTCTCTAGAAGTTTTAAAGCCTCAAAATTTAAGTGTACATATCTAAGATGCCATAATATAGAAATATCCTCAATATCATTCTTAAAATAATTTGATCGATCAAAAATGCATAAATGTAGAGGAAACATTCTATTCTTCGCTATTTTCAATGTGAGATTAATGTCTTAGTCTTATCATAAATTGAAAGAGTCATATCTTTTATCTCAATATTATAAACCTTTTCAAGTAATTGTCCCAAGCTAAGAATATTATTTTTTATATCAGACACATAATAAATATTTGAAATACATAATTCTTTGCCATTATGGAGTCCAAGAATAATTTTACTTTTGCCTCTTACTGGTCTTTGAGATAGATCACCAAATGTAATATTTCCAGAATAACTTGTATCCATTCTGAAAATAATTCTTTAATACCACACATGTGATTTGAAGCTCATGTATCTAGATACCATGTCATAAACTGATCTTTCTTCAAATTATTATAAGTCATTAGTAAAACTTGGTTTTCATTCTTCTCTTCTTTTTAGCAAAATTTGTTTTATCACATTGATAGTTAGGATTATAATAGCATTCAAAGGAGTAATGTTCATACCTTTTGCAAATATAACATTGTATTTCAGACCTTTTAGAATTTCTACCACGTCCATGGCCTCAGTCACATCCTCGATCATAACCTCGACCTCTTTGGCTAGAATTTTCTCGACCAACTTCATTGTTTGGATATTCTTGATAGGTTTGATTTATGTCACTTCTTCCTCTTTGTCCATGACCTCTTCCTCTTTGAAAATTTGATTCACCTTTATTTTCAAGAGTAAGCTTGGTCTGTAGTGTTTCCAGTTTTTCTTCTGCTCTTTTTGTAATCCTTTGTTCATGAACTTGAAGGGAACCCATATGTTGTTCTAAAGACATTTCTTCCAAATCTTTAGACTCTTCAATCGCAATAGCAATAAAATCAAATTTTGAATCTAGTTATCTTAGTGTCTTTTCTATTACTCTTTGATCACTTATTTGTTTACCATTTCTTGTCATTTGATGAATAATAGAAATAACTTTTGTGAAATAATTAGAAATAGTTTCAGAAGTACCTTGCTATAATTTTTTAAAATCGGTTCGTAAAACTTGTAGATGGAGTTTTTTTACCGTATCAACACCACCAAATGCTTTTTGAAGCATTTCCCAAGCCTTTTGTGAGGGTATTTGCTAGAGCAATGATCTCGAATATTATATTATCAAGTCCTTGGTAGATCATGAACAAGGCCTTTTTCTCCTTCTTTCTTCTATCTTTGAGTTGCTCTTTTGCTTTTGCACTCATTGCTCCTTCTTCTGCTGGACTTAGTTCAACAAATCCATTTTCTACAAACTCTCGTACATCTTGAGAGCCTAGAAGAACCTTCATTTGGATGCATCATATGTCATAATTTTTTTTTGTCAATCTAAAGATTTGAAGTTTGAAGGTGCTTGAGGATGAAGTCATAGCTCTGATACCAATTGTTGAAGTGGATAGAAAGAAAGAATAGAGTTATCACACTAAGGAAGAGTATGAGAAGGCTTAATCTTCTGTATTTCTCTCAATATTTTTATAATTTCACAAACTCTATATTTTTTATGACTCAACATATAAGGTTTATATAGCCCCCGAAGATACATTACATTTATGCACTAAGAATGAATCTCTCTTTCAAGAATCAATAGTCAATTTGATTTATTTTTTTATAAATATTTTCCCTGGATGAAATGAAGCTTTCTTATGATGAAATTAATCTCTTTATGATAACTAAATAAGTTTAATTTTAACACGTTGCTCATGCCCACTATAAGGTAAAGTTTCTGTTGGGAAAAGGAGGATTTCCCTCAACTAACATATGAGATTTCCTCATTCAGTTGGGGAAATCATATCTAAATCTTAACTAAATATTATCTTCTATCATGCCCCCGCAAGATCAAGCTCCTGTAAGGACGTCGATCTTGAACTAAGAACGTTGATATTGAACTGATGACAATGAATCTGAAGAAAGGAGCAGACGATTCTATTTGAGCCAAATTCGACAATCCGATTAGATCGAACTATCATGCCCCCGCAAGATCAAGCTCATGTGAAGGACGTAGATCTTGACTCGATGTCAAGGAGACCGCTGTGTTGTCAATCGTGGTGAAGGTTTGACGACGGTTGACTTCGGTGGAGGAGATGCTGCTACGGCTGGGGCGATCAGTAGATCTGAAGGGTAGCGAGAGAAGCGTTGCGGTCATAGATTTACTATCGTTTGATAGCGAGAAAGAACTTATTACACCCTCTCTGTAGAGCACTGAGAGACGATGAGCGATGGCCTGTACATGTACTCTCGGCAAAGAGAATATAGCAATGGAGGCTGTAGGAGGGATGGCGCCGGCGAACAGGTGTAGAAGCCATCGTCTGCTGCAGATGGGGTAGGGAAGGTGTCATTGCTTGTTAGAGCTGATGTGACAGTGGTGGTGCACAAGGAAGATGGCCTCATGCAGAAGAATGCCTCGGTAGAGGAATTGAGAAAGCCAACGGGGTTTAACGGAGGAAGAGAAAGCCGATGCACTAGAAGTCCAACGGAGGAAGAAAAAGCCAACGCACTAGAAATCTCTAGCTTCGACATCGATGAGACACTATCATTTGACAACAAGAAGAGATAGATTTGTACCGATGAGGAGAGAGTTACCTTCGGAGCAAAGGAAGCAGAGGATGTCCGAGAGGGTGTCGGTGGATGACCCCTCGGTACAAATGATGACAGAAGTTGTCGTTTGATAATAAATAAAAAAAAGGAAAAATAATCTCTCTTATAGAGAGAGGGGCTTTGATATCATGTTAGAAATATGAAGTAAAAAAGAAAAGCCCAATTGATTCATTAATTCTTATTTATACATAATGAAAAGGAGGATTTCCCTCAACTAACATATGAGATTTCCTCATTCAGTTGGGGAAATCATATCTAAATCCTAACTAAATCCTATCTTCTATCAGTTTCAAGCATAGGTAGAAGGAAGCAAGTAGAGAGTCTATCTCGTTTGGGTAGATAACTAAAAGAAGGATCAGCTAGAGAGTATGAGGTAGATGATTAATTGAAAGTAAAGTAATAATTGAGTGCACTTCCAATAGAGGGTAGGGGAACACCTCACTGTGCTTACTGCTGGAAAGCTTACTTGTTCTCTTGTTGATTGCGTGTTGAATAGTCCTACTTAGCCCTTGTTTGTTTCGCATGATCTGCTTTCGCCGTTGAGATACCTCTTTATACCAGACTCAATTCCTAATGCTGGTTCTTGGCCCTATTTCCATTATACTCTTTATAGACCAACTCATTAAATGCGCGGTGCAGAAGTCAAATAGAGATTGATCGATTATTTCCCGTTCACCCAAACGCGAAAGTCTATCTTATCTTCTGTTGGTTGAGGTTGAAGTATAAGGATAAGGAGGTGAAGGTGATTGTGCTGTTAGTTCTTCAAGTGAAGTGGTCAGTTCAGGTTTTGTCGACTCAAGAATAAGCCGAAGCCGAAGATTATGCCCACCAGCTCCTAATGCGAGTTGTTCAGTTCAATTCATTTCTGCTAAGGTTAAGGGTAAACAAGCAACAGGTATATCACCATGGTGCACTAAATTGTATTCTTTCGGGGCTACAAAGGAGTTTACTTTCCAGTTACTTTCTTATATATATATATAGTTCCTACTCCAGATCTTTACTTGGCCATCAATCCGCTTTAGCCTCTTCTTTTATGTACTCTTACACTTATTTACTTATCGATGAAGAAGCACAAAGAGACTCAACAACTCACAAGCTAACTCATCTACTCTTCCTGTCCTTAACTTAAAGCAATGGGTAACCTCAAAAATAGTGTTATTTCCCTGAACCCTGCTTGCTTGCATATAGTAGTTTCCTCACAAGCATACTTTCCTCTTTTATGAGAACAGGCCATTTTCTTTCTGAGTTTACTTCACGCTCTCCCACTCCAGTGGTTGCCTTTCTTTCGCTTACTTTGAAGTAGTTGGTTCAGCTTCAGCCACACGTAATTCCGATATTCCTTTTTCTTTTTAAATGAAAAGGCATCTTCCTCCTCAGCATTATATTGGAAATATCATTGCTATTAGTCAAACAAGCATGAAACTACTGCTTTCATATTGGTCCATTGGTCAAATCAGATATATCATTATTGTATGAAAAGAATTGTTAGAGACTAAAAGAAACTGATGGATTTGAGCAGACTCGCTCAAATTGGTCCTAACAGACTCGCTCACTTCAAATTAACATAGCCGTCAAAGTTGAGCAGTATCAATATTTGCCACGCATCACGACCCTTTAATCAATTAAGTAGGATCTCCACTTGGTGAATACAATAGTTTGGTCTTCTCATGTAGTTACCATTGTAGTCTTCTGGGAAACCCTTTTCATTTGATGGCTAGTTGTCGTATCATATCTTTTTTTGAGGACCACCACTTTGAAGTCTTCCTGAGGCATCAAAAAGAAATCGATAAGTAGTTGTTTTACTTTTGAGCACCTTTTATCACAAATTAGGGTTTGCCCATTAGCAATCTTATCTTCAAATTTGGCACAGCCTTCGTGATCGGACTCCATATTATCAATTTTTGATTCATCCTTAGCTGGTTCAGTCGTAAGAAGCTTGTCACGGTCTTCATATTCAACATTCATATTATTAGTTTTTATTTCCTCCTTAATTGTCTCAATCGTCAAAATCTGATCTTATTTGCATTTGTCTATGTTGACTACCTTGAAGTCATGTCTATTAAAACTTCTGTTTCGGCGAGGGTCTATAATAATTTTTCCTTCATGTACACTAGCAAATGATACGACTGCTATCATGATGCAGGGATGGCGAGGTTTAACTTCACACTGAACTTCGGGATTAAGTCCCTCAATAAATTTTCTCACCAATTGTATCTCGGACCAATCTTAGGTTTGGTTCGATAGGTGCTTAAATCTGCTCTGGTATTCCTATACTATAGAAGTCTAACGAATCTTGGTGAGCTGTCCATTAATGTTCTTGTACTCTGACGGTCCAAAGCGACTCAAGATCTCTCTCTTGAACTGTCCCCACGAGGGGACTCCATGATAGGTCTTGTATAAATTATACTATTGGATCACATCATCTTCGAGTTGTGTGGAAGCTATCTCCACCATTGATTCTTCCAGAATCCTGTGAAAATGAAAAAACTTTTTAGCACATAAGATTCAACCGATTAGGTCTCTATCTTCCCATCTGGGAAACTCTATCTTCATGCATATGTATCTTGTGTCCTACCCATGATCATACTTTTTGGATCGACTTCATTTAAAGCTTTCACTGTGTTAAGTTTTGTTGGGGCTCTCTGATCAGCTTCTTCTAATTTCACGGAGGAGCTCTTGAAATCTATTTTCATGTGAGCCTCGTAGGCTTTAAACCTTACATCAACTATATCATTTGTAGTCATCGTGTAGGATTGTAGATCAATGATATTTAATTCTTTTTTTAACTATCGAGTCAGGGGCATGAGTTTGCGTAGTAGGGAAGGGCAACGGTTGCTACAGAGGCAGATGATGAGGAGAGCGCGACTGGAGGTGAATGCGGCAATAAGAAGGGATGGCTGCCTTCGCCTTGCATGAGAGGAAGAATGGGGGCGGCAGTGGCCAGTTGAGGGCTGGGCAGGGTGGCACGGAGTAGGCGTATGGCGGTAGTGTGCTAAGAGCAAGGGAGGCGGTGGGCGGGGCCGTGGCAAGAGCAAGGAGGAAGAAGGGGTTGTGCAGCGGCGGAGGAAGAGGGCAACGACCACGTGAAGCGGTGGTGGGTGGTGACGGGAGGCGGATGCGGCGGCGGTGAAGAAGGCTTGGGAAGCTGCGGCGATGGCGGTGGCCAGCAGTAGATGAGGGAGGAGAGGAGGACAGTGTAGAGTGCGTGTGGCTGGAAAGGAGGAGAAGGCAGCGGTGATGCGTGGCTACTGCGATAGGAGAGGAGGAGAAGAAGAGGCAGAGAAGGTAGCGGCTATGGCGTGGCCGGAGGGAGGAGGAGATTGGGCAACAAAGGTGGCACCGGCAGGAAGCAAGGAGATGGGGCAGAGCCGGCCGACCGGCGGAGTAGGGGAGATGGGGCAGCAGCAGGGAGGAGAGGAGGATAGGGGGGAAGAAGGGAAGGTGCAACTATTTTCTTTTTTTTTTTCTCTCTCTCTCTCTCTCTTTCTTTTATTGGAGCAAAGTGGTCAATATGATGATGATGGTGGCGACGACGATGGCGGTGGTGATGACGATGACGAAAGGAGCAATCGTGGAATCACAGTAAGAACGCCGAGGATCGCTGCTCTCATACCAATTGATAGAACCCTAGGGTTCTATCGTGGAGGAATAGGGTGGAAAAGGGAGATAAACGATCACTTCGAGGGGATCGGGCCTCCTAGATCACTTCGAGGGGATCTGACTTCTAGGGTTTTACCTTTTGGTTAAAACTAATATTTCTCGTTGATTACTCTCCATAAAAGAGTTAAACCTTATTTATAGGGCTCTACCAAGAGTCCCACTAATCTTTGACTCTTGATAAACTCCTAACTGAAAATAATAACTGACTCAATCCCAACTGAATATAAAAACTACTTAATCTACTCATAACTGACTCGATGAGATTCACCTGACTCATAACTAACTCTGGCTAACATGATTCAACTTGAATAAATGGACCCAATTTAGCTAGGGTCCTAACACAATCCTAGAAATGACAATGTTGAGTCTTCATTGCCATAGAGAAAGTGGTTCTCCATGAAACAAACAGAATGCTAAAAGGTATATAAGGGGTTGTTTCTTAAGGATATAGAAAAACGAACTCACAAATTGATGTTGCAACTCCCCAAGGTCATAATCTTTTGGCTAAATCCATGAGTTCAATGATCTTACCCTCCACTAGGTATTTTATAATGATAGGTTCTATAGGAAGTGGGCGATCCTATTTGATTTGGTCAAATACCTAGCGACACACTCCTATTTTTCTTTCGTTACGGGGTATTTCTTAACAAGTTCTTGGTGCAAATTTAGGGCTGGGAACTAATGGACAAACTAGGGAGATCTTTTTTTGATGCTATTTTATTACTCCCAATTCGTTGCTACCATCTTCTTCATCGGAATTAGGTCACTAGTATCCATACTTCCATCTTTCACTATCCAAAAACTAAGTAAGGTGTTTTCATTCGGATACAAACATGGCAATACTACATAATGCAAGTAAGCAGTACAAGAATGCAGTTATTTAAGCGGTGTCATTTTCAAAGCGAGAAGAGTAAGCCTACTAAGAGAGAGGCAAGAGCAAAAACCTAGACCCTAAGCTAAATAATAGAAGCCGATAGTCCATTTCTTATTATCGGTTAGTGAATTTCCTTTCTCTTGTTTGAGTTTGATTAGTAGATGCGTTGGGGTGTACCCATATTCTTTTTCTTATTTATTGGCATAGTAGATATGCACTACATCTTATCCAGAGTTGAAAGATGCAATAAGCAAGTAAAGAATGATAGCCGGGAAGCTTCTATTGAAGTATTCAAGAAATGAGAGAGCATTAAATAAGCCTGATCAACAATGTAGTTAGAATAGCAGTTAGGGGAGGCAGGCTTGTAAGTATGGCTCTGGCTACTGTACTGGTGAGTAAGGCTTAAGCAGTTGGGTTCGCTTCTTCTGCTGCTTTCTTTTATTCTGATTTATCATTTCAAAACCCTGTCTTTGAGTTTGATTCCCTAAGGAGCCTAAAAGCCCCATAATAAGGAAAGTCATACTAAACCTAAGTGGTATGAATGCCAGGTACAATTAAAAGAATAGAAGGAAGAGTTGAAATAGGAATACAAGATATCGGACACAGCTATAATACATTGAGTAGGAGATAAAGAAAACAACTAAGAAGTAGAAGAACGAAAGCGTGGCTCAGGGAATCAAACTACCGTACTTATAATATTGGTACCAGAAGCTGGGAATGGAAGAAAAGAGTAGTAGAACCTAGACCTAGGTAAGCATCCAATCTTACTACAGGGAATCCGACTCCAAAGTTCACCTCGAGCTACTGCTAATCAAAGTGTTACTAAGAATAAAGAATTGGACAAGTGCTGACAAGGCATTAGGAATAACCTAGGAATTGAAATAGCACTATAGGCTATAGTAGCTAAAAAAACTATAGGCTATAGCAACTAATAAATAGACTATCAATATCATATGAAAACACACATGCTAATAGAAGTTAATAGATAAACAGTTATTACTGCAGTTAATTTAGCGAGTGATGTTTAGGTTGGTGATGATCTCAAAAGTAGGACCCTTTCATCCATGAAATAGTTATCCTCGACTCTTGTCTACAATAAGAATAAGGAATCTATCCATTAGTAAAAGAATGCCAGCGCTCCCACTAGATCAGAGTTTGACTCATAAGCAGAGGACTTCAACATATAACTTAGACTAAGCTGCTCCTCTACATATCTATTCTTTAGCTCGACACTTGCTTCTTTAGCTCAACACTCAAATCTTACTACCCTATGTATTAGCCTGACCTTCCGTGCTTTTACTCTTTAATGACTAAACTCAAAGCTGCCTTTTCTTGATCCTCAGACTTACCTTACTTACTATTAGTCTCGCTGCACTAACTCCTATTCTCAGCAACATGCCGATTAGCCTTACTTTGTTTATATCATTCGTGCTTGTTAGCTTCAGTCTGCCCTTACTGAGCCTAATTTCTATTCTATTGTTTCACGCTACCTTTCATGCTCTAGGGCTACCTTGCCTTACTCCTACTCTAACTAACCTGTAAAGTCTGTCGTCACTTGCCCTAAAACTACAATTCCTAACAGATATTCTTTCTCCCTTCGCTTTCAAATTACGATTTCCTGTCTTTTACTCTCAATACACACTTTCTCGTTCTACTACTGCTAACTATTGGACTTGTAGTTATCCCTTTCATTCTCAATACCCTTGCTTTGACTCTAATATCCCTTTCTACTAGCCTGCCTGGGCTTACTTTCTTTCTAGGACCCTTAGCTATTAGTCCGCTCTTCCTTACTAAGCCTTGCCTGTTGATTTCAAGCTTATATACTATGCTAATAGGTTGGACGACTATAGTGACAACTCCAACTCTAACTGCAGATAATAATAATCGATTCTGTAGTCTATTACTCGTATATGCCACTATGAACTCCTATCGCCCTCTCGAACACTCATTCCTTATTCATGCCCTACTGACTTATACTTGTTACTGGTATACTTACTTCTATGTTTCATCCTACATTTACTAATTTAACAAAACCCTAGAAAAAAGATAGTGAATTGGAAAACCAGCTATGAAACCAGCTTTCGACAGAATGGTATAGGAGAGCAACTAGAAACCAGTATCGGAATAAAAGTAATAAATAGAGAACCTAAATAGAGAACCAACCTCCAAATAAGGATTTGCATTTATAGTAGTATCAAATTGAATCTCATGGGTATTAGAATGCACTGGGAATACATGGATTTTCACTCAAGGATTTAGTATTTAGTATACCAATTTGGACTTAGTATTAGAAAAGAATGAGGTAGCGGCCCAATAAACCAAACTAACAAGTATAGGGATACCGAGCAGAAATAAGAGTCTCAATGGTTATTGCAGACTGAAAAGCATAAAAACGAAGAAGTTAAGCCAAGAGTAGAAATTGCACCGAGTAGAGGGTATTAGAAGAAACCTAGTGTATTAGTATCAGTATAGTAGTCGAGATACAAGTGTATCGGTGTAGTAGCAGAGGTGTAAGTATACCAGTAAAGAGGTATAAATATATCAGTATAGTAGTAAAGGTAGAAGTATATAAATCCCTGAGAGCAAGAATAGAACCACTGCTAATTAGGCTTAAAGACAGAATACAGGGTGCCTAACATAGCTCTAAGACAAGTAGTAGACTTAAGAACAAAGAGAGGCAGACCAAACCAATGCCTATGACAATGGACACAGGAGTTTTAGGTTGAACAAAAAGAGCAAGGTTTAGACCCAGGGATCGTCACCCATAATATTCTTTTACTTACTACTTAGTTTGGTTCTATTACTTATGAGCTGTATTCTTACTCTTTGACTTATTGGTTCAATGCCTATTAGAAGCTAGTTAAGCCCGAGTTATATGTCTTATTCCTTTTATTAGGAGAGTAGTCTCTGACAGCAAGTAAGATCAGTCAAACTTATAGGAAAGAGAGGTCAGTAATGAAAGCCTTAGTTTGGAGCATAGTTCTTGTTTCCATTGATCCGGTATTGTTTCATTGCTGTTAGCACCGGCTTCAGTCTTATAGCTGAAGAACAAAAACAAGCAAAAGCAGCTTAAGATAAGTAAAGCAAGGGTTAAAGGGCAGTAAGGGAAGAGTCAAACTCATAAGCTCAGATTAGATTCAGTAGTGTCGATCCATAGTTATTGGAAGGTGCTTGGTGGCTAAGATACAGTAAAACATGGTTTGATATCTGGTTTCCTAGGGGCTAGATGAGTCTTATTGGGGAACCCTTTTATTATAATAGAAGTTATTAGAATAGGTATTGGTAGCACTAGTTTCAATTGCTTGTCTGACGCTAGACCATATTCAAAATACAAGTAAATGGCACTAGTAAAAGAATAAGAGCCAGTAGATAAAGGCACATAGCCAGTAAGACAAGGTTCGATGTCAGTAAGGGAAGCCTGAGTTTATAGCTAAGGTCCTACAGTAGTAGGGTTGTCCACAGTTCCATTCATTGGTTAAGATATCACCTATAACGAGAAGAATAGAAATACCGAATGAGAAACGAACACTAGCAATTGGGTTTATGGGGAGAGTAGTACAGAATGTAAGTTTGGAGTTTCAGAACAAAGCTAATGATTTGGTAGTTTCATGATAGGGCAAGTAAGACTAAACCATAGTCAAGTGCTGCTGCTAGACAGGACAATAAGCTAGATAGTGGAGATAAAGAATGGAAATAAGGGCAGTGAAGTAAAGCTTTAAAGTAGTAATGGAAGAGTGAGTTTAGAGCATGAGTCTCATAGGTGAAATAGTAATGGCAGGCTTATAGGTGAACTATAGGAATTAGTGGTCATTAGTACAAGAAAAGAAAGGTAGGCCAGTAAGTGAGCATATGATTTAGATGTTAAGATGGCAGATCGAGATAGAGGAATGACAGGCTCGATTTGTAGGGTAGGTCTTGTTATTACTAGCCAAATTCTTTCTTATTTAGTATACGAGTTTGGTATCCTTACTTTGAAGACAAGGGAGGACTACAAACTTTCTTTAAGGGGGGAACTTAAGAGCAAACCTGGAACTAAAGACTTTAGGCAGTTAAGTAAGATTTAGATCAATGAGTAGTGGGCTAACACAGTGGAATAGGAATTAGGTGTCATTCAGACTTAAAAGACAAGATCAGAAGACCTACATGAGCACATAAGAATTAGAACAGATAGAGGAATCAAGGGCGAACTACATAATACAACCGAGGAGTTTAAGTTTGAGACAAGAGAGTAGGCATACCAGGGACGACTACAAGCTTTAAAGACAAGAGAGGGAGCCTGAGAGGAAGGACAAGCAGAGCCAAACTCGACACCATAGAGAGAATAGGGCGAGATATAAAGAATGCGTAGAAGTAAAGTAAGATTAAAGGAAAGGGTAGGTGTACTGATACATAGGAGTGGAAGTATCAATACAGATGTGGATGCCCGGGGGTGAAGCTGCTCCAACGCAATACAAATCTTAATGTCATAGTGGAATTCTGACTTTGGAGTGAGATTACTTAGGGTAGTTTCATTGAGACCACAGTAGGGTGTATTCTTTATTCATAGTTCAATTCCTATTTATGAGGTTAAGTCACTGATGCACTCGTTTCATTCTTTCTTGTAGCTCAATTACATCGATCCTTACTTCTATGCTTTGGCTTACTCACTCGATTCTCACTTTATATAGTTTACTTCTTTAGTTAATTGTTGTTTTCTGTATGTTAGTACTTGGTTCTTACTTCTTTGTTTCGATCAACTATTTTAGGTACTCTACTTAGGAGTTTCAACTCAGGCTTAGCACACCACACGATACATTCTTCCTTTAACGATAAAGAGATTTGTTCATTGACAACTAGAACATAGCTTAACTTAGTTTTATGGGAAATACATTTAATATACCAACAAGCCACTACTAGAAAGGTAGGAACGGTTCCGCCTTTACAGCCGTAACTGCCATTCTTATACAATGGGACCAACTTATGTCTTCTTCCCCTCCGCTCTATTCTTTTATTTAAGTTAAGTGATACATAGCTCATTCTTTTAGCCAAATAACTCATTCATTGATTGGTCATTAACTCATGCATTGGGAGCTAAAAGACAGTTTCATTATGCATTTACTACTTTAAAGGAAAATACACAGGTTATGGTTGGTGATAAATAGAACTAGGTTTGGGTAGTTACTACTGGAATACGTAGGCTAGGGCACAGTAATTGATTTCTTTATTATATAAGAGAAAGTATCCAAATCGGTATTCACTTTCTCCTATCCTGCCCGACATTCCTATTCTACTGTTTCACACTACCGCTACTGATTATAAGACCTTCCCTACTGATCACCCTAGCTTCTTTAATAACCCACGAAGAAATAGAATCTAAATAACCATATGAGAAATATAAATGAAAAGAATACACATGCCTATATCGCTAGGCAAAATCCAACTTGAAACCTAAAACTCGAAACATAAGATAAAAGGGGAATACGAGGATGTGACAACGACTATTGAACCATAGGGTAGGGATCCCGGGCATAGCTCTAAGGCATTTAATAGGAGAACAGGCTATGTCCCCACTCCTTAAGACTTTATCTTATACTACAGAATTGAATAAGTACTTATCAGACCTTAGCTCAAAACCGGTAATCCAAACAGGCTTCCAAGGCTGCCTTCCCCATTGAAATTATGTATCTCAACTATGATCCTTCTACCGCTTACTTAAAGGTCCGCCTTCCATGGCATTAATTCTAAAGAAACTCCGTATCAGTATGTCTTTCCTTCCCATTGGCTTGTATCTCCTTTAGATCAGTCAATCTCCCCTATATGTGTAATCGGTATGCCCACGCTCAAGTATATGCCCCGTTCTACTGTACCTTAGTCTCTAATAGGGGCTTTTCTTTAAACATTAATTCAGATCTTTTCTTTACTGTTTCAACTTACCTCTTGGTTTTCTACTTATTGCATTATAGATTCTTTCTTCTTTCCCCATTTTATGGAATAATCAAACTTATACTTATATTAATCAGGATCGAACTAATGCCAACAAGAACTCCACTGGTGCTTATAGGAATGCGTCTACTGGTAAAGAATGTGCTAGTGCCTAATCGAAATGTAACTTATTATTAAGGAATTGAATTAGCAAAAGCAAGACACGGAAAGTGCCAATGCAAAGACTGGAACAAGGACACAGGAATCCAACCAAGAGATAAATAAGAGAGTGAACCCACCACTTACCATACTTATGCTCTAAACTAACTCTTTAGCTACTGGCTTCGAGCCTCGCTTTCCCATCTCATGACCTTTATCGAATTCTTACTTTGAAACTGACACCACTACTTACAACACGTTAATTGGGACATAAGGCTTGCTCCACTACTTTGGATTCTAAGACCCTGGACTCACTCTTAACTTATGTCTTTCTTTACTGGGGAGCCAACTAATGCTTCTCACTTTGTAGCTCCCTATCTATTGTTGCTATAGCTGGACCCTATCCCCTTCTCTAAACCTGTAGTTTACCTATTATATTAGTAGATGTGCTAGATCGTACCTCATACTAATATTGATCAATCCAAGTCTCCTTACTTCTAAGAGCTCTCTTGTTTCAACACTGACCTCTGGGTTTTCTACTTACTGCATTCTTGATTGAACCCCTGAGAACTAATTTTGTATTTCCCATGTGTTCGAGTTTGATTTCCTATAGTAGCTCCTACCTTCTTCCAGTGGTATCATATCGCTCATTCTTACTTGAAAGCTCGATTCCTCTTCTTCTCATTCCTTAGTTCGAGTTTGACTCCGCCTTCACTATATCTCAGCCCGACTCTCCTTTGTATTGGTCTACCATTCCCATCTCTTGGGTCAACTAAAACTCCTTACAGGCATCCCTATCCCTATTACTTTGTTTCAACTTGTGTACTACTAAATTGATTCTTATGTAGGCAATAGGTAATCCAATGCTGCCTAGCGAATGAAACAGCACACAACGAGACTTACATTAGACTATTACTAATCATATTCGAACCTATATTATGACTAATCATAATTAAACTTAGTGCTACCGAGGCTTTCATTGCTGCTTATTAGTCCTGTTATTCCTATCCTTCAAACTGATACTGATGCCTTTACTTATGTAGTTAATGAACCAGATCCCTACTACTTCCACAGATCAGTCTATCGCTCCCTAAGCTAAGCCTACCCTATGTTGTACTTCTATTCTCAATAACTCTGCTTTCAATCCATTTCTCCTCCATATTAGTATGCGACTACTACGGATAAGTATTTAACTATGAACTGGGGCTTTAACTATCACTTAAAAGAATTGTGCTGGTATCGGTAAGGCTGAAAAATCACTACTGACAAGAATAACCTAGTGTAGTGGGAAGGCTCCTCTAATACCTTCTCTGCTAAGACAGAATGCAACTAGTGCTAACAAGACAACTAATAATAGAAATATTGAAAGTAGACACAAGGAAATTCAACTCAAAGTGGGGAAACTAACTACTAACTTGGATTCTTTAAACACTACAGCGGATCCTTACTTTGACTACTAAACCTTATACTGGGGGAACATGTATAACCTTACTTATGGGCTTAAACCTGCCCCCCTTTTGTATTAGTCTGCTTTTCATGCTTTATCTTAAAGTATAGAATTGGGCTAGTACTGACAAAACTGCGACTCCCCTCCTTTGATTCTAAGAACACGGACAGAGGTACTTGCTTACGAACCAACACCCCCGCCCTTACTATTAGGCTCAGACCTGCCACTTACATTCCCTTTCTCTTTATTTAACCTAAACTCCTATTAGCTAGACTGCCCTTACTTGATTCAAATCCGATAACAAGCCACTGCTACGTAAGTCACTACTATGGCACTACTACTACTACTAAGATGAATTCTTTCTATTTTGCCACTACTGCTTACTGTATAGGTCAATTCTCTATTTATAATGCCTTTATTCTTATTATTAACAGTTTGTTTCTTTATTTACTAGTTGAGAATTCTTTGTTCCCACTTCAATTCTTACGGGCGCTTCTTTCATTCTACTGTTTCCACTTTGATCCTCTACTTCTTAAGTTCCAATCTCATCGGTAGTAGCTCGATCACCAGCTTCTTATTTCATTGTTAGATGCCTTAGATCATACCACCCTGACACTACTTTATCTAATACAAGCTTATGAGTTGAAGTCGTTGGCATAGTAGTTCGTTCCTCCCTGCCTCTCCTTTAGTTAAATACCCTTTCCCTTTCTTCTATTCTCGATTTCAGGATTGATTCCTTTACTCGAAAACATCACTGTCAAGTATTAATACCATTGTTACTTATCTATCTACTCTCTTATAATGATAGTAATCGTAAGTTAAGTAGCATGTCATGTAATAGTAGCCTACCAATACGAATATGGGAACTAACCTACCGATACGAATATGGCTCCTATAGAATAAGAATAGAAATAATGATTTGCACTTAGCTAACAGGGCAACAACTAATAGATAGGAATAACACCACTAGGGAACTCACGTAGGAGATAACCTATTGTTTATAAGACAACTAGGAACTCGGGTTGTAACTACACTCCAGCAATAAGAATTGTGCGGAGGCATAAGATATCGGCACCAGGGCTAACAAAACTATAGCTCATAATAAAGAATCATACTAATACCGGGCCTATCTCTCAGTAGTCTAAACCTTGCTTTCATGCCTTAACGACCGTATCGCATTCCTAAAATCGTTAGCTGCATTCCGCCTTCCTTTCCATCTAGTACAAGCACCTAATTAGTCTTCTTATTCTTTAGGGAATAGATCTAGTCTCTTACTTTCCTACTTTAGAACACTACTCACTTGTATCCTTATTTTTTAATTTGATAACTTAGTCAGGTATTCTTGCTTTCTAATTTGATAAGGGTGTCGTGCTAAGTTAACTAATGCTATATAATGTTAGGATTGAACTCATAAGTATAAGAATGTGCACCCGCCACAAGAGATCGGATCACATCCCAGTAGGAGAGTACAAAGTTCAATAAATAATGAAGTGTCAAAAGGGGCAGGCTTGGAAGAAGTCGTGTAAGGCTAATAAGGGAGTAGCATGGTTCTTTAACTAACAAGTAAGCATGCAATACCGATACAGATAATAAGATTGACTACACATACCATATAGGCTAGCTACCAGTTTATGGGTCCTGTGTTCATTTCTTGCCTAATAGCACTATAGATTCCAGTTTGCCTCTACTGCTCGAGAGAACTAGGTTGGCAAGATAGAGGGAGACCCTTACTTAAAAGATTGATTCCCCAGGCAAGGAACAAAGTCTTTTAGACAACAGTTTCATTCCGTATTTCTACTGGGATTCTCTGGCGCAGACATATGTGCATCGACCTCTTAGACGATAGTTGAGTTTTCATAGTAGTAATCAAGTTCTTATGCTCCACTTCAATTCTTTGACTCACCTGTATCATTTCACTCTATTATTCCACGCTTGCTTCTATTCTTTTACTTACTAGCCACTTGACCAAACCTATCTCTTTACTTAAGGAGCTCCTATACATATTGCGATGAGGCAAGTAACTACGTAAGTTACGTGGTAGGGTAGCTGTTAGTAGTCGAGGAATCCCAAGTGACATACTGACTTTAGGTCAAGAGGGACAGGCTAACAGTAAGGGATATCTGATTTGAATCAAGGCTCATAGGCATTAGTATCAGTTTGGAACCAAGTAAAGTAAGCCCACCCAATAGGTGAAATACTAGTTTAAAGGCGAGTAAGTAAGTTCAAGTGGTTAGTGTAGTGTTTGGTTCTAATAGTTATACATTGCTTGGCAGATTGAACTACTCATTTTAGAAAGAAAAGATGGGAGGCGCGGAAGAGTAAAAACAAGTCATAAGTATACTGAAAAAAGAAGTAGAGACAAAATATCTATTAAGAAGCAGGAAGACAAGACAGAAGTAATGTGCCAAAAAACACAGAAGTATTAAGAAAAGAAAAAAGAATTCCACTAATGCTGATGAGCTTACCACTACTGATCTAAGATCCTTGAACTCATTAGCCAAAGAGGTGA